>CM070541.1:14768385-15199943 GCA_036346415.1 Raddia guianensis | reverse complement strand
TCCTTGTTGTGCCCGACGCCAAATCGAATCGAGCTTGATCGAGTTGGCTAGCGACTAAAAATCTGACCAGGGGTGTGGATCCGCAAGGGGTTGAGCCGAGAACACGCCACCAAGAGCAACCCCTAGTCTCCTCCTCGCATCCCCATGGTTTGTGCCCTCCCATGGTTGTCATGCCATCCTCCATGGTGGGATGAGGGTTGAGGAGCTGTGGTGTTCCGGTTTGTGCTCTGGGATTCTTGCTACCGAGACGCCGCCATCGCTAAGCTCCATCAACCGCATTCACAAGCAAACCCTTCTTTCAGGAAGGTCACCGTGTTTCCCACGGTGCTTCCTCTTCGTCTGTCGGGTAGTAAAGCCCGTCAGTATGTCGGGCGCACCACCTTGCTTCCTTAAGGTGCTCTTCTCCGCAAGGCCTGAGATGTGCTAAATCCTGCGGTGCTCGAGGTCGGCTGGCCAGAAGTCGGTGTTTCGGGTCCTTCGCAGGTGAAGGGTACCGATTCGTGAAGGTTTGGAGCTCGCCACCATGTGTTGGGTGAAGAGCTACCATCGAGTGGATTGAGGGCTAGGGACGAGAGAGTCTCGACTTCTCTCAGGTGAGAAGTTTCTCAATCTGAGACGAGGGTGTTCATGTGTTGAGCAATCAACTGGCAAACAACTCGGCTTATCCTCGCCTTATTTACTTAACCGCATCTTGATATCCATCACCTGCGGAGTGCCTTCGTGCTCTCCTACACTTGTGCATCGATTGCTTCGCGCTAACTAGACTTGTGTAGGAATCCACGCGCTATAGTGTGTGCCTTAACTTGCTTAAGTGACTAAGTGCAACAAAAGTAAATTGAAATAGTCCGATTCACCCCCTCGGCCTTAGGTTCCTTCAATTGGTATCGTGAGCCAGTTTCTAGTTTTGCTTCACCGCATTAGAGATGGTCAAGCGATAGTGTAGATGCCAATAGGATCCCAATCTTCAATGGCTTACACTTTGACTTCTCGAAGAAGCGCATGAAAATCTATCTTATTTTCATTGGTGCCGACATTTGGGATGTCATGAGAATGGCATCACTATTACCTGCGGTTGAGAATGCACCACTCACACCAATTCAGAAAACTCTATGGCTAATGATGCTAAGGCCATGAATGCTATACTCACGGGGTTGAGTAGGGATGTGTTCGAGAGAGTTAGTAACCTCACCTCCGCTTAAGGCTATTTGGGATTCTCTTGTTGAGATCCATGAGGGTACCGCCATATCAAGGAGGGTAGATTAGTGGTGGTTAAAGAGCAATTTGATAAATTTGAGATGCTTCATAGTGAAAATGCAAATGCTATGTACACTCGCCTTTAACCCCATAATCAATTAGCCCAAGGCTCCTGGACTTCTATGCCCGATGTTGATGTGCAGTGAAGATGCCGAGAATTCTTCCAAGACAGAGTACAGGACATCATCATCGTTTCTCCAACAACAATGAACTTGAGACGATGACTCCTGCGTGCTCTCCCCGTAAACTTCTGCTCATGAGATGCTTGTCGGTGTAATAAATACCGTGGTAGCAAGAGTCCTCAGAGGCCAAGAGGGCCCCACGCCACAAAGTGCAAGCAAGGCCCCAGCCGCTGTGGGCGAAGCCCTCAGAGGCCAAGAGGGCCCCACGCCAAAGCGGGCGAAAGCAAGGCCCCAGCTGGGCGAGCCCCTCAGAGACCGAGAGGCCCCACGCCACAGCGGGCGAAGCGAGGCCCCTGGCGTGGGGCGAGCCCCTCCGAAGGCGAGGCGAGGGGCCCCACGCCCGCCAAAGTGTGCGTGGGCATGAGCCCCTCTCAAGGAGAGGCGAGGGCCCCACGCGCCAAAGCGGGTGCGCGATGCAGCCCCTCTCAAGGAGAGGCGAGGGTCCCACGCGCCAGTGGGGCCCAAGGCCAGCGGCGCTGCATGAGTCTTCGGACGAAGGCCCCCCGCTGAAGGACTAAGCGCATTTAATGAGACATCACGCGATAGACAACAAGAAATGATTACTGCATGCTGACTTCGCAGTCTCGAAAGGTTGCACATCGGGTACGTAAGAATTGACCGCAGAGAGAAGGTTTGCTTGAGGAGGCCGCCTGCCAGACGAGCAGGCAGGCCCCACCCGCAGACTCACCGTGTGATCGCAGGCGGGTCGAGGCCACTTCATGGCACGCGAGGGCGGGCGCAGCGTGGCATGGGCAGCACATTTTCGCCTCTTCTATCGTGTCTTGTCGGCATCATGCGAGTATCTGATCGCTTACCCCCTCGGCTCTCTCCGCCAGCCCAAAGCTTGTATAAAAGGAGGAGAGAGAGGGAAGGGGTACGGCACTAGCATTCGGCATTCAAACGCCTCAGAAACACATCCCCATTCAACCACAATCGAAAAGAGCTAAGGCTCAAGAGAGTAGGACTATTACCCGCGAGGGGTCCGAACTTGGGTAAATCGGCGAAGTCGCCTCGCAGCTCCGACGCCAAATCGAACCGAGCTTGATCGAAGTTGGCTAGCGCCTAAAAATCTGACCAGGGGTGTGATCCGGAGTGGTTGAGCGGAGAACACGCCGTCAGTGGCGCGCCAGGTAGGCGGCGCTAGCATCGGTTCAAGCTCTTCGACCCTTCTTCAGGCGGCGATGGCGGAGCAGCAGTCCGCGATGGAGCAGGAAGCGGCCAGAGAGCCGCTGCCACGGAGTCGGCCGCGGGCGATGGCGGTGGATCACCCGGCGGTGGCCGCCTAGGTTTGGAACCCTAGCGAAAGCACCGTTGCTTGCGGCGCCGCCTTGGAGGAGTGCACCCCAAAGACAGAACCTCCATGCGCCAGGCCTTGTTGAGAACCCACCGTTCCGTGACTCGACTTCTTCGGCGCGCGCGTGGTTGGCCGCCTGGCTCCGCTACATCGACGCGCGCCGCGGTGGTGCAAGTTTCAGGGCGGGGAACCGTGTTTCTGGCCCTCCCGTTTTGTTGCCCCCCGCACTCCTCTCAGAGATCTCCGATGGGGCGGGCTAAGACGACAAGAGCGCGACTTTCACGGGGCTCTGCCGGGCAGCGCAGTGGCCGCGATCTCCGGTCTCATCCGGAGGACCGCCACTTGTCTGCATGGAGAAGACTCTGCGGATAAGCTCCGGGCAGGGTCGCGATCGAAGGCGATCACATTGGCCGCCGCCACGCTGGGACCAGCAAGAGGGCTCCCCGCAGAGCTGCCCGGGCAGCTGAGGGTGGCGCTTGCCGCGCCTGGGCGACGGGGCAGCGGGCGTAGGACCAAGGCCCAGAGCAGGAGGCTCCCGACGCCGGGTGCCGCGCTTTTTCTAAGGAGTCATGCACCCAAAGGGCCGGAACGGTTTCGTCCGCCCCATCGAAAAGTATGACGGCTCCACCAACCCCGATGAGTTTTTGCAGATCTATACGACGGTGATGTACCGATCGAGGGTCGGGAAGGTTCTCGCGAACCACTTCCCCGTGGTCCTCATCGGGCGGAGCCCGCCAGGGTTTCATGAACCCGCCCCCAGAGTCCGGGGTCATGGAAGGAGCTTCGAGCTCTTCGTCACCAACTTCCGTGGCACCTTCAGCAGCCCGGTAGAAGACGACTCCACAACGTGGGAGCAGAAGAAAGGAGAGTCGCCATGACTATATTCGGGCGCTTCAACAGTCCGCAACACCATCCCTTACATCTCCATCGACGCCGTGGTCACGCATTCGTGAGAGGCGCCCGAGACCCCAAAGTCAAAGAGAAGATGGCCACCCGCAAGATCAAAACGACGGAGGTGTTTTTTCACCGGGCGCACAAGTGCGCCCTTCAAAGCGGAGGCCGTGATCCGCCGGCTGCGCGGGCGGGACAGCCATGGGGGGAGGCCGACCTCGAGGAACCCCGGCGGCAAGGACAAGAAGAAGCGCAAGGCGGCCGAGACCGGCAGGTCATGGCCGCCGAGCGACGACGACGACGACGACGCACCCACAGCAATTGGCGCGCGCGGGTAAAAGAGGAGGAGGTCGCGCGCCGCGGTACGGGCCCGTAGGGCGGCCGAGGCGGCGGCTATGGCGACGCTATAGCCGCGACGGTCCTCGCGTCGCGACGACGAAGGCGACCATCGCCTCGTGAGTGGGACGAAAGCCTTACTGCCCCATTCACCGCAATAACTCCCACGACTTGGCGGATTGCCATGTCGTTAGCAAGATGGTGGACAAGTTTAGTCCACGAGTAGCAAGCAGCAGCGCAGAAAGGCCCAGCAGCTGCAAGGGCAAGGAGACGGCCCGCTTGGTTTTCAGCAAAGTGAGCGCCGGTTGTCGCCATCCACGGCGGTTCGCCACATATCCGCCCCACGCTAGCTTTAAGCGCGGCGATGAGGAAGTGTGCGCCGCGTGTCGGCTTTGGGTCAGCAAGGCACCGGCGTGGTCGGAGCACCGATCGCTCGGGCCAAAGCCGATCACCCACCAAGATCACGGCCCGGTCATCTCCCGATCGTGGTCGCGCCCACGGTCCGGAATGTAAAGCTAGGGCAGGTGCCGGTAGACGGAGGAGTTCCTCAACCTCCCGTCCGCCCGGCAAGCCGCGCGCCCAGATCCAGCAGCTGGAGCTTCGCCCAACGCCCCATTCTTCGCATCGCGGCTGGGCCGAGTCCGCTCCGCTGGGCGCTGGCCTCCGGTGACGCTTGAAGATCCGACAACTTCCGCACCGAGATGCTCGAAGTTCGAGGTGGCGGACTTCACCTCCCTACAACGCTATACCGGGTCGGCCGGCGCCGATTAAGTTCATGGCGGTTTGCCACTATACATACATGGTGGTGAAGATCCCGCCACCGCCCCATCGCCTTTGAAAGTGGATCGCCGGAGGCGCCCGCCGCGACAAGGACGCTCGCTTATGCGGGCGATCGGTGCCTGTAAGGTCAAGCTTCGACTGGAGCTCCTCCGGCGAAGACCTGCCTCCCCGGTTCGTCTGCTGAGGTTAAGGCGGTCTCCCGAGCGAAGTCGACCCGCGAAGACCGCTCGGTGGGCGCTTCTAGCGCCAAATAGGAAGGCGACTCGCCTCCTTCCTCCGCCTAACGCAGACGTGTTTGCGTGGCAACCGTCCGACATGGCTGGGTCCCCAGGAGGTGATTGAGCACAATTGGCGACGCTCTCGCTGCCACGACCGGTCATGCAGAAGGTCCGGAAGCGCCGGTAGAGCGCCAGAAGTTATCCGCCAGAGGTGGACAAGTTTAAGGGCGGGGTCGCCCGCAGTTGTCGCCCATCCTGTGGAGGAATCCAACGGGCGCTGGAGGATGTGCGGATTTTACCGATCTCAACAAGGCGCGTCTGGCGATCCAGATTCGCTGCCCCGCATCGATCTCATCGTCGACTCGATCAAGGGTGCGAAAGCAACAGGCTTCGGATGCGCATCCGGTACCACCAGATTAGCATGGCCGAAAAGATGAAGACAAGATCGCTTCGCGGACGCCTATGGCGCTCGCTGCTACACAAGGATGGCGCTCGGATCGAAGAATGCGGCCCAACCTATCGAGGGCCATGCACATCGCTTCACCGCCCCAAATAGGGCGAAACCGAGGTGTATGTTGATGATCCGTGGTGAAGTCCAAGAAGGCGAGGAGTTGATCGCGACCGAAGAAACCTTCACCAACCCGAGGAAGTACTGCATCAAGCTTAACCTGAGAATGTGTGTTCGCTGCCCGCCGGGGGCAAACCGCTGGGATTCCTCGCTCCTGTAGGGGATTGAGGCGAACTCGACAAGATCGCAGCGATCGAGAACATGAAGCCCCGACGCGACTTTCGGCAGATGCAAGTGCTTGGTGGGTTGCTTGACCTCCCTGGGCCGCTATAGCTCGCCTGGGGATAAAGTCTCCCATCGCTCAAGCTCCTAAAGAAGACCAACCAGCCGAGTGGATCGGCGGAGGCGCAGGAGGCGCTCGACGGTCCGAAGAAGTATCTCACCTCCCGCCTGTCCCGGTCGCCTGACCCGGCGAGCCGCTGATCCTCTACGCCGCGGCAAACCCTCAGCGGTCAGCGCGATGTCGGTGGCGGAAAGAGAAGGCGCTCAGCGCCCATTTACTACGCCAGAAGGTCCTCCACGACGCCTAAACAAGATATTCACAAAGACCAGAAGATGCTTCACGCCGGCCGACGGCATCCCGAAGCTACGCCACTACTTCCGTGAGCGAACTCACGGAGTTGACTCAAGTATCCCTTTGCGGAGATCTCTTCAACCGCGAGGCGACGGGTCGTGACGCTGTGGGCCATGGAGCTGCAGAATTCGATCTCACCCGCCTCCCGAACGGCCATCCAAGGGCAAGCTCGCGACTTCATCACGAGTGGACTCGCGGACACAGAGCCGAAGACACCCCAACACCCTCGCCGCGGACTCTCTTCGACGGCTCGCTCCGCCGGAGGGGCCGGGCCGCATCGCCCCGGTGTCTCCCACCGTGATGTCGCCCGCACCGGTGGGGCTGGACTTCCGTGCCACCAACAACGCCGCGAATATGAAGGATCGCCGCTGGCTCAGGGCGGCCAACCTTTGGCATCCGGGCGGCTAAAGTAAAGGCGACTTTCCTCGGTCATCAACCAGCGAGGAAGGATTTTCCCGCCGATCCCGCCATGGCGGCTTACCGGGCGGAGGTGCACCGTTGAGCGGCACTTCGAGGGCTTGGGCTTCAGGCACATCCTCGCCGCGACAACTACATGGCGGATGAACTGCCCCGCATTGCCTCATCAAGGGCACCTGCTCCGCCGGGTCTTTGAAGAAAGACTTACGCTGCCGTCCGCCGCAGCTTCAACTCGGGCGGGGACGACGCTTCGACGCAGCCCCACTTCGAGGAGACGCCACCAACCTCGCCGCAGCCCCCGTTGGAGGGAGGAGGCGAAGAACTACCGAGGCGGTTGAGGCGAAACGCCGTGCCGCGAGTACGCCGGCGGCAATGTACGTAACGCCGCCACACTCGTCCGGAAGGCCGGGATGGATCCGATCCTAGCCTACTCGCTGGATGGAGGATCCCACGATGACGCTGCCGGTGAGAAGATAGCGCGAAGGCCCGCCACGCCCGGTAGGTGGGGACCAGACGCTGTGGCGCAAACGGAGTTCTACCGGCGCGCCACCGGGAAGCGGGAGTGAAATTTTCTCGAGATCCATGGAGGCATGTGCGGAGCCATTCGAGAGCCGGGCGTGGTTGGGAAAGCTCGCCACGGCTTCTATTGGCCTTCGCCTCCAGATGCCTTCGAGCCGCGAGGAGATGCGAAGCGTGCCAATTTCATGCTAAGCGATCCACCGACCGCCCAGCGCCGCAGACCATTCCACTCTCTTGGCCGCTTCGCGTCCGGGGCCGGACATTCTCGGGCCCGTTCGCATGGGCGTACCGTGAGGTTATACTCATCTGCTCGCCGCCATCGACAAGTTCACTAAGTGGGTTGAAGCTCGCCGTCCCGGGCGATCACATCCGCAGCGGCTATCAAGTTTATGAAGGGCATATTCGTCCGGTTCGTGTCGCCAATGTAATCATCATCGACAACGGCGCCGCTTTAAAAGCGCTGATTTCCAAGATCGGTGCGAAGAGTTGGGTACTGTCGCGCCGCCTCCCGCTGCGCACCAAGAGCAATGGGCAAGTAGAGCGGCAAATGCGAAGTACTCAAAGGACTCAAGACAAGGGCTTTCGATCGCTCGAGAAGCGCTGCAAGCGCTGGCGGAAGAAGTCCCCACCAGACAGGGCATCATGGACAACTCCTAACAGGCCACCGGCGAGACCCCTTCTTCCTCGTGGTACGGCTCGAGGCGGTGCTCCCATCGAGCTCGCCTTTGGGTCCCTAAGGGTGGCGGCGTCAGCGAAGATGAGAGACTCGACCGCGCGGGGATGAAGTGAATCTCCGGAGGAGATCCGAGATAGGGCGGCGATCCGGCCGCCAAGTACCAAAGAAAGCGCCGCGTTATCAAGCAAGGCGGTGTGTGAGAACACCGGCACATGCACTGCTCACGCATAAAGTCTGCGCAGCGGGCGCCAAAAACTGTTTCCCCGTGGAGGGCCCTTCAAGGTGGTCTCGCCTCCCGCCGAGTGTCGGCCAGCTCGCATTCGAGGATGGTCGCGAATTGGCGAACACTTGAACGCCGAGCACCGAGGAAGTTCTACCCGTAGGAAGCAGTCCAAGAGCTTTTTTTTCCTTTGGAGCCGAGCGGCGAGGTCTTCTTCCTTCACCGCTCGCCTCGGGGGCTGCATTGTACAAAGCCATCTTCAATAAGAGATAAGTCTTGTCTCCTTGTGGGCACCGGTTTCTTTTTTCGCCTCAAGTCTCTTAGAAAGCATTCGCTGAAAGTCGGTAGCGAAAAAAAAAAGTACTCAAGGCGGATGGCCCTTAGTTGCAAGGATTAACGCTGCGACTCATGGGTTGGGCGAGGCGGCTTAACGGAAGGCGGGTTCTAGCTCGGTGTGTCGGCTCGGTCTCAGGCAATGCGCCAACAGCACACCGCGACTAGACCACGTCCGAAGCTAAGTTCGCCACGCCGACGCCCGTGGTCGGTTCGCAAAGAGGCCATAAGGGTTGAAGTAACCAGATGCCCGAGGAAAAGCACTCACTTTCAATGTAAAGCTCGCTTAAAGCTTTTTGCGATCGCGGTTTAGCCTCGAAAAGGTCTCGTTAGAAAACATTCTCGCCGAAAAGTCGGTAGCGAAAGTACTTATCGCTGATGGCCCTTAATCGCAAAGGCAAACGCTTATAACTTACGCCGTGCGAAGCAAAGCGGACGGAAGGCGGTTCTAGCCCGTGTGTCGGCTCGGTTCAGGCAATGCGCCAACAATGCACCGGCGACTAGACCACTTCCGAAGCTAAGCGCCGCCACGTAATGTTTAAGTCGGGTTGCGAGAGGCTATAAGGGCTGAAGTAACCAGATGCCTAAGGAAGCAGCGCCACTTGCGGCGTAATCGTTCATCTAAAGCCTTCGGCGCCAGTGCCCTGTTCAGCCGCAAGTTTAAATTGTGCGGTTCAAGTGAGACTCTCGGCAAAAGAGCAAAAGTTTGTTTGCATTGATAGGCAACATTTACAAGGCAAAAAAGACAGGGGAGTCTCGCTACTCCTCCTCGTCTTCGTCTTCCGCTGGAGCGGCGCCGCCCATCGTGGACACGTGGCCGGCGGCGGTGTCGACTCCAACCGCTCAAACCGTCCAGTGGCGCGAAGGCTCCCGGTGGCATGCATCGAGATCAAACGCGCGTCTCTAGCAAGACAGTTGCCCAAGATGAACCGCGCAGCTTCGAGAGCGCCTTGGCGACCGTCTTCGATCGCCCGCGTCCGTAACGCCACCGGGAGACCGCGCACGGCTTCGGCGGCTCGTCCCACGGCGCCAACAGACTTGTCTGACCGTCTCCTCCAGCGGGGATGCAAGGTAACACCCAAGGATGCTGAGGCGCCCCGGAAGCCAGCGGTAAGCGATCTGCAGAGCATGTCGGCGAGGGTTCGGAGGCGCTTCAAGCGTTCCAAAGGAGGTCTTGATCTGCTTGGCGGCGGAGGCAGCGCGGCTTATCGCCGCAGCTCGCTGGTCATCGCCTCCTTCGCGGGCGGTCTCGGCCAAGGGCCCGCCGCAGCTCGCCGGCAGACGCTTCCGCCAAGGCGAGGGCTTCCTCCCGCCACCCAGCGCGGGAGAGGGTGCGGCGCCTCGGCGAGCGCCCTCGCCGGCGCGTCACGGCCGAGATGGCGGCCGCGCCAGTGACGCGCGGCCTGAGGGTTCTCCGCCGCGTCGCCGGCGAACTCTCCGCCGCCAGAGCAGCCTCCGTCGAAGGAGCGCGGCGGCTGGGCCGGCGAAGTCGCGCGGAGCAGAGCTCGACGCCCTAGCGCCCGCCCTGTTCCAACAAGGACAAACAGGGTTCAGATATGCAAAAGCGCGTAGCATGCTAACCCTAATGTGAAATACGCGTAAGCGCAGGGAAAGCCAACCTGAAGCGGTGCGCTCAAGGCTAAAGCCGGCGGGGAGCTCAAGTCGCTTGTTTGCGGCGGCGGTGCCGCAGACGGTCGCGCCGCCGCCGTCAAAGCGGCGCTTGGCGCGGCGCGAGTGGCGCCGTGCAGAAGCACCAACAGCGCAGAGGCCGACGACGGCCGGGCGCCGGGCGCAGCGAGGCGCCAGCGTGACGGAGGCGGAAGAGACCGGCGCAGCGGCGCCAGCTTCGAAGAGTCGCCGCGCTTCTCCGGTGGCGGAGCGGCGGCGTAGCAGCAGGCCCCCCGGCCGGAGGGGCCGGGCGGCGGCGAAGCTTCGAGGTTGGAGGCGAGCCCTCTTTGGACTCGCTCTCCCTCCTCGCCGCCATCATCCACGGCGAGATGAGGCGGCGCTTCCCGAGGCGCGATCGAGTCGGCCGCCATGGCAGGTAGCGGCGGCGGCGGAAGCTTGGGCGGTGGCCGAGGCGATCAGCGGATCTGAAGCGGCCCCCGTGCCACTTGGACCGCAGGACCAGAGACCTCCATGGGGGGCAGCGCACTCAAGTATTGGTTGCGCTCCCGTGGATCCCATCGCGAGAGGGGAGGATTCTGCGGCAACAAGTGTCGCCGACCGATGGGGCCGATAGCCCGCCGCCCCGATCCGAGCACGTCGTCCGGCACGTTCCCTGCGGCTGGATGAATGAAAAAGGAAACCATAAGATTGGCGAGAAGGAAGATCGTGCGCAGGTGGAGAATCAGGCGTACGGCCGTTGCGGGGGTTGGGCCCCCCACGATTCGTCTCCCGCCACGCAAAAGATAACCAGACATCGGCGCGACGGTTTGCGTATCACGGTGGTCCCGGGGGCTACTGTCGGTGTAATAAATACCAGGGTAGGAAGAGTCCTCAGGAGGCCCCAGCGCGTGGGCGAGCCTCTCAGGAGGCCGAGAGGGCCCCACGCGTCAGGCGGGCGAGCGAGGCCTCAGCCGTGGCGAGCCCTCTCGAAGGTGAGGTGAGGGCCCCACGCCAAAGCGGGTGCGTGCGCAGCCCCTCTCGAAGAGAGGCGAGGGCCCCATGCGCCAAAGGGTCGCGTCGCAGCCCTCTGAAGGAGAGGCGAGGGTCCCATGCGCTGCCGGGCCCAAGGGCAGGAGGCGCAGCGAATGAGTCTTGGACGAAGGCTCCCGCTGCTGAAGACGGTTGCGCATTTAATGAGACATCACGCGGATAGACAACAAGAAATGATTACCTTCTGATGACCCCTGCAGTCTGAAAGCGGCCACATCGCGGGTACGTAAGAATTGACCGTGAGAGAAGGTTTGCTTGAGGAGGCCGCCTGCCGAGGAGCGGCGTAGGCCCCACCCGCAGACTCACCGGTGTGATCTGTCGGGTCGAGGCCACTTGGCGGCACGCGAGGGCGGCGCAGCGTGGCATGGGCAGCGCACGCTGTCTCTTCTGTCGTGTCTTGTCGATTATCATGAGTATCTTGATCGCTTACTCCCCTCGGCTCTCTCCGCCAGCCCAAAGCTTGTATAAAGGGGAGGAGAGAGGGAAGAGGGTACGCACTAGCATTCGTGCATTCAAACGCCTGTAAACACATCCCGCTCAACCACAATCGAAAAGAGCTAAGGCTCGGCAGAGTAGGACTATTACCCGCGAGGGGTCCGAACTCGGGTAAATCGGGCGAAGTCGCCTCGTTGTGCCGACGCTCAAATCGATCCGAGCTTGATCGAGTTGGCTAGCGATCTAAAAATCTGACCAGGTGTGATCCGCAGATGGTTGAGCGGAGAACACGCCGCCGATGGCGCGCGCCAGGGGGCGCTAGCATCGTTCAAGCTCTTCGACCCTTCTTCAGCGGCGATGGCGGAGCAGCATCCGCGATGGAGCAGAAGCGGCCGCTAGCCGCTGCCACGGAGTCGGCCGGGCGATGGCGGTGGATCACCCGGCGGTGGCCGCCCGCCTAGGTTGGAACCTCGGCGGAAGCGGCCGCCTCGGCCAAGCTAAGCGCGCTGGCCTTGGAGGAGTGCACCCGGCCACAGAACCTCCATGCGGCTGGGCCTTGTTGAGAACCCACCGTTCCGGTGACTCGACTCCCCGGCGGCGCCGTGGTTGGCCAGCTTGGCCCGCTACGTCGACGCCGCCGCGGTGGTGGTGCAAGTTTTGGGGGGCGGGGGAACCGGTGTTTCCGCGTCCTCCCGTTCTTTGTTGCCCCCGCACTCCTCTCGCAGATCTCCTGATGGGGGGAGGGCGGGGCCAAGATGACAAGAGCCAGGCGACCCCTACGGGGGCTCGGGTCCTTTTCTAAGGAGCTGCGCTTTTCTAAGGAGTCACAGGCGTCAAAGGGCCGGAACGGTTTCGTCCGCCCCCATCGAAAAGTATGACGGCTCCACCAACCCCGATGAGTTTTTGCAGATCTATACGACGGTGATGCAGCCGATCGAGGGTCGGGAAGGTTCTCGCTAACTACTTCCCGTGGTCCTCACCGTGAAGCCCGCCAGGGCTCATGAACCCGCCCCAGAGTCCGTGGGGTCATGGAAGGAGCTCTCGAGCTCTTCGTCACCAACTTCCGTGGCACCTTGAGCAGCCCGGGGTGAAGACGACCTCCACAACGAAGCGGAGAAGAAAGGAGAGTCGCTGCGCGACTATATTCGGCGCTTCAGTCAGGTCCGCAACACCAAGCAAGACCAAGCCTGCCTCCTCCAAGGATCAAGAAGGATCAAGTTATTTCCCACCTGAGGCACTTGAGGAGATCATGGGTCTGTTCGGGAAGCGCTTCGACCTCAAGAGGCGAACCAAGAACCCACACTCTAGCTATCGATGCTATGGGTGTCATGAGAAAGGTCACATTGCCTCCATGTGCCCTCACAAAGACAAGACCAAGCGCAAGGAGAAGAGCAAGCAAGGTAGTGATGATGACAAGGCCAAGCACAAGGATGGGAAGTACAAGAACTGGAAGAAGACCGAGTTCAAGGCCACCTCCAAGAATGGAAAGAAGCTGGCGTTCGTTGGAACTTGGGTCTCCGATGACAGTTCCAGTGACTAAGCCGCTTCTGAGGAGGATGAGGATCCAAGTGGTGAAGGACTTGCCACTATGGCAATTGCTGAGATGACTCCTCCGCCACCAGCTTTCACCACAAAGTGCTTGGTGGCCGTCCCTGAACCACAAGAGCAAGTGTGGTATTCTGATGGAGAAGAGTCTACTTTCACTACTTCCTCTACACCGAGAGCTTCATCACCATCTACTTCAACCTCCAAGTGCTTGATGGCTAAACCATCTGCTGAGGTATCTTCTGATTCTGACTCTGAAGCTTTTTCTGAGTGGGATGAAGAGACTACTAGAGAGAATGTGGCTAAGTTGCTTGATGTTCTCCAAAAGGAGCATTTGAGAGCCACTACTCTCCAGGAGTCTCTGAGTGTCCTCATTGCTAAGCATAATTCTCTTGAGACTGAATTTGATCTTTTGAATGGTGAGAAACTTAGCTTAGCTAGGAAAGTAGAGTTGCTTGATGTGGAAAACAAAGGCATGAATGAATCTGTAGATGGCTTACTTGCAACTATTCTTGAGCTTAGGGCTGAAAACAAATTGCTTACTGAAAAGAATGATTCTATTGATGCTTTGCCAATTGCTCATGCCACTGATGATTTAATTGCTTCACCTGCTTTGATTGTGCCTCCTGTGATTGCACCATTTACTGCTTCTGTCACACCTGCTATCACCATAACACCTGCTAGTACAGATGTTTCTGCTGAATGTGCATTGATTGGGTCTTGTGCTAGTACTGTTGTTCATTTGGTTGATTCTTGCTCTAAGCGTGATATGATTGCTTCTAGTTCCACTAGTGTAGAGTGCACTCCTGACTATACAAATTTGCACTAGATGCTAGGGAACTAGCCATTGAGCGTGATGAACTTGCTATAGAAAATGCTAGCGTCAAGGTCAAGCTTAAGAAATTTGACAAGGGTCTTGGCAAGTGTTATGAGGGGAGTCGTGTCCTTAACCAGATACATGAGGAACAAAGGAATCCGGCCCTGAAGGGCGGCTTGGGATTCACCCCTGAGAAGTTTAAGGGGAAGAAAAAGAAAGATCCTCAAGTGTCTAACAAAGGGCAAAACTCCCTTCATAACAAACCCAAGGGAAACACCAACAATGTTAATAACTCTGGGCTTAAAACATGAACACTAGGAACAATCACCCTAGGAAGCACAATGTGCACAACACATGGCAAGGACCTCCTAGGCACTATAATTTCACGACATGGCAACCTAGGAACCAATATGCTTGATAATATGCTTCTAGGTACAACAATTGGAATGGTCCTCTTCCCATGCCATACAACAATTGGCAAGCTCCACCACCACCTAGCTTTTGGAATGGTTCTTCTAGGCAAAACTTTGCTAGGCAAGCTCCACCTAGGAACCAAGTTAGGAACACTCCCAAGCACACCCAACCCAAGCTTTCAAGAGCTCATACAGAGTTGTATGACCACTACTTGCTTAGGATGAATGACAAGGGTAAGGTGGTTGCTAGATATGCTGGTTTGAGGGCTAAGAATAAGCATAAGGCACATGTTTGGGTGCCTAAGTTTTTGATTGATCGATTTGCTCCCGTTGCTTCTAGTTTGAAGGTTAACCCTCGGGGACCTCCTGTGTGGGTCCCTGAGTCACAAAAGTGATCTTTTCCTAATGCAGGTGAACTATCGGATTGGAGGGTGCCATTGGATCGTTGACAGTGGGTGTACCCAACATATGACTGGCAACCCCCGGTTGTTCACCTCAATGGGGGAAGATGGAACAAGTCCCCCCAAGGTCACTTTTGGAGATGGAAGCAAGGGCAAGGTAATTGGAGCCGGAAAGGTAGCAATCTCTTTGGATCTCTCAATTGACAATATGCTACTGGTAAACACTCTGAACTACAATCTACTTTCCGTTGCTCAGATTTGTGATTTAGGTTTCCATTGTAACTTCTCATCTGAGGGATTGTTGGTTCGGGATCAAAATGGAAAAACAGTGTTCAAAGGGTTTCATTTTGAAAACTTGTTTCTTGTGAACTTCAATGAGCCTGCCGCATCCATCTCGGTTTGCCTCTCTGCCAAAGTCACACTTGGTTGGCTTTGGCATAGGCGCCTTGGGCATGTCGGCATGAGAAATTTAAAGAAACTTTTCAAAAACAAGTTGGTTCTTGGGGTGAAAGATGTGGCATTCGAGAAGGATAAGCTTTGCTCGGTATGTCAAGCCGGTAAACAAGTGGCAAGTGCTCATCCTGCCAAGAATGTTATGTCTACATCCCAAGCACTTGAGCTCTTGCACATTGATCTTTCTGGGCCAACAAAATATGTGAGCATCGGGGGTAATCTCTACTGCTTAGTCATAGTTGATGATTACTCTCGATACACTTGGGTAATCTTTCTTCCAGACAAAACCCCAACTAGGGATGTTTTCAAGAAATTTGTAAAGAAAGCTCAAAACAAATTTGACTGTACCCTCAAAAAGGTGAGAAGTGACAATGGAACCGAGTTTACTAATACTTCCATTGAGCTTTTCTGTGATGAACTAGGTATTGACCATCAGTTCTCAGCCACTTACACTCCTGAGCAAAATAGAGTGGTTGAGAGAAAGAACAGGACACTCATCGAGATTGCAAGGACAATGCTCAATGAGTTTGAAACTTCTGAGGTCTTCTGGGCTGAGGCAATCAACACAGCCTGCCACTGCATTAATAGGCTGTACCTTCACAAGCTCCTGAAGAAGACATCATATGAGCTGGTTGTGGGAAGACGACCCAATATCTCCTACTTCAGGGTCTTTGGATGTAAGGTCTACATCAAGAAGAAGAGGGAGCATTTGGGCAAGTTTCAGAGTAGAGTAGACAGTGGGATCTTCTTAGGATACTCAGGCAGAGGGTCATCTTTCAGGGTGTTCAATGAATCAAGTGGTTAGATTGAAGAATCATGTGATGTAAAGTTTGATGAGTCAAATGGGAATCAAGGGCAACATAAGAACTTGGATGATGTTGGTGGAGAACAGTTGGCAAGGGCAGCTGAATAGATTGAAGCTGAGGATGTGAGGCCAGTTGAAGCTCCAAGAGAGGTTGATACAGTTCCACCACCTCTCACTCCTGAGCCAGTGGCAGATTCAGGAGGGATCTATGCCTCAGGACAGTTCAAGCTTGGAGCCAGCATCAGAGGTAGAGATAGCTTGTGAACAGGATGGAGAGACAGTTGAGCAGATAGTTGGACAGCCTTCTCAGTTGATCAGGACCCATCACTCCATTGCTCGAGATCACCAGGCTGAGCAAGTGATTGGGGACTTGACTCAAGGTGTTCAGACAAGGTCAAGGACGGCTAACTTCTGTGAGCATCATGCTTTTGTGTCTGAATTGGAGCCAAAGAAGGTGGAAGAGGCATTGGCTGACCCTGACTGGATCAATGCCATGCATGAGGAGCTAAACAATTTTGAGAGAAACAAAGTCTGGACACTTGTGGAACGACCCAAGGATTGCAATGTGATTGGCACCAAGTGGGTATTCAAGAACAATACAGATGAATTTGGATTGGTTGTCAGAAACAAGGCAAGACTTGTGGCTCAGAGTTTCACTCAGGTCGAGGGTGTGGATTGTGGAGACACTTATGCTCCTGTGGCCAGACACAATGCGATTAGGCTGCTTATGGCATTCTCCACTTGTCACAACATCACTTTGAAGCAAATGGATGTTAAGAGTGCCTTCTTGAATGGCTACATTGAGGAGCTGATCTATGTTGAGCAACCTCCAGGATTTGAAGACCCAAAGCACCCCGATCATGTGTACAAGTTGTCCAAGACTTTGTATGGACTAAAGCAAGCTCCCAGGGCTTGGTATGAGCGACTCAGAGACTTCCTCGTCTCCAAGGGATTCAGTGTTGGGAGAGTGGATTCTACACTCTTCACCAAGGTGGATGATGGACATTTGTTCCTGTGCCAAGTCTATGTTGACGATATCATCTTTGGGAGCTCAAGTGAGAAGATGGTACAAGACTTCAGTAGGATGATGGCTGCAGAGTTCGAGATGTCGATGATGGGTGAGCTGAACTTCTTTTTGGGCTTTCAAATCAAACAACTCAAGACTGGGACATTCATAAGCCAAGAGAACTGGGATTCCGACATGCGAAGTCCGCAGATGGCTGAGCTCTCGAAGCAGACCAGCTCGTCCGGCCTGGGCCTTGGCTCCGGGTCCGCGCCAGGAAGCCTCCACGAGCCCGGCCTGACGAAGCCCTCCCTCTCCAGCTCCCCCATCCACTCCATCGTCAGGACGCTCTCTCCGATAACAACCATGGTGGCGGAATGCAGGAGGCAGGAAGGCAGGGGCAAGGGAAGAGGATGAAGACAGAAGCAAAGGGGATGGTTATGCAGTACAAAGTTCCCCCTGTGTAGCGCTGCCTTTTAAAAGAAGGCAACGGCCGAAGCGGGAGTCGTGGGGATCGTGCCCGAGAAGACGTAACTGCTCCGCCTTTACGTCAAATCAGATTCAATGCTCAGACCGCGGCTCCTGAGCCAAATCTTCCCACGCCACGCGTGGTGGGGATTTTTTCCTAAACCTCAGACCGGCTCGCCACGCGAACTGCTCGAGGCTTGGGGGCTGGCTGTTGGTGATTGGTAAACGGCCCGTCCTGAGGCGGGCCTTGGGCCATTTCAGTATCAGCCCATCGCGCAAGCGGAGGGTACAAGAGGCCGTTCCTAGCCGTACTAAAGGAAGCGCCCAGTCCGCCAGCGGCTCCCCCAGGCTTGACCAAGTCAAACCGTGCGGCACCATATGCCTCCCGGGCTATCCTTTATGTAAAAGCAGGCTCCCGAGGGGCTTATTTGATTTTGGTAATTGATGGCAACTAGGTGGTAGAGATGAATCACGTCAAGATTAAGGATATTTGTTTCATAGTTCTTTTGATTTCTTGCGTGTGTATAGTCTACGGTCATCATGCCTGCCGATCGTCGAATCTCTGGCTGCATGGTCCCACAGAGCACATCTTATCCTCATTCGTCATCGAGAGAGTTGGGGATAGGTCCAGAGGATTCCAAGGGGTAGCCATGTGTCCGAGGTTTCGTAGCCACTAAGCCATCCAAAAACCGAAACACTTTGTGGACGCGAAACTTCCCGCCTAATCCTACGAACCTTCCCGCCGGTTTGAGCTTAAGTTTTGACGCCAAATATTTCTAAATCCTCAAAAATATATTTGTTCGGGCAATGCTACAGTATCAGAGGGTTTTGTGGGCTGCGGGCCGAGCTGGGGCAACTGGGCCCGGACAGTCCGGCCCAAGTGGCCCGGTTCGGCCTCCGTGGCACATCTGTGATATGTTGCATTTTTAGGAGCCTTCCCTTACTCGGATTAAAAATATCAAAACATCAAAGTTGTAGAGAATTTAAAGGCGCATCTTTTTTGTGTTGACAACATTTTCATTTGAGCAACAGAAAAAATCATATAAATTCGGGAAGCTCTCAGCAGCCTGGGGACCTGGGAAGCTGCTGAAACGATGCCTTCGGCCGGACTGTCCGGTCCTGTAGGCCGAACTGTCCGGCCCAAGTGTTGGTTTTCCCAGGTTTGCAAGTTTAAATTCCAGCGAGCGCATGCCTTTGGCCGGACTGTCCGGCCTGGGAGTCCGGACTGTCCGGAACGTGTTGTGTCTCCTCTGTCTCGAATTGCATTTTCTACAGGGAGCGCTTGCCTTCGTCCGGACTGTCCGGGAGTTGTCCGGGGGTTGTCCGGCCTACGGCTTGAGTTTAGATCTGAGATCTATTTTTTAGGGTTTCGAAGTGGGGAGTATATAAGGGGATTCCTGGTCGTGAGAGAGGTGTGAGAGACTCATTTGCAACCCTAGCCACCATTCCCCAAGTGTGAGAGCTCTCCCCCATGGTTCCTTGCTCTAGGGTTCCATGTGCTTGAGAGATTGAGTGAGTGAGAGTGAGGGAGGAGTGAGGAAGAAGAAGAGAGCATCCCTTAGTCTCCTCCTCGTCATCCCCAAGGTTTGTGCCCTCTCCCATGGTTGTCATGACATCCTCCATGGTGGGATGAGGGTTGAGTGAGTTGTGGTGTCTCCGGTTTTGTGCTCTTGGGATTCTTGCTACCGGGAGACGTCGTCATCGCCAAGCTCCATCAACCGTACCACAAGCAAACCCTTCTTCGTGAAGGTCATCGTGCTTCCCACGGTGCTTCCTCTCCATCCGTCGGGGTGTGCAAAGCCCTTCGTCGTGTCGGCGGCCACTTTGCTTCCCAAGGTGCTCTTCTCCGTGCGTCGGAGATGTGCTAAATCCTCGGTGTGCTTGAGGTCGGCTTCGCTTGTGAAGTCGGTGTTTCGGGTCCTTCGCGTGTGAAGGGTACCGATTCGTGTGAAGGTTTGGAGCTCGCCTACCATGTGTTGGTGAAGAGCTACCATCGAGTGGATTGAGGGCTAGGGACGAGAGAGTCCCTACTTCTCTGTGCGAGAAGTTTCCTCAACGGAGACGTAGGTGTTCATGTGTTGAGCACCAAACTTCGGTAAACAACTCGGTTTGCGCCTCTCTGTCTTATTTACTTAACCACATCTTGATATCCACTGCCTGTGAGTGCCTTCGTGCCTCCTGCACTTGTGCATCGATTGCTTCCACCAACTAGACTTGTGTAGGAATCCACGCGCTAGCTGTGTGCCTTAACTTGCTTAAGTGACTAAGTGCAACAAAAGTAAAATTGAAATAGTCCGATTCACCCCCCCTCTCGGCCTTAGGTTCCTTCACCTTAGCCCGAGAGGAGGTCCCTCGGTTGATCCGCCCACCCGTGGACAGGTGGCGACAACTGTCATGCCCCACCGTGTTTTCTCTGGCCTTGACCGGAACGAACTGTGTCTCCCCAGGGACTCGCAGCCCAGGGAAGAGCACGCAAGAAGCCTTCGTTGTCGTTTGCCCTCTTTGGCAGGCAGCAGATGGTTGTTACGCTACGCGACGCTCCCAACGGGTGGCGCAAGACTGGCTCAGTCCGGTCAAGGCTATATCGAGGATAAAGGGAAAGTGCTTTCTCCCTAAAGAGGCTTCTTCCTCGAATAGGCACTTCAAGACAAACACGTGCCCAGTACTAACCTGACCAGCTTCTCCCTGCTAGCTCCGAACCAGACAAAGCCCCGAAACGAGACAAGAGCCCCGCCACTAAAGCAAAGACCGGCGCAGGGCCCGCCGCATCAGCTTCGGGCGACCCGCCGCGCCTATAAAAGGAGGATTCCTAGACATTCGAGGGGATCCGATTCCATCTGACCCAAGCCCAAGCAACACCGGCATCCTTAGCCTCCTTAGCGAGTAGTTTTAGTCCTTAGTCACCACCACTGTAAGCTCGGGATCGGTGCCTCCAAGCCCGGTCTCGGCACCTCTGTACTGATTTCCACCATATAATCAATAAGACTGGAGTAGAGCTACTGCCCGTCAGTGGGGGCTCGAACCAGGGTAAATCACTTGTGTCTCCACGGTTGGTATCGTTTCCTCTCTTCTTCCCTCCGTACGAAGGATCTGTACCCGGATCGCCAAGTCGCACCAGGCCCGTGTCCGGGAAGCCAGCGCGGCCTTAGCCCTCTGTAGGCTTGGCAGCCGCCCCGAGCTGCTGAGAAGGGTGGTCGTTGGGCCTCACACCAACTACAAATTCGTCTGCTGGTCCGTGGTCTCGCCGCTCTTCAGGAGCGCGATTCCTAGACGCCGACAATATGGTTATTTTTTTCTTACCAAACATTTTAGGGTTGTACTTCTGTTAGGGTTCACAGAGGCCTTTAAACAATACTCCCTCCATTTGGATTTGTAAGGCACAAAAAAATTATTGTTCGGTAATGAAAGGCGTAGCTGCTAATTAGCTGGCCTTTGGCCCGTAATACCCTTGCGTGATTTGCTTCTGCGTTGCGTGATTTATTCAGGCACATAGCACAACTTTCGTTTCTTTCGTGCTGCAAACGCGTGATGGAGCTGCGGCAAGTGCACAACATAGGACATCATGTATTAATCATGGGCTGCATGGGAAGAAAAATTTGTGGGCAAGGATGCCTCGATATAAGCGTAAATTTTAAAACGCCTTATAACTCCGAATAGAGGTAGTATTTTTGTTGGGGTTAACCAACTTAACCCTTTTTGTCAGAATTATATATTTTACATGGTTAGATTAATATCCAATTGAATAAAGTGACTTTAATTTTTCCATTTTTAGGATTTTTAGTTGTTTTTAGCTAAATACATATATCCGTTAACAAGTTTCACATCAAATGCAGTGAAATTGCAACTTTTTTGTGTGTAATTTTTGTTTTAGCTTTCTGCATTTTTCTATATAACACATGAAACAAATTCAAAGGGCAATTTGTCGGGGATAAAGTCACGGCCCATTGCCATGGCCCACTCCCTGACGGCCCAATCGAACTGCCTACCAGGGGCCAAGCTCCCTGGAAGGTTCTATCAGGCCCATGTGCATCCTGCCGAACAACCCTTGGCTGGCGCAGTGCGTAATGGCCTAGGATTCGTGTTTGAGTCCGACTCGAACAGAGTTCTGCACGGCTACGTGAAGACCCGGACATTGGTTTCCCGGATTGGAGCAGACGTCGTGATCCCCAAGACTAGGAGTATGCCTTATCTACCTCGGGATATATTTGGCATGTCGAGTTCGTTACGATCTCGTTGTTAGCCCGGCCCGATATTCCCTCGGTAGGTCGGTTTGCTCACCACTATATAAACCAAGCCCCTACGGCGTTTAGGGGGCATCTGACACGAGGTTTTTGCATAATACTTTCTGTACACCCATATTCTCGCCGAGACTTGTTCATCTCGTCGACTTCCGTTTTGTAATACTCTTTGATATAAAGAAACGGTGGACGTGGGGCTATTATCTCTCCCGAGAGGCCTGAACCAGGATAAAAACCCCTGTCTCTCTGTTCGCTGTTGTTCGTCTTGTTCGGCGTGTCTCTTATCTCCCTCTTAAAGAAACTTAAGCGACTTGAGATCGATATCTCAACCGTCGACAGTTGGCGCCGACCGTGGGGATACGCAGATCGAGCATGTCGAACTCCATCACGATCTAGATTGTCCACGAGAACTACGACTCGGCGGCGGGATGCTTCTCCCCCTGCCAGCTCGGATCGATATTATCGCCCCAGATCGATGCCTGTATCCGAGACAGAGGTCTCTGGATACGCCCCGGAGATGATCTTTGGTCGAGCTCCCGTCATTGACGATGAATACGGAACCGACCAGATCTATCGGATTCCAGGGCTATCTCGGTCGATTCTTCCTGTGGTGACACAGTGATGACGCCGTCTAGCGCGCAGACGCACAGCCACCGCGTCGTCAACACGGCTGGTACAGGGACCTCAGGGGATCCTGCACGGGTCACGGTGGCCGAAGAGATCGAGCGAGTCAATTCCGCTCGGCACCAAGATGGAGCCACACAATCTGCTCGTGAGCAAGATATTGTTCGCCGCACTTTTGACGAATCCATCGACCAAACCTTGGCACAGATCCGCGATCAGCGCAAGCGTCAGCGACGTGATCCGCCTCGCGCGCCTATGCCAAGACCCCCGGTAGAAGTTCAGCCTGTCCGGGTGGAATCCCCGCGTGCCCAGACTCCAATTGGGCAAGACGCGGATGCTTCAGGGATCCCAGGACCAATTGAGCAAAGCCGGGAACGGCTCCAGGCCCTGGCGACCGAAATCAGATCCGCTCACCAGGACAATCTCGTCCTCGTAAGCGATGAAGTGGCTACTCACCTTGAGAAATTGGCCGAGGGCCTTAAGTCTATAGGTGAGGCATCATCTAGGCAGCGCGGTGAACCTGTCCGGGTGGATTCGGACAGTGAGCGATCCGATCGACCGCGTGACCGCCGTCACCATCGAAGGACCGCTGTCCACGAGCAAGCTGCCCGTGGTTGCCGCCGCTCGCCAAGTCCCCGTAGTCATCGCGACCACAGGAGCAAACGTGCGCGCGACGATCACGGACGATCCCCTCGCGAGGAGCGCGTTGTCGCAACCACGAGGAAGGAGCGCGGGGGCTTATCACGGAGAGAGTTCCTCCAAGCAGAAACCTCCCGCCGCAAGAGTTCCCCACCAACAGGACCAATGTCTTCGAGGCTAGGTTCTCCGGGAAGGTGGCGGTCTTACGCCTTGGGCTGCGGGGCTTTCTCCGACGAAGCCGCTTCTGTTCGGTGGCCCTCAAAGTTCAAGCCCGACACATGGAGAGGTACAACGGGACCCGTAACCCGAGGAGTTCCTTTCCATCTCACGCCACGCCATCATGGCGGCCGGGGGTGATGAGCTTGTCATGGCCAATTACCTTCCGACTGTCCTTGAGGGCACTGCTCGGACGTGGCTGTTTAATCAGCAAGAGGGTTCCATTAGCTCTTGGAACCAGCTTTGTGACGCTCTGATTGCTAATTTCCAGAGCTGTTACGTGCGTCTGGGCAAGGAGGATGATCTGCACCAGATGATCCAGATGAACGGGGAGACCCTCCGCAACTTCGTGAAGCGTTTCATCAAGATTCGCAACACGATCCCGAACATCTCGGACGAATCTGTTGTCCGCGCCTTTAAAAACGGAGTCCGCGACGAGCGGCTCACCCAGGATCTCGAGATCAATGAGACCTGGACCGCCAACGACCTGTTCAAGGCGGCTGATCGCTATGCCAATGCGGCAGAACGCGTTCAGTATAAGAAGGCGTTCGACAAGGGCGAGCTGCCCGCCCAGCCTGGTGTAGAGGAAAAGAAGAAGAGCAGCAACAATCCTGGTGACAAGAAGTCCCAGAAGAAAAAGAAGGGTGATGCGAACAACACCGTCGCCGGTATAGATCGCATACCTCCTCCCAAGGATGGGCAGAAAAAGCCCAACAATAACTATAAGGGCAAGAAGCCCGCCCAGGGAGGCAACCAAGGCAAGAAAGGTCCCAGTCACCGATATTGCAAGTTCCACCAGCATTACGGGCAAGACACGCGCCATTGTAGGACCTAGGCTGCAAAGCTCGAGGATTTCTACAACGGCAAGGGCCCAATGCCCACCCTGCCCGAAAAAGGTGAAGCCGGTAAGGCCAAACGCCAAACCGATGATGGTGATCGGGACGACGATGAGTATCAAGAGCCCGTGAACCATATCGCCGTCATCTTCGGCGGCTCCTCGGCTTATCCCTCTCGGCGCAGCCTCAAGAAAGCTGCCCGAGAGGTCCACAACGTTCAAAAGGGCAAGCCTCAGCCCGAATCGATGAAGTGGACCGATGTTTTTATCTCCTTCTCTCAGGAGGATTGCCCCACTGGGATGACCAAGCCTCAGAGGCTCCCACTGGTGGTCGCTCCGACCATCAGCAACGCGAGAGTTGGCCGTGTTCTTATAGACGGCGGGAGCGCTTTGGACTTGCTCTCTGCTAAGGTCTTAGACGAGATGCAAATTCCTCGCTCCAAACTTAAAGAGGTCGCGATGCCCTTTTACGGCATTGTTCCCGGAGAAGCTGTTCGGCCGTTGGGGCAAATCGTTCGGCCTGTTACCTTCGGCAGTCTAAGCAACTTCCGGACAGAGTTGATCACATTCGATGTGGTTGACTTCCCATCCGTGTACAATGCTATCCTGGGCTGGCCATCTCTTGGCAAGTTCATGGCCGTGTCCCATCATGGATATCATTGCGTAAAGATACCGGGTCCCAACAGTGTGATCACGGTCAAGGGCAACTATAAGGCCGCTCTCGATTGCGACGAGCAGTCCCTCGCCCTGGTCGACCAGCTTCCACCTCGAGGTCTGAAGCTCCATGCACCAAGTCTGACGCCCTAGAGTCTCCCTTCACCAGAGGAGAGACTAAGAAAGTTCCATTGTCTTTGGATGATTCCTCCAAGACAGTTCACCTGGGGGCCAATCTGGACCCCAAATAGGAAAGCGAGCTCATTGCCTTCCTCCGAGCTAATGCAGATGTGTTTGCTCGGGAGCCATCGACATGCCCGAGTCCCAAGGAGGTTATCGAGCACAAACCGTCCGTCCGCCGACAAAAGCTCATACGGCGGAAGCTTGCCGCTGCACTTCAGCGGGGATCATCAAGGATCGACTTGGTAAGCCGTCATTGTTGGTTTCATCCGCGAGGTTGATCACACCAAGTGGCTGGCCAACCCTGTCATTGTAAAGAAGAAAGGCGGCAAGTGGAGGATGTGTGTCGATCACATAGATCTGAACGCTGCTTGTCCTAAGGACAATTTTCCGCTGCCTCGTATAGACCAGTTGGTCGACGCGACTGCGGATGCCCAGCTCTTGAGTATTTTGGATGCTTACTCCGGTTATCACCAAATAAGCATCTCCCCCGAGGATGAAGAGAAGACTGCCTTCATCACCCCCTTCGGCACTTTCTGCTATACGACCATGTCTTTCGGTCTGCGCAATGCTGGTGCCACGTTCCAGCGCTTAATGGAGAAGACTTTCCCAGAACAGCGCGGAAGAAACCTGGAGGTCTATGTCGATGACATAGTTGTAAAGAGCAAGTATGCTCCAGATCATGTAAAAGACCTGACCGAGACTTTTCGAAATCTCAACAGGCATCGAATAAAGTTAAATCCAGAGAAGTGTACCTTTGGTGTTCAATTGGGAATGTTGCTCGATTATGTAATTGGTTCGCAAGGCATATCTGCCAACCCCGAAAAAATCGAGGCCATTGAAAACATGCAGGCTCCAACTACCATCAAGGAAGTTCAGAGCCTCACCGGACGGATGGCTGCTTTGAGCAGGTTTATATCCCGTCAGGGCGAACGCGGGCTGCCCTTCTTTAAGGCCCAGCGCAAGCGCAATGGTTTCGAGTGGACAAAGGAAGCTGATCGATCTTTCCAAGATCTAAAGCAATACCTGTCCAACCCACCTGTCTTGACTACCCCGCGTCACGGTGAGCTGCTCTTATTGTACCTCGGCTGCATGCCGCAAGCGGTGAGCGCGGTCTTGACGGTGGAAAGGGAAGGCATACAGCGGCCAATCTATTACGTGAGCGAGGTGCTTCACGGGTCAAAGGAGCGTTACCCTGAGGTCCAGAAGTTGCTCTACGCCTTGCTCATGTCATCCAGGAAGCTTCGGCACTACTTCCAGGCGCATCAAATACTGGTCCCGACCAAGTTCCCCCTTGGAGAAATCTAAAGGAACAAGGAAGCCGGCGGACGTATAACTAAATGGGCAATGGAACCGCGTAATTTGATATTCATTTTGTCGCCTCGAATCGCTATTAAGTCCTAGGTCTTGGCTGACTTTGTCGCCAAATGGACTCGCCTACCAAATCCTGTGAAGCTCCCCGAGCAACCCGATGACCCTTTTGGACCATGTTTTTGATGGCTCGCGATCGAAACTCGGGGCTAGTTTTGTTCTCATCTCCCCTCAAGGAGAGCAACTCCAAAGATTCTATCCAACTACACTTTGCGGCGACTAACAACGCCATGCGAGTACGAGGCCCTCCTCGCGGGACTAAGAGCGCAAGTCGCCGGCGTCCAACGGCCGATCGTGAAGGGAGATTCACACCTGGTCATTAATCAGTCAACAAGGAGTATCGGTCTGCGATGACTCAATGGCGCGATACCGGTTGAAGTGAGGAAGTTGGAGCGCATTTTCAATTTTTCGAGGTGCTCTTTGTGCCTGTGAAGGACAACTTCTTGGCCGACCAACCGCCCAAGTTTGATCTCACGCGAACTCGCTTCGCAGGGTGCTCGCCGAGCACCTTTACAAGCCCTCTATCACGCTCTCCGGACGAGGCAATAGAGACAGCGGTGCTGTCTCCGCTATCGAGCAGATTATGGATCGACAACGCCATTTGTCCGGTACTTGCGATGGGACATCGCTCAAGACGGCCGACTGTTCGGCTTACAAGGCGTGGCTGGTCCATACAAGCTTGTGGATCGCATCCTTTACTGTCAAGGTGCTCTAGGAGTCCTCTCCAAGTGCATCTCTCAACAGGAGGGTGTGTTCCTTCTTAGGGATATACACGAGGGTGCCTGCGGCAACCACGCCTCCTTCAGAACTCTGGTCGGCAAAGCGTTTCGCATGGGCTATTACTGGCCTACAGCGTTACAAGATACCCGGGACATCGTGACAAAGTGCAAAGCTTGCCAATTTCACGCCCGGAAGGCACATAAGCCCGCCCAAGAGCTCCAAACGATCCCCCATCTTGGCCTTTCTCCACATGGGGTCTGGATCTGCTCGGCCCGTTCCCTAAGGGGCACAAGGGCTACACACACTTGCTCGTCGCCATCGACACTTTTACAAAGTGAATTGAGGCAGAGCCTGTGTCGTCTCTTCACGCCAAAACGGCCAGGCGCTTTTTCAAAAGCAACGTGGTCACGCCGCTTTGGGATCCCCATAAGTCGATCATCGATAACGGTACCAGCCCGGTTTAGCCGCTTTTCGTGAATACCGCGAACACCGGGCACCAAGGTTCGCTTCCTACATGGCATATCCACAGTGCAATGGAGCTGTCGAGCGAGCTAACGGACAGATCGTCCAGGGTATCAAACGGCGCGTGTTCGCAGCACTCCGCGAGCACAACAAGGCCTGGGTTGACGAAGTTCCTTCCGTCCTCTCGGCAGTTCGCACTACGGCCAGCCAGCAACCGAGGAAACTCCTTTCCAATTGGTCTATGGTGCAGAAGCCATCCTGCCCACCGAAATAGTACTCGGTTTGCCTTGCACGAGCTCGGTCAACTTGGTTGACGATGAGCAAGAGCGCTTACTCGATCTCGACCTCCTCGAAGGCACACGCGACCGGGCACAAGTCAGAATGGCGCACTACCAGCAGGCTCTTCGCAGGCACGCTGCCAAATCAGTTCGACCAAGGGCTTTACAGGTAGGCGACCTGCTCGCGCCGTGTTCGTAACCTGTCCAATGCCAACAAGCTAACTCCCGCTGGGAGGGCCTGCTCACGGTCGCTTTACTTTCGCCCGGGCTGTTCGCTGGCCATGGAGGACGGGAGAGAGCTGACCAGCACTTGGAACATCGACCAGCTCCGTAAGTTCTTTGTGTAGGTCTTTCTGTGTTTGCTTAGCTTCACGCTTTTTGTCAAACTTCGCGCCTTTGTTCGTCCAAGTCTGTCGGGCTCCATGTAAAGTTCAATCCATTTACAGTGAAATTTTCACGGTCCTCCGAGGCCTTTTCACGCCTCTGCCTTGTCAAGACTACCCTCTCTCTGTAACACTTGATGGTCGCCCGCCTTGCGGACACTTGGCTCCGCAATCTTAAGGATTTTTTCCTGCCAGATTTAGTTTCAACAAGTTTCTCAACTCAAGGTTGCGTAAAAGGCTTTCTCGCCTCGCGGCTAAGTCTGCTCGTAAGCCCTCCGCGTCGAGGCACTTACCGCCACGGCACGACCACCGCAAAGTCTGCTCGTAAGCCCTCCGCGCGCAGGCACTTTCCTTGTTCGGTTACCTTTGAATCGCTTAACTTACGCCGCCGAGCGCTTTTGGGATAAGTCGATCAGATACTGGTGTCACTTAACTTTCTACGACGTGCTCGAATTCGCAAACTCAGATTTTCGAGCACCGTCCGCATCGGGGCTAGGTGCCGCTTTTCTCTTGTGCACTGCTCGAGTTCGCAAACTCGTGTTTTCGAGCAACAGACAACGGGCCGGGAGTTAGGCTAAGCGTTCTACCGGTTTTCTTAAAACTTTCTAGCGCTTTCGTGCCTTGCTCCCGGTTTCCTGTTCATTCTTGTCTTTTGCTGCTCTTTTTACAGGTAAAAAGGTAAGCTCTTTATTGTATTAACAAGAGTTGTAGGTACAAAAGTCCCTTTCGGGTTACAGCCCTACAGCTACTTAGAAGCGAGTTGCTCCTTGAGCTCCTCGACCACTTCCTTGAGGCGCAGGACTTCCCCTTGGGCTTTAAAACCCTCTCTGGCCTCAGCTCGGAGACGGTCGGCTTCCTCCTTGCTGCTCCTGGCCTGCTCCGTTGCCTTCGCACGGAGAGCCTCGACCTCTTCGGTCTTGGCTCGCAGCTGCTTGGTCAGATCTTCGCTCTGACTGGCTCGCTGCTCGGCGGTCTTGAGCTGCTCGTCCAGCTCCTCGACCCTCCTCTCCGCGGTGCTCGCCCTTGCGGCCAGCCCGCACATCTCCTCGGCCTCCTCCTGTGACGCCCACAGGGTGGAGATTTTCTCCTGGAGTGCCGCGGAAGTCGACTTCTCTTCGGCGAGCTGGGCCTCGAGCTGCTTCACCTGTTTCACGAGCAGCTTCCGCCATTCGGACATGTCGTTGAGTTGCTCCTCCAGCCACTTCGTGCGGCCTGGCTCACCTTCCGCGACGTTCGCCCTCGAGGCCAGCGCGCGAAGCTCCTCGGTCTCTTCTCGAAGAACCCCGGAGGATTGCCTCTCCTCGATCAATTGAGCCTTGAGCTTCTTTATCTTCGCCGCCAACTTGCTCTGGCTCTTGGCTGGCGCGGAGGGCTCCCCTTCGAGCCCCCTCATTTGGAGCTGCTCTCGGAAACTCGCCAGAACAACGCTACGTTCGACGGTGACTCCATCCTAGAGCTCCTCCATGGTATCTTTAAAGACCTGAGAGAGAAGACCAGTTAACCGCTTTGCCATGACGTTGCTCGACTGGACCAGGTTTGGTTTTGGAACTTACCTTGCCAAGTCGGCGCTTCAGTCCCCGGCGTAGGCGATCTTCGAGACCATGCGTCACGAAGCCTCGCTCGTGCTGGATGAGACCGGCGACGCCTCGCCGCCGTCTTTTTGCTCCTTCTTCTGCGGAGCGATTTGCCCAGAGCAGGAGCGGCGGGCGAAGAACTTTCATCCCCGCCTCGCCTTTCTTCCTCCTCGCCTGATCACCTTGGGCAAGGTCGGTGCCGCCCACCAGCGGCACAGAAATTCCACCGAGGGCAACATGCGCCTCGCCGTGGGTTTCTTCTTGCACTTTGGCGGCGGGCTTTCGCCAGTCGCCGGTCGTCTCCGTCGCCTCGTGGCGGGCCGCCTCGCGACGGCGTGCCGGTAGGACCACCTGCTCGGTCCCACTCGGGCAGCCTACGGAGCTAACGCTTTGGCCCCGCTATCCGTGGCGCTGTCCGCCGCCTCTTCCGCCTCCAGCCGCTCCACCGCGCCCTTCAGCGCATCGAGCTGGTCACTAGAACCTGGCGGGAGCAGGCTCCACGCTGCCAGCTTGTCCTTGAGGCTGGCCAACCTCACTGCCCGCGACGCACCGTGCAGGTGCTCGGGCAGTAGAGATTGCTCGATCGCCTCGTCGACGTCGTCCGTGGCCATCTCCTCTTGGGCAGCTGATGAAAAAGGGAATAGTTGAGCCCGGTGCGGTTTGGAAAATTGTAAAGACGAAAGTTTCGTTACTACATACCTGCCGCGGAGAACTTGATCTTCCTCTTTATTGCTAAAACTTTTCGCCTCTTCCTCGGGGGCTCCTTGGCGCCTTGTTCACCTCGGCCCTGGGCGCCAGGCGCACGAGCTCAGCTCCCTGGCCGAGCAAAGACTCTTCTCAAGCAGCGCAAGGAGCTTTTCCTTGCGCGCGACTTCCTCCTCGAGCCTTCTCTGCTCGGCGACCTGATGCAGCCGTGCCAAATGGCTCGGGTGAGCTCTGCAGACGCTTAAGCCGAGGGTCGGTGTCTTTACCTCTTCGCCGCTTTGCTCGGCGAGGAAGGAGGGCTTGGTCGCTTCCGCTATTGGTCACAAGACGCGCTTGGTTTGCTCGACGCTCCCATTGCCACAAAGAAGCTTCTTCAAGGGTAGGCGGTCGCCGTGGCGCGGGCGAGCTCAGCTATCGGGCCGCCGCTTTGGGCTTTGTGGCCACCTTGGCCTTGCCCTTCTTCACTCTCTCTTTCTCCGACCCAGAGAGTTCCTTCATGATCCCTCCGAGGATCAGCTGGTCCTCCTGCGTGTTCGAAAAGTGAAGTGTTAGCATTTACAACAGTTCGAATCCAGCAACACAGACAAAGGTTCGAGCAACTTACCTCGGCTGTGTGGACGAGCACGTTCCTCGGACAGGTGTAGGCCACCTCGCCGGTGACCTCGCCGTCCTTCTTGGCTGCCTTCAAGATGGCGTCGACCGCTTTCGGTCACCCATGCGCTTGTTGGCTTTTTCGCCTCGGCAGGAGATCCTCTCGCTTTACGTTGGAAGAGGCATCAAAGAAAGGTTGAGTCTTAAAGGCACTTACCCGTGCTCTCCCTGGAGATGTCTTCCCATCCCTCTATCTTATAGAAGGGATAGGGTCTCCTCATGCACGGACAAATCCTTGTTGTAGATAATCCCGGATGATCTTCGCCTGCGGAGCCCAAGGCTCACGAGGGAGGCGATCTTCCTCATCAAGTACCAATCCTCGGCGGACATCTCCGCCGAGGCATCGGTGTTCCTTCGCGGCGCCTTCCCGTGAAGATGAGCTTGCTTGTCGTCGCCCGCCGGTGTAGAACCACCTCGCCCACCACGCCCATTGAGTCAAGCAATGACGGACGGGGTACGCGCGTCGTCGGCGGTGGCCCGAGCTTGAGGTAGTAGCACCTCAAAGACCGGCGGCGCTGCTCCTCGTTATCAGATAGTAATGGAGGAACAAATTTCACCGGCGGATCAATGATCAGATAGCCCTCGCACAAAAGTGCGAGACGGTCATCCGAGGATGCTGTTCGGATTAAGGTTCGCCACCTCCAATCCGCTAATGTTCAAGAAAGCCTCTCGAAGTCGCTCTCGAGACCTCAACCCAAACAAAGGCGAATCGCTCGTTGACGAACTCTCCTCAAGCGGCTCCGGAGTTTCTCCTCCCCGGCAGCCTCCACCGCCGGCGTCGATGTGGTTCTTCCTCCCAAACTCTCAAGTCCTCCTCGGATGCGCTTAGAGCTTCGAACTTGGCCATAGCGGTCCCCGAGTTGGACAAGCAGGTTTGGTGGTGGAGTTTGGGTGCTTGGTGCTGAGTGCGGTTGGAATTAGGGCTTGGGAAGGAAAGACGCGAGAGCAGAAGTGGCTAGCCGCGAGCGACTTGGGAGCTTTTATAGTCCCATGTGCGCAGCTCTGCAATGGTTTGTCACAAAACGGCTAGTTTTTACCATAACGGCTAGGTAAAACGGTCGCCTGTTTTCACTGCGCAGCGACGGAAAGTTACCGTTGGACTCTGCCAACGGATACCTTTTTTCCAGCGTCCGCGTGAAGGCTGAGTGCTCTGCTCGAGCGGATGAGATTCCCTGTTCGGTGCAACGGAGTTGCTCGGTACTGATCAGGTTTGCTCGGTCTCGAACAAGTTCTGTTCGGTTGAACCCTAACCTGTTCGGTCGATTGTTGCAAGTCTTCGTAGCAGCATACTTTCTCTCTTAGTGACTTTGAGTCTCAAGAGGACAACCCCACTCTAGTGAGTCCTTCCACTTGAGTCTCGGGGGCTAGCTGTCGAGGATAAAGTCACGGCCCATTGCCATGGCCCACTCCCTGACGGCCCAATCGAACTGCCTACCAGGGGCCAAGCTCCCTGGAAGGTTCTATCAGGCCCATGTGCATCCTGCCGAACAGCCCTTGGCTGGCGCGGTGCGTAATGGCCTAGGATTCGTGTTTGAGTCCGACTCGAACAGAGTTCTGCACGGCTACGTGAAGACCCGAACGTTGGTTTCCCGGATTGGAGCAGACGTCGTGATCCCCAAGACTAGGAGTATGCCTTATCTACCTCGGGATATATTTGGCATGTCGAGTTCGTTACGATCTCTTTGTTAGCCCGGCCCGATATTCCCTCGGTAGGTCGGTTTGCTCACCACTATATAAATCAAGCCCCTACGGCGTTTAGGGGGCATCTGGCACGAGGTTTTCGCATAATACTTTCTGTACACCCATATTCTCGCCGAGACTTGTTCATCTCGTCGAGTTCCGTTTTGTAATACTCTTTGATATAAAGAAAGGCTAGACGTAGGGCTATTATCTCTCCCGAGAGGCCTGAACCAGGATAAAAACCCATGTCTCTCTGTTCGCTGCTGTTCGTCTTGTTTAGCGTGTCTCGTATCGCCCTCTTAAAGAACCTTAAGCGACTTGAGATCGATATCTCAACCGTCGACACAATTGTTTTCTAATAAACAAGTGATAAAACATAAATTTTGTCAACTCTTTTTACTGGTGTGTTAATAAATTCGTTTGCTTTCATAGGAAAATAAAATTGAGAAGCAAATAATTGTTAGAAATAAACTAACAGACAAGCAATTGAAATATAAATTAAATTTTGGTATTAAGTATCACTTATTTAACATATATGCATATGCATTTTCTCTATCTCATGTTATTAGGATGTTTTATTTGTCGGGTTATGTTTACTTTATTTTTTTTAGGAATTTGCACTAGGTTTTTACGAAATTGCTTTTTGTATATACTAAAATTGTACGCTTATCTACTAGTGCAATTTCTGTTTTACCAATTATGTTGTTTTCTTTTTTTTAAAGTTGATTTACATTATACATAGTGCAAGAAACTGTCACCTTTTTTTTTTTTTATCTAGTTTTAGGAATTGCGTACTAAAACTGCACACCAGCTACATTTGTAATCTCTGTTCTATCAATTCGCAACTTATTGTTTTATCCATGGAGTTAATTATTTGAGGTTTCTAAGTCATAAAATAGGAAATCGTATTTTAGTTTTTTTAGGATTTTGCACTAGTTTTTTTTTTACGAATTGCTCTATGTATGTACTAAATTTGCAAACCTATCTACAAGTGTCATTCCTGTTTATTCAATTACGGCGTTTAAATTTTTTAAAGTTGATTTACATTGGACATAGTGCAAGAATCTATCATCTTTATTCTAGTTTTTTTAGAAGTTACACTATGGCCTTGTACATTTCATAATAACGTAGCGTAGCGTAGTGTTTCAACGAAATTTGAGACCATTTAAAAAGTGGTTTAAATATTAGAAAAAATAATTTTAAAATAGTTTTAGGATCTTTATGAGAACTACTAAAAACCTGAGAAAAATCATCACAAATTATTACACCAAATAGGCTTTATAAAAAAAGATAAATTTTGCTGAAACGCTATGCTACGCTACACTAAGCTGAAATGTACGAGGCCTATGTGTATACTAAAATTGCCCAGCTACACGTGCAATTTCTATTCTACCAAATCGCAACTTTTTGTTTCAACCATAGAATTAATTAAACTTGAGGTTTCTATGTCATAAATACAAGAAACTGTATTTTAGTGTTCTTTTTTTTTTTTTGAAATTTTCACTAGTTTTATGAACTGCACTATGTATATACTAAATTTGCACACCCATCTACAAGTGTATTTTCTGTTTTTCCAATTAAGGTGTTTATATTTTAAAGTTTATTTACATTGTACATAGTGCAAGAATCTATCACCTTTTTTCTAGTTCTTTAGGAATTGCACTACGTATATACTAAAATTGCACACCTAGTTACACATGCAATTTCTGTTCTACCAATTTGTAACTTTCTCGCGTATGCTGTTCTGTATGGATCTTGCTGGCATTTTTGGTCATGATTTCTGAGACATTTGTCTTCTTAATATTTTAAGGATTTTTAAAGGCCCAAGTCAAATTTTTTTGGGCTGTCTGCGGTAGTACGTTAAGGCACATACATAATTTTTTTTTGTACAAGACGTTTGTTGTTGCTAGGGGTGGGCATTCGGTATAAACGGTTTTTTCGGTTCGGTATATACGGTATTTGTAAATTTCGGTATTTGAGATTTGGGTACCGAAAATTTACAGAAAAAATCTCATACCGAAACCGAAATACCGAAATAATTCGGTTCGGTGTTTCGGTGTTTCGGTGCTGACGGGGAAGAGGTGGCGGAGACACTGACCGATGGCGAATAGGCCCCGGTGTTGACGGCGAAGACGAAGTTGTCGACGCGTAGGAGACAGAGACAACGCCACCCGCCACCTCATGCTGCGAACCACCTGTTGCCGTCGCCACCTCCACCGCCACTGCCGAGCGCCCACCTCAGCTGGCCACCCACCGCCCGTCTTGGCTCCACCTCTCCGCCTCGCTCGCCGCCAGGCGCATGGCTGGAAGCGGAGTGGAGGAGGAGAGAAGCTCGCGGAGCGGCGGAGACGCGGAGTAGAGGAGAGGAGGAGAGGGGCGCGGAGCCGGCGGAGGCGGGCGGCGGCTGGGTGGGGGTAGGGATGGGGATTGGGGAATGGAGTTGGGGACGGAGTTGGGGGCGGTGGGTGGGGGGGGGGGTAGGGTTACCATTTGGGCCGGATGGGCCGGAAGGAAGGCCGACGGGCGAAGGCGGGATGGAATGGCGCCCAGTATTCGGTTTTCTCGGTTTTCTGAGCTCCATACCGAAACCGAACCGAACCGGTTCGGTTTTCTACAGATTAAAACCGAACCGAATACCAAATACCGAAAAAACCGAAAATTTCGGTTTATTCGGTTCGGTTCGGTTCGGTGTTTCGGTTTCGGTTTTTTTTTGCCCACCCCTAGTTGTTGCGCACAAAAGAACAGAAAAGAACACCTACGCAAGGATGCGTCATTTAGTGCGCATCAATTTTGAATCTCATGAGCGCGGTCTGATCGGCAAAATGACTGATGAATAAATAGCTCTCAGACAACTTGCCAATAGATGGTCCCAAATGAAAAACTAAATGCGCACAAGCAGGAATCAAACCTGCGACCTGCTTCGAGCGTGCTAGGACGCCCAACGCCCCAAATAAAAAACTAAGCGCTCATATAGGTAGGAAGGGAACATGCAACTTGTTCGCTCGTAGTGTGCTAGCTAACTGAACGATCCAACAACCACCGATTTAAATGGACTCAGATGAGACTGGGAATCAGAATAAGTCAATGAGAAGTCAAAGTAAGTGGGATCTCAACCCCTAGAGATTTTATAGACACTGTTGGATCAAATAATGTAAGATCAACGGTAAAAAACAGTGGGGTACGTGCTAAAAAACTCCTTGAAATTTTTGCCGTTTAAAACCAGAGCAGTACGCAATTATGGACGTCATCCTCGTGTATATTCTAGGCACGATAATTCTTAATCTGCACTCCCTGAATTATACTTTTGTTGCATCATCCAATGACGGGCCCTGTGAAATCCAAGTGGTATCATCGTTACTTCTAGGACATCTCTAACAATTCCTCATCATTAGTTTAATTAGACACTATTTAGTCATTATTTACATCTTCTTTTTACTATAGAGCAACTACATAGTCCCATGGAATGGTATAGGCATCCACTATACAGTGCCCCATCGAACGACACCTCCCCCGTACCTCTTCTTCTTCCTCGCATCCTCCACCTCCCTTCCAATGCTCCGCACGCCTCGCTAATTGCCGCTGCCACCACCCGCAATCGATGACTCCCTCGTCGTGCCGCATTGTTGGCCCTGCCCATCCTAATCTTCGGGACGGAAGGTACAAATCTGTTTGCCGCCACCAAACAGCTTTCACCTAGGCCCGCGGCTTTAGCACCGTAGCCAACGCCTCACCGGCCCTGTCCATCCTAACATCAGGAAAGGTGTAGATCTGCCCATCGTCAACCAACCGCCTTCACCTAGGCTTGATTTGGCTCGAGCTCGTCATGAATGAGCTCCGAGCTTAGGCCATAGAGTCATGTTCAAGTCAGTGTTCGCCTAAACGCGTTTAAACCGTCGTCTACACTCGTCTAAACGCTAAACTACGGGTATGCGTGTAGTTTAGGGCCTAAACTCCAAATTAAACGAAACGACGTTTAAACGGTCAACGCAGTCAAAAAACGGTTTAAACGCACCAATTAAACGTGAGGTAAACGCGTTTAAACCACTGTTTGCACGTTTAAACAGTCGTCTCGAAAATAAAAAAGGTACTATCATTTGTCTAATGAATTCATATTGTGTAATGATGTTTACTGATATGACTATGTGAGAACGAAGAACTTTATCTACTATCTACTCAGTTGTCATTGTGTCTATATTAATTGCTTATGCCAAATTGTGCAACTCTATGCACGCCTCAAATCATATTGAAGAAAACTGTAGTATGAAATTATGATATTTGTATGTATATTCAATGCTACAGTGCAAACCGTTTAAACCGTTTAATTTATCGTCTAAACCGTCTACACGCTAAACTGTGGGTCACCGACCGTCTAGCGTTTCGCGTTTAGGATAACACTAGTTCAAGTTTAGGCTTAACGAAAGCTTAAATTATCTCGAGCTCATCTTGGTTGAGCTGGCACGAAGGTATCAATATTGAGAGAAGAGATGCGACATGGTTACACAGGACCAATTGAGCTCGATATTGGGTTTGAATCGTAATGGTTGAGCTAGCGGGTTCAGAGAGAGATATGCAATTTTGTTTTAAAACGGTGTAATTAGAATTGGGTAGTGCGGTTCAGACCCAACCCGAGTTTTCGAAGTCGGGCATCCTGTTGGGTCGGGCTCAAGCCAAAATTTTGAGCTCGGTGTAAAAACCAGCCTGCGCTCATGCGTGTTGGGGAAACAAAATTTAATGCAAATGTTTGTGTCAAGTTTCAGGTCTTGGGCTTTAGACTTTTGGCTGACCTTTCAGCCTGGGCCTCTAGCCCGCGAAAATTCAAGCATGGCTGGGTTCAAGCCTAACTCCAGAGCACCGAGCTTTTTATTGGAAAAAACAGAACGTTGATACTAGATCTAAACGATATCAAAGACATAATGTTTGGTAGCATAGTTTGGCTCTCAGGTTATATCTGTTGGGCAATGATTATGGGCGCTCCTCCCTAATAACGCAGCATGCATGCCGGCCACCTAGGTTACGGCCACAAGCCGGCGACCACGTGCATGCCTATGCGTTACTTTAGTTGTTACAGATTGCACCTGGGTTGCCCCCTATTTATATAGTCAGGATACGAGTTCAAACCTAATATGATTCTTCTCTAAATATTACAATACAGAGTTCATATAACCAACTTTATACATATTCGACGTTCAATCCAACCTATGATCAGACCTATAACGATGTTAGTCTATACTCAATTTAGCTCGACAGTTTAATTTCAATCGAGCTCTAGTCGGTGTCGAGCGGCTTGTCAGTGGTGTAGGCTAGCTCACGAGATATATTAAGATCCACTTCTGCCGTGTTTGACCATCGAGAAACCGTTGGCCGTTGAGATCCCTGCCGATTTTCCTGTTGCGTCCAGCTGAAACCTTCAAAGGGAAAAAACTTACGATAAGTTCAAGTAAAACAGAACTCGCGCCTGATCGCATGTGTCGCGGATCACACCTCGCATCTCGGCTGATCTGAAGGAAACTTTCCATTCTCATGCACGCGACGTGATGAGAGCTCCATCTCCCTGGGGCGAGGTAAGTAATTCTTGTTCCTTGATTTGCCCGACCCAATCCAGTCGCTACCTCTGGCTGTTTCATGGCTCGATTGAAATTGATGGCGAGATCACGAGATTCCTCTCTAGGCCTTGACTATATCGTGATCTGTGAATTGTGATGGAGTCCTCGGTTCTTGATTCTGCAATGGCAGTGTCAGGTTCTTGGATGAAGCTCGCTGCGTGTTGCAGCTGATTTTCTGCTCGATTAATTCAGCCGGATTGCAGCGGTAAGTAAAATCTCTCGCCGGCGTTGCGTGGTGCTCCGGCGGATGGTGGCGGAGAGAAAGATGCAGCCTTTGCCGCCGCCGGAGCACAGGCGGGTGCTCCGCTACATCGTCTTCTTCGCGGTCTCCCTCCTGGCCTTCTCCTGCTGGGCGCTCGTCAACTCCAGGATCGACAGTGCCGTCCTGACGGCCAGCTCCAACAAGACCGCGCTGCTCACCGGCGAGCACGACGGCGACGGGGACTGGATCGCCGGCGATCATCCTACGTCGAGCCCCACTGCCGTTCATCCGGCGAGCATCAACTGGACGGCGGCGAGCGCCGCCGAGGTGGTTCGGCAGCGGTTGGAGGGAGGATGCGTCCGGGAGAGCGCGCTGCTGAGGGTCTTCGTCTACGTCCTGCCGCCAGAGTTCCACTTCGGCATGCTGGGGTGGAACGGGAAGGGAGGCACCGGCTCGCCGTGGCCGGACGTCCGGGACGCCGGCGCCGTGCCTCGCTACCCCGGTGGGCTGAACCTGCAGCACAGCGTGGAGTACTGGCTGACGCTGGACATCCTCTCCTCCTCCTCCTCCGCCGCCGCCGCCGGCGGCGGCAGCAGGCCTTGCGTCGCAATCAGGGAGACGAACGCGAGCCTCGCCGACGTGTTCTTCGTGCCGTTCTTCGCGTCGCTGAGCTACAACCGGCAGTCGAAGGCCCACGGCGGGGAGAGGGCGGGCAGGAACAGGCAGCTGCAGGCGGCGCTGGTGAGGTACCTGGAGAGGAAGGAGGAGTGGCGGCGGTGGGGCGGGAAGGACCATCTCATCGTCCCGCACCACCCCAACAGCATGATGGAGGCCAGGAGGAAGCTCAGCGCCGCCATGTTCGTGCTCTCCGACTTCGGGAGGTACCCGCCTGACGTTGCCAACCTGAAGAAGGACGTGGTTGCTCCCTACAAGCATGTTGTTCGATCTCTCGCGGAGGATGAGTCGCCGGGGTTCGACCGGCGGCCCATCCTGGCGTACTTCCAGGGGGCGATTCACCGGAAAGATGTATGTTGACTCTGCATCACTGAATTTATTTTTTCGAATTTTCTATCTATCGCAATCGAGTTCTCGTCAGTTTCATTCAATTTTTGATTCGCCTGCCTAACACCCTAGCCTCTCGGGTTTGGGTTTGAATATAGAGTTAAGTTCATAATATCTCTTGGTCTTAGAGGAATGTCGAGGCGATCAAGCGATAAGTGACGATGGGGGCAACAATGCCATCTTGACAGGATTGACAGAGGACGGTAGACGAAGTCAACGGACGGATAGACAACAAGGATGAGGTTTGCTAAATATGGGGACGATGGTAGGGCAGAGAGACCTTGTCAAACACAATAGGTTGACGTGTGATGGATGGAAATGAAGAAAAAATAGCGATGCGCCGCACCAATGTCTTAGGTAGGAGAAGGACACGACCGAGCATGATATATCAACGACTAGAGAGGAGCACTATGAGCTTTGGTGGTTTGTAGATGTGTGTTATATAAGCAACCGTGGGATGGGTGCTCTTGCGAGGATGGGAATTACAAGACTATAGTTTAGATGGACCTCGTACACGAAAGCATAAATGGATCCAAGTCATTTGGTGATGATTCAATGACCAAAAATTTGATCAGGATATCTTTCTAGTTTGTAGTCATCGAGTAAATAGCTAGTCCTTTATTTTATTAATTTATGACTACTTATATTACAATCATGCATGGATCTAAGATACTCAACGACCTCTCTGATAAAACCTAGAAAAAGGTGAGACAGTCGTGTTAAGCATAGAGCTCAAGTACGGGTAACAACGCCAACCAAGAAACCACTTGATCATCACTCTCTTTGAAAAACAGTATTTCATAATCACGATTTTGTAATACATAGGTTTGCAATATATTGTTTTACATATATATCATATTATCACGAAATTCTTTAAAATTTTGATATTATTTGACACTATCATCTATTTGAATATATGGTATTTATGATGGAAAACTTAAGTAATTAAACAAATACAAGGGTTAATGAAAGCCAAACCATAAAAACTTGTAGCTAAGAGTGGAGTTTAAATACTCCAAAAATAACATGGTTTCTACCAAACCATGGTTTTAAAATGAAGTTCTCTGTTGTCATCTAAACATATCATATATGATTTTGAAAACTATGATTTCATTTCAAAATTATGAAAATACTTTGTTCCAAATATGCCATCAGTTTTCCTTCATATATGATAAATCGGTAATGCTTAAGACTATAAATTTGCTAGCCCGTTTAGAAGGGCTGAATAGCTTAGCTTCAAAAGCAGCTCTAAAAAACTTCTATGGAAATATATACTGTTTTATTTTCCTTTGTGTTTTTTATATGGTGCCATTATAAAAAACAATGATTTCATAGAAATACCATTACAAAGCGAATTGATTTAAACTGCTATTACGGAGAATTTTTGGCATGTATGAAATCAAGCCTTCGACAGCGCCCTCGCCATTCCCCTAAGACAGTCCTCTTGCTACCACGCTGGCTCCGCTCACCCTAATCAGTCTAGTGTGTGTTGTTAGATCTAGTCGTCGACCACTCTTGTGACTCCGATGATGACGTTGCCGCCTCGCAGCCCCTCCACAATTCCCTCCCACCGTTGGGTCACCGTCGCCTGGCTTTTCTTTAATACCAAGGGCACAGGAAACCCACCCGGAACTCTAAAACGGCGGCGACGGCGGCTGTGAGCACGGTTTAGATAACTTCCCGTGGATTCTATGTGAACCAGCCAAAATCTTCTATGAGTTTTCACAAACGCAGGGGTACGTAGGCACATGCGCTCGAGCAAAATCATTTTTTTTATTATAGGTTTACACGGGTATCATGAAACTTACGTTCTATTTCCCATGTCAACGTTCTTCTTTGGCTATTAGAACATTGTGTATCATGTTCTGAAATTTCTTGCGTTTCAGGGCGGAAAGGTTCGGCAGAAGCTGTACCAGCTCCTCAAGGACGAGAAAGACGTGCGCTTCACCTACGGGAGCGTCCGCCAGAACGGGATCCGGCGCGCCACCCGGGGGATGGCCTCCTCCAAGTTCTGCCTCAACATCGCCGGCGACACGCCGTCGTCGAACCGCCTCTTCGACGCCATCGTCAGCCACTGCGTCCCCGTCGTCGTCAGCGACGACATCGAGCTCCCCTTCGAGGACGTCCTCGACTACTCCCAGTTCTGCGTCTTCGTCCGCGCCTCCGACGCCGTCAGGAAGGGCTTCCTCCTGCGCCTGCTCCGGGGCGTCACCGAGGACGAGTGGACGTCCATGTGGATGCGGCTCAAAAAGGTGGCTCGCCACTTCGAGTACCAGTACCCTTCCCAGCCAGGGGACGCCGTCCAGATGATCTGGGCCGCGGTGGCTCGGAAGATGCACTCTGTGAAGTTGCAGCTTCACAAGAGTGGCAGGTTTCAGAGAACGAGCTCTGAATCTGATGAATCTTGAAGGTTCAGTAGCTAGCTGCTAGCTATCTAGCATGGGGGTTCTGACTTCTGAGGTAGCTTGCAATTTTGACGTGGTACTAGCTGCTAAGATCGACTTTAGATAAATAAAACCCACATCTTCACTCTTGAATCATACCTGTCATGGTCTCATGGAGATTCAGAGCTAGCTTTTCAATTCTAATCTTAAGTGTTTGTTCATTGGGGGATCACATGCCACGAGTCGAAGAAAGAAAACAGAACACTGTATGAAGATGATAAAATGTCAGATTGTACACATGATAATCTTCCTTAACCCTCGTTAGAGAGGGGTAAACAAAAACAAAGGAATGATACAACCTGGAGGGGACAAATACGAAGCAATTATACTAGCGTAATAGTCTTGGTTGCTAAACTTTGGCAGCCTTGGCGTTTTTCTCGAGTTATAGAAATCTAATTAAAACATCATTCATATGCATATCACAGTCACAGACATCCCATCATTCATACCAAGCCACTGCTTGATAAATAATGATAACTGCAGTCTGCGCTCTGCAGGACCTCAGCATTTTTTTTCCATTAAAGCTTTTTCCACAGCTATATCTATGGCGAATAATTAAGGACAGATATGGAAAAGGAAGAAGCAAAGAACAGACAGGTTAATAAACAAAGAAAACAGCGAAAAAAACCTTCAGAATCTGCATCATGTCTTGTCGATGTTCTTCTCTTTGCTGCATCAACAGTTCAATACCTGTTGTGTATCGGATCGGAACCCCTCCGAACTCGTCTTTCACTCATCCTGTTTGGATCAGCCGATGAAGGAGTTGATGGGTAGCCCTTGTTGTTAAGGTTGGCAACATTTCTTTCAGCAAGCATCCTAGGCTTCTCAGATACTTCATCATCCTGTCTGTTGAGGATGCCTTTAAAAGCACACCCCTTCTGCTGATGAGCTAACATCAACAAACACAGAAGAATGGCTAGGAGCCTATTGGCATGCATACCCATTTCACCTCCAGTGTTCCCTTTTTTGATTCGCTAGGTAATATATCGAGTCGACTCGTTCAACCCTGAAGCCCTGGAGAGTAAGGAACTCCTTTGGCCGCTCGTACCAACCCCGTGGAGCCTGCTTCAGTCCATATAATGCCTTCGACAGCTTGAACACGTGATTTTGGTGCTGTGGGTCCTCGAACCCTGGAGGCTACTCAACGTATACCAACTCCCCGATGTAGGCGTTTAGAAATGCGTTCTTGACATCCATCTGCTTTAGCACAATGTTGTGGCATGTTGAGAATGCCACAAGTAGCCGAATTACATCTAAACGAGCCACATGAGCATATGCGTCTCCACAGTCAACACCCTCTATCTGTGTGAAACCCTGAGCCACAAGTCGGGCCTTGTTCCTCACCACTGACCTGAACTCATCCTTCTTGTTCTTGAATACCCACTTGGTGCCGATCACGTTGCAGTCACTAGGTCTCTCCACAAGCGTCCAGACCTTGTTTCTCTCAAAGTTATGGAGCTCCTCATGCATTGCGTTGATCCAGTTGGCATCCGCAAGTGCCTCGTCGACCTTCTTTGGCTCAATCTCCGAGACAAAAGCCTGAAACTTGCAACGAATGGCGACGACGGCGACGCGATTGAGCTGGGGGAACGCCTCAAGGGGGCGAGGAGGTGCCCACGGTAGCAGCGGCGTGGTAGGAGAGGCGGTGGTGCGGCGGCACGACGAGGAGGCAGAGGCGGCGGCTCGGCGGCTTGCGGCGGCGCTCCGGTGGCGGCGGCGGAGCGGGACCGGCCTAGGGGAGTTCCACAGTGGCAGAGGCGGCGCAGTGACTCACCGAAGACGACGAATTTGGGAGCTACATAGGGGAAATCGGGGTGGCAAGGAGGAGCTCGGGATTGGGTTTTATTGGGCGAAATTGCGACGGAATGGATGGAGAAACAGCTCAATTTGAATGTTTAGCAACTGAAGCAGTTGAATTGGAGTAATGGGCAGCAGTTTTGGCCATTGAATCTTCAGTTTCAAGCTCTTGATCTTCACATTCAAGGTGGCTTCAATGGGTAATCCGAGGTGGGCTGCAAAATTCATGAAGAATCAGTGGGGAAAAGGAGGAGGGGAAGGTATGGGAGGTTGACAAGTAGACCCCACGACTTAAAACAATTATTTTCAATTTTTTCCCTCGAGAGAAAAGGTTAAAATGAGCCCCAAAATCCATTATTGGATTTTTATAAAATTATTTTTCCAAACAAAAAAATTTATTATTTAATTATATTTATTTTAAAACAAACTTTTCATTTTTACCAAATTTTTAAATCACAAGAACAATTTTTGAAAGGTTTTACCAATTTCTAGTGACTAGAAAATGATTTTATTAATTTTTAAAGTAACATACTGATTTTTTGGTTTTTAATTTATAAATTAATTTTTAAATAAATTCACATGCATGAATTTTTGTTTTTTAAAAAATGAGGATGTTACAGTGTGGGTGTGGACGCGGGATCCCGCCTCAATCCCTCTCAAGGTGGAGCTTGAGCTAGTGGAGCCGTCGCCCTAAATGGGCCACTGATGGGCCGATTCTGGGTCAGGCCAAAGAAGAACATTGCTATTATTTATTTCTAATGCCTTTTCAATTATGTTTAATGCTTAATTAACTTTTGTTGGCACTATTTTAAATATGTTTTTGGCTCAAATAATTGTGTTGTTATTTTTGAATATTATGTAAATATGGCACAATTTACTGGTTTTTTTGTAATTTTATGTCCATTGTTTCTCTAATTAAAATATCTGACCAACGTTGATAATTAATTAGAGAATTAAGCAATTGGTGCATGTTAATAATTTTGAGTAAAGTTGATTTGTTACATGTGCCATAGTACTTCTGTGAAGTTATTTCTTTTCACTTCTGCTCAACGGTGATGTGAATTTAAAATATTATTTTTGGTATGTTTTATATTTACCAACATAAATTAATCCATGCTAGAATTAGCTTTAATGAAGACATATTAATTTTGAATAGCCACTGATTCAAGAAATGGTGCAAATGTTGATAGTATCCCTCAACTCACTGGTAGTAATTTTGTTGCATGGAAAGAAAGGGTTGAAGTGACCCTAGGCTGCATGGACCTTGATCTTGCACTTAGAGAGAAAGTTCCCACTCATCCCAAGGAGGATGTGGAGAATTATGCTCAACGAAGAAGACTTTTGATGATGAAATGAAGATTTGGTAGCACTCAAACCGCTTATGTCTAATGATCATGAGAATCTTTGTGCCAGAGCACACAAGGGGTGCAATGCCCACCACTGATAACGCTATGGAATACCTTCAAAAGGTTGAGGAACAGTTTAAAGGTTCTTCCAAAACATACGCAAGTATTGTCATAAAAAAGTTTGTTTCCATGAAGTATGATGGAACTGAGGGCATTCGAGGTCATATTATGAACATAGCAAATATGTCTGCTAAACTGAAGTGTCGGGGATAAAATCACGGCCCATTGCCATGGCCCACTTCCTGACAGCCCAATCGAGTAACCTACCAGGGCCCAGCTCCTTGGAAGGTTCTATCTGGCCCATATGCATCCTGCCAAATAGCTTCTTGGCTGGCATGATGCGTAACGGCCAAGGAATCGTGTTTGAGTCCGTCTCGAACAGGAGTTCTGCACGGCTACGTGAAGACCCGGACGTTGGTTTCCCGGATTGGATTAGGAGTCGTGATCCCCAAGACTTAGAGTATACCTTATCTACCTCGGGATGTATTTGGCATGGTACGAGTTCGTTATGATCTCGTAGTTAGCCCGGCCCGATTATCCTTCGGTAGGTCGGTTTGCTCAACACTATATAAACCAAGCCCCTACGGCGTGTAGAGGGCACCTGATTATCGAATATCAGCCAAGCACCTTTGTATTCTCGCATACTGCTTGCCGAGACCTGTTAATCTCGTCGAGTTCCACCTTGTAATCCTCTTTGATATAAAGAAAGGCTGGACGTAGGGCTGTTATCTCTCCTGAGAGGCTTGAACCAGGATAAAAACCTCTATCTCCCTGTTGATCGTTGGTGTCTGTTCGTGCTGTTTGGCGTGTCTCCTATCTCCCCTTTCTCAAGAACCTTAGTTGACTTGAGATCGATATCTCAACTGTCGACATGAAGAGTCTCAAGATGCCCATATCTGATGAGTTCTTAGTTCATTTCATCATATCTAGTTTGCCTGCTATGTATACGACCTTCAAGATCAATTACAACACGCAAAAGGATAAGTAGAACATGAATGAACTTATAAATCACTATGTGCAAGAAGAAGAACGCCTGAGGGCTGAGGGAAAGTATGATGTTCTCTATATTGGGAAAGGAAAGAAGAAACAAGAAGATAACCAACATAAGAGGAAAAGGCACAACAAACAAATTAATGACATTCAGTGTCGCTTTTGTGAAAACAAAGGGCACCATCAGAAGGACTGTGTGGAGTTCCTCAAGTGGCTGAACAAGAAGGGGATTCCATACTGTGAGAATCCCAGTCCCAAGAAGAGGAGAGATGTTGAGGAGGAGCAATCCTAATCTCCTTATGATGCAGCTGCCACATTTGTTATTTTTATTCATTCTTATTTGTTGTCATGGAGAAATGTTATTTCGTGTTGAATAATGGTGGTTGTAATTGAATTTATTTGATTTGTTAAACTCTTGGATCATAATAATTCGTACTTGAATTTATCATATCTAATCTCTCTTCATACTTTATTCTATCTTGTATATGAAATGTTGTTACCGATAAGACATCGTTGAAATTGTGTCATCTTATTTATGCCACATTTCGAAGGGGGGGAGATTGTGATGTCTCATTGATAAAGGAATTAGCAACGGGGTTCAGTCCATTGTCATTAAGTTTGAAGAATGTTAAAATTAGTGGGAGTTAGCAACTCTTCAAAAGATATGGGGGTTTCCACCATATACTTAGCATCCTGCTAAGGGCGATATGAAACATCTTATAGAATCGTTAAGTACTGGCCAGGTAAATTGATTTCTCACGCTTCTTCTACCAGAAGCACCATGCATGGCTTAAGTCTTTACGCGCCCTATGTAAGTTGATACACACGACAAATTTAAAATAATTTATAAGCAGGATTAATTATTACATGCTCACAAATAGTTTTTGAAGGTTGTTTTGATGCTAAAAATTCCACGTTATGTTTTAAATTCACCCTTCTAGTGGGAGCTATTGCGTGAAAAGCTCCAAATAAATTACTAAGAAATATGAAGCATGTTATAGGACCAAAGGTAGGCAGCGATATAGAAATTACTATCTCGGTATTTGTACTGGTAGAACTTACATTAGTATAATGAATTAGGTCAAGTGTTGTTGTTGAACACATTGACACTAGGTCCATAATCGATTTTTGAATGTAAACATATAAGTGTTTTGTGCCTGTGGATCCGCTCAATAAAGTCATTTCTACCCATTTATGTGATAATGTTGCTAGTGGTGGGTTATGGGGAAGCCTACCTGATTATGGATGTAAGGACCATAAAGCAAACCACTCCTGTAAGACATACGTTTATACCAATCGAGAGATGAAATTGGTATCATGTGGATATAGAAACCACAATTTTTGCTTAAAGGTTTTTGCGGTGCTTACCTCAGTATGTTGTTTTGTTAAGAAAGGACATATGATGTTAGCCTTTTCGATCGGGAGAATGTTGGGATTGATATCGTGGCTAACCTCTAGCTCGAGTCTTAAGGGAGACTCGCTCCACTACGACGCCCTGATCGGGGCGCGATAGCCAATTGGTTGCGGGCCCCATCATGCAGTGCCCCTATATAAGTGATAGATTGCTCCTCCTTCACACAACTAACGAACCACCAAGAGGAGAGCTTCCCATAACGAACTCTCCTTAGCTCATCTGATCTGGGAGTGCACGGCATTGATCGGGAAGACCGTCACCCTGAGGAGGACCCTGAAAGCTTCTCGGCCACACCCCTTCGACCCTCTGCATCGCGCCTGCCCCCAAGCAGGCACGGGACTTCACCCTATGATGGCTACCTCGAGCATCAGTAAGAATATTGACCCGAGCCCTTCTCTAAATTTGTTCATGTGGTGTTCATGTTGTTAGGCTAGATTCTGGTTTAGACTTCCGCAATTACGATTTAGATCTAACAGAAAGAGCAAGGCATAGTCACACACACTCACTCCTAGGCCTTGTCCCTGGACTCAGAAACAACATAATCTTGAGCCTTGAAGCAACATATTCTGGTCTTTATGGTATCCCCTCAGATAACTTGAGTCAGTAATTTCATCAAACATACTAAGCTCGTGCTTTATCAACCTTACTGCTCAGCAACATCGCATTGGGCGTAAGAGGAAAGAACTGCCATCCAACCCAACTACTTGCAAAGGATCCAGATTCGATCGTTCAATCAATCAGCTATCACACCCAAGATGTCTCAATTTAAATCCAAATCCTAAATCATGTTCCACACAAGAAATCAACCAAGAACAAGGACGATCGGGGGACACCTACTGCAAACTCACTACCACCTCCGAGGTCATCCATCTTTTTGACGTGGCAATGGAGGCTTGATCGTTATCCCCCGAGGAGAGCTCTCTTCGTAAACTCCTCAAAATGCGGATCCTGGGCCTGAGCGCAATCGAAAAAATCAAATGGAAACAACGCTCACGGCTGACCTGGCTAAAACTTGGAGATGTCAACACCAAATACTTCCACCTCAGGGCAAACGGACGTCGAAGGAAAAACCTTATTCATTCCCTCCAGGACCGTGCTGGCATCCACACGGACTTTGACACCAAAACCATCCGACACCATCACTTCAGCGGTATCTTTGGTGATGACGCTTTCACAAACCACCCAACAACCACGCGCTCCCTCAACTGGGACTACCTGGGGCTGCAATCGGCGAACCTATCTGCCTTGGAAGACCTGCTCACCCTCGAAGAGCTCAAGCAAGTCATCTTCTCCCTACCTAATGATAAAGCCCCAGGGCCAGATGGCTTCACCTAGAATTTCTACAAGGCTTGTTGGGAGTTCATTTCAACCGACCTCCTCGTGGCCCTCCAGTGCCTCTTCAACCTTGATAGCCGGGGCTTAGAAGACCTCAACAACGCCCTCATTGTCCTACTGCCAAAGAAAGAGAACCCGATCTCCCCTTCCGACTACCGGCCGATCAGCCTGATCCACAGTTTATGGAAGCTTTTCCCCAAGATACTAGCATCCAGGCTAGCACCCTTCATGGAGGACCTCATCTCCCCAAGCCAGAGCGCTTTCATCAAGAAGAGACATTTACAAGACAACTTCCTCTTGGTGCAAGGTCGTGCCAAGGCCCTCCACCGAACAAACACCCCGGCCCAACTCATCAAGCTAGACCTGGAGAAAGCCTTTGACTCCGTCTCCTGGGCCTACCTTCTCGACAACCTACGTGCCCATGGCTTCGGGACCCGCTGGAGTAACTGGATTTCGATGTCCCTTGCCTCCTCCTCCTCCAGGGTTCTCCACAACGGGCAATGGCCACCCCATTGACACCATCCGTCACCGCAGAGGCCTCAGACAGGGGGACTCCCTCTCCCCCTTCCTCTTTAACCTAGCCATTGACCCCCTAGTGGCTCTGCTCAGCCGAGCGGTCGACATTGGAACCTTATCCTCCTTGGGAGGCTCCAACCAAGGCACCCAGATTTCCCTTTTCACGGATGACGCGGCTATCTTCCTCAAACCATCCAAGGAGGACGTCTCCGCCCTGGCGACTATCCTCCGCTCTTTCGGAGAAATCTCTAGACTCAGTACCAACCTCGCAAAGAGCCGGGTAATGCTAATCAAATGTGGAGACATCGACCTTGAGCACACTCTCCGTGACCTTCCCGCCCAGCGTACCAGCTTCCCAATTAAATACCTCAGGATGCCCTTGTCGGTCGGGAAGCTTCGCCACGTCCACTTCCAACCACTCATAGACAAGGTTGCCTCTCGACTAGCCGGATGGTGCGGTCCGTTTATGTCAAAAGAGGGGCGCCTAACCCTCCTCAAGACGGTCCTCTCCGCTCTGCCAACACACGTTCTCTCCACAATCCAACTGCCCTCTTTAACCATCAGGAAAATCGACAGCATCAGGAGAAGCTGGCTTTGGAAGGGCTCTGACTCCTCAAGGGCTGGCGGGCGAATCAACTGGAGCGTGGTTTGCTCCCCTACCTCGCTCGGGGGGCTGGGAGTACTCGACTTAAACCGCTTCTCCCAAGCCCTACGACTTCGATGGCTTTGGCTAAGCAAGTTCGTTCCCACCCTGACATGGGCCTTAAACCACTTTGTCACCCCCCGAAATCGATGCGACCCTGCTACGAGTGGGAACTGAGACCACTTTGGGCAACGGCGCCTCCACCTCCTTCTGGGATGACCCATGGGCATAGGGTCGCGCCCCGCGTGATATTGCCCCAAACCTCTTCAAGGCTTCCACCAGGAAGGGCCGCTCGGTAAGCATGGCCTTGACAGCCAACAACTGGCTAGCGGACCTAACGCGAAATTTCTCCCAGCAACTCATCCCCGACAGACCTTCATCGCTGGCGATTCTCAGGAGATGGAACTTTCTCTGACAAATCGGCCTACCGTCTACAATTCACTGGCAGGGTGCCCCAGCCTGGCCTCCATAAGGTCTGGAAGCTCTGGGCACCCTCTAAATGCAGGTTCTTTCTTTGGACGCTACTCCACAGGCGGGTCATGACAGCAGACGCCCTACAACGACGGCAACTACCGAAAGAATACTTCTGCCCTCTCTGCTGACGCAACTTAGAAACACCGAAACACCTATTCTTGCAATGCCCCTTCAGCGCCAGAGTTTGGACGCGCTTAGCCTCCTCGCTAGGGGCAACAAGTCTTCACCCTGCGTGCTGGACCCGCATAGACTGCATCACAAACTGGTGGTCTTCCGACCTACTGCGCAGGAAGCCTGACCGCAGGATCCTATCAATCACCGTAGGCACAATTTGACATATTTGGATGGAGAGGAACAACCGAATCTTCCGCTCGACCAAGAGGCCTTCCTCGACCTTCCACGACCATTTCTTAAACGACCTGCGCCTTTGGGAGGCTGCAGGCACCCCTTTTGTAATAAATTAATTAGTTCCCTTTTGGCCCATGGGGGGAGGGGCCCGTGTCTCCCCCCAAACTGTATCCTCTTCTTTCGATCAATACAAGGCAGCTCTCCTACCCTTTATTCAAAAAAATAAAAAAATACAGATCGGAAGTCTTACGTATTTGTAGCATTATCGAGTAGATTAGGCTAATCTACACCGAGCCATTCCCCACACCGAACGAACCAGCTTTGAATGCCATGATTTTGACTGTAATCCAAAGTAATTGAATGGAACACCTTTTCAACACTGGCAATAATTCGTGTTTGTATATAACACTGGTCTCATGGGGGTCACGAATTAATTTTCCGCAAAAAGTGGATCGGTTGTTTCACCCCACATCCTCCCCCTCCTCTCTCTCTCTCTCTCTCTCTCTCTCTCTCTCTCTACACCGCAGCGTGGCGGTTCCCAGGGGCGTCCCGACTGCTCTCTTTCCCCCGTCTCTCCCTCACTCTCTCTCTCTCTAGGCATAGGTGCCAGGGGCAGTCGGCGCGCCGCCCCTGTCTCCTCCACGCGCCGCCCCGGGCTCCTTCCTCCTCCGCGCAAGGTGGCGCACCGCCCCCTGCTCCCACGACGCCGCCCGTGCCTCCAGATCGGCGCCGCCTCGTCCCGTCTGCGTCGCCTGCCTTGCCACGGTCGGCGCGCCCGCCATGCATTCGGATCGGCGCCGCCCTCCTTTCTTCTACCATGGCGGCGGCGCCGCGCCGCCTCGTCTCGCCGCCGGGCTCTAGGTCGGCGCCGCCTTTGGCCTCTCCACGCTGACGCCCGACGCGCCGCCACCCTCCTCGTCACCCAACGCCGCCCCTGCACCACACCTCATCTTCGTCGCCCTTGTCAACACCGGCCCCCGATCCGCGCTGCCCATTGGCTTCTTCGTGCCCATGGCCGGCGCGCCGCCCTACCTTCAGATCGACGTGGCGGCTCCAGGCAGGCGGTGGCGCGGCGGCCGTGGGCGAAGAATGTAGACAGTAATTGAAAGTAATCATTCTGTGATATATTTTATCATTTTGTACAAATGTAATTTTGGAAGTAATGGAAAGTAATCAATTTGGAATCACAATTTGTATTAGATTTTTGCCCAAAAATTGACAGTAATTCTATTATTGTCTAAAATGTGGAAAAAAAAGTTTGAAAAAGTTTGAAACGGACAATTAATGAATCCTCAAGTTTTGGAGATTCTCTCCCACGTAACACGGATCACATGCAAACATCAATTACTGCCAGTCTTATAATACATTCATTCCAGTTACTTCTGATTACTGTCGAATCCGTGGCATTTAAAGCTTGCTCGTTAGACCCCCAAACCGACCCTGCTATAGATTAGACTAATCTACACGCATGAGTAGTATAGGCTCACTGTTATGATTTTATTTATATTTTTTCAAAAAAGTTTGTATAGCATAAACTAAAAAAAGACAAGTTTTCCTCCAAAGAAGGAATCAACTTGCAAAATTGATGGCACGTATAGAATTGGTGCTTAAGTGATGCTAGTCACGGATTTGTCACTTCTACAGTGGTCACTTGCATACAGAAAATTTGCCCTATGATAATAGCAAATTTCAAATTTTGTAACTCTCTGGGTGGCACTAGTTTGACTCTTTGGATTTCTCAAAATATGCAACTTTGCAAACATTCCCCTAAGCGTGAACATCGCAAGATGCACAGCCATGCATGATGGACACCTGCAGTGTGATTGATAAGGCCGTCGCATGCAGCGGCCAACTTGGGCGACCCTGGTGTCCGCTAGCGACGACTTGATTCAGAATTTTCTCTCGAGGATCGAGTCTATCCAGCTTGACCGACTGGTGGACAATGATAGATGGAGAACCGGCGAAACTGTATGCACCACCTTGCATTGGTAATTTCTTCTGAAGATTTTAGGTGACCGGCTGACTGTCACTGCACTGCTTTAACTTTCAACCATTTTTTTAAAGGGAAATTTTATTAGAGAGGTACTAAAGGTACAAGGTATCGAGGGGTACTGAGTTCTTATAGCCATTGTATTAAGTCATTGGACGGATCTAATTTAAGATACCATAAAATATCACAAGGTCCTAACAGATACCATGAGGTAACAATCATAAACAATTTGTATGTAAGGTACTAAGAGGTACGAAGATGAACAGTAAAAAGCTCCTTTTTTATCATAACTGATAAATTTTCCATGCATTAACATATCATCTCCAATTGTGTAGTTTTAAACTGTGCCGGCTAAGCTACGGCCCACAGCACGGAGAATTGCCACTCTTTTTTAAAAAATATTATACGTCAATACTTCATGGATGATATACGCCATTAGAATATGTAGTACGTCATGCCAGATTGCCAATCTTAGAAATCAAACGTGTTTAAATGAAAACAAATTAACCTTATCTAAAGGAGGGCCTCAGTCCCACCATTACGCTACAAGGTCATACGCTACTCCTAATATAATCTCTCCTAATAAAAATAAGCAATTGCGAATTCCTTTTTTTGTTTATTTTGTAAAATTACGTTTTGACTATTCAGTTTGCACACGTATAGACTCCTGCTTCTACTGTTTCTCTATTTATGTGTTGTGGCGTTTTGGCCTCTCTTGATTCTCAATTTCACGCACAGGGTCATGATTTTATCGTTTCAACTCCTTGTTAATTATTTCTTCTTACTGGCCTTGACCTCTTCTCTTATCCATGGCATCTATTGGCTATTGAGTGACAGTACGAAAAGTTTGTAGGATGAGTATTAAAATTTGAAGTTTGGTCATAAATTATTTTGTTTTTGTGGCCGTTGAATTAATTGATTTGAATGACCAGATGGTGACCAATGCTTAAGTCGCACCCCTCCGGCCCAAGCCTCCCGGCGACGGGTCGGAGCTCTGCTCCGATAGAAGTTGGCCTTCTCTGAATTTGGATCATAACTCAACAGTGGACAGTCTGGGCTCGGCTCGGCCAAAGCTCGGCTCATATGGCTAACAAGCCGAGCTCGATCCAATTGCCAACTCGATCATCGAACCAAGCCAAGTCAGGCACGAGCTCGCTTGCTCGTGGCTCGGGACACCGGTAACACAAGACTTTCCTTTTTCATCTATGACACCCCATTCTTTAACCTGCATGTTTTTTCTTTCTCCCCCTCTCTTTTCCCTTTCCCGTCTTCCTCTCAAGTAAATTATCTAGTAGGTGATGTCTCTACGAGTTCTACTCATCTCGTTCTTATTTCTTAAGATGACCTTCCAACCTCCTCCAACCTTCCTCCTCTTCACCTCCTCTTTCATATCTGGTAAACGATAGAGCCCTCCTTGTGAGCACCTTCATTGCAATATTGGTGGCCTCTTCTCATGCATTTTCACAAAGCTTGGCTCGGCTCTGTAACGAAACGAGCGAAGTCGAGCACCTGTCTCGGCCGAACTCGGCTTTTTTCCACCCTACTGACTACGACAACGATATCTGAAAGCATCTCTAATGGTGTACGTACTGTATAAGAATCACTTGCTACTCTTGCATGCGGTCTTGCTAAAAGCAACCGATAATACACTTGTCCAGTTGTCCTCCGTTCCGTCATGTCGACACAACACGATCCAATCCCAGTGCAGCAGCTGCAGCTGCAAACCCTACTCGCCATGCTCCTCGTCGGCGCCTGCTTGCTTCCCGCTTCAGCTGCCGCATACGCCAGCAACTTCACCGGCGCCGGAGCGCCGGCGCCGTGCCTGCCCAGCTAGGCGGCGGCGCTGATCCAGCTGAAGCGGTCTTTCTCCACCACCAACGACTCCATCGCCGCCTTCCGGTCGTGGAGGGCCGGCACGAGCTGCTGCCGCTGGCGAGGCGTCCGCTGCGGCGACGGCGACGGCCGGGTCACCTCCCTCGACCTGGGCGGCCATGGTCTCGAGAGTGGAGCCCTCGACCCTGCCCTCTTCAACCTTTCCTCTCTCAGGTATCTCAACCTCGCCTACAACGATTTCAATGGCTCCGAATTGCCGTCCACTGGGTTTGAGCAGCTCGCCATGCTCACCCATCTCAACCTCTCAAGCTCTAGCTTCGACGGTCTTGTTCCAGCCAGCATCCGTCGTCTGACGAACCTGGTCTCCCTTGACCTCTCCACCGGCTTTCAGATTGTTGATATGCTTCGTAATGGCTACATAGTGCACACAGATTGTAGTTCTGATTCAGGCCTCGTAGAGCCAAATTTCGAAGCCCTAATCTTCAGTTTTTCCGAGTTAAGGGAGCTCTACCTCGGCCTTGTGGACTTGTCTAGCAATGGAGTGCACTGGTGCAATGCCCTTGCCAAGGCATCTCGTAAGCTTGAGGTTCTTAGCTTGCCTCGTTGCCGGCTGTCTGGCACTGTTTGTACTTCACTTTCTAGCTTGCACGCTCTGTCTGTTATTGACCTCAGTGACAACTATTTGTCTGGTCCGATTCCAGACTTCTTGACAAATTTCACCAGATTAAGAGTTCTCCAACTACGATTCAATTCTCTTGAGGGGTGGGTTTCTCCGATGATCTTTCAACATAGGAAATTAGTCACGATTGATCTTCAATGTAATTCTGGAATCTCTGGTTCATTGCCAAATTTCTCATCTGACGGCAGTTTGGAGAATTTGCTTGTTAGTAAAACCAACCTCTCTGGTATAATACCAAGTTCCATTTCCAATCTCAAATCTTTGAAGAAGTTAGGCCTTGGTGCAAGTAGATTTTCCGGAGAGCTGCCACCATCAATAGGTGGGCTCAAATCCTTGGATTTATTAGATATCTCTGGATTAGAAATAGTAGGATCCATACCGTCATGGGTTGCAAACCTAACCTCTCTTAGTACGCTCCGGTTCTTTGACTGTGGTTTATCCGGATCAATACCTTCTTTTGTAGGAGCTTTTAAGAAATTAAGAGAATTAGCGCTGTGTAACTGCCAATTCTCTGGAAACATACCTCCACAGATATTAAATACAACTCACTTGCAAATGCTCTTGCTTTATTCAAACAATTTCTTTGGCACAACAGAAATTGCCACTTTCTGGAAACTACATCACCTGCGTTACTTAGACTTCTCTAGTAATAATCTACATGTGGTCGATAGAGAGAGTAATTCTTCATTTGGAACCATCCCAAAATTAGTACTTTTAAATCTATCAGATTGCAACATGTCTGAATTCCCAAATTTTTTGAGGCGCCAAGATGAAATTAAGTTCCTCACCCTTTCAAATAACAATATCCATGGGGCTATACCACAGTGGGCATGGGAAAATTGGAATGCAATTAGAGTTTTGCGTCTAAGCAACAATTTTTTTACTAGTGTTGGATATGGCCCTTTTCTTCCTTTAAACTTAGATGTACTTGATCTTAGTCACAACTTGTTTGAAGGAACCATACCTATACCTAAAGGCTCTGCAAGGGTGCTCAACTACATAAGCAACAGATTCTCATCTATACCTTTAAATTTCACTACCCATCTCAGTGATGCAACCCTTTTCTATGCCCATGAAAATAACATCTCTGGAGACATTCCACTATCTTTTTGTGGTCCAACGACCATACAACTCCTAGATTTCTCTTACAATAACTTCAGTGGCTCCATCCCTTCTTGTTTGACGGAGAATGTTGGACTGCAAGCATTAAATCTGAGAGCAAATCAACTCCATGGGGAGTTAGCAGACAATTTCATTGAAGGCTGCTCATTGGAAGCATTAGATTTTGGGGGCAACTGGATCAAAGGACAGTTGCCCAGATCACTGGTTGCTTGCAAAAAATTGGAGGTTTTTGATGTTGGAAACAATCAAATTAGTGACTCTTTTCCTTGTTGGATGAGCACGCTTCAAATGCTCCAAGTGCTTGTCTTGAAATCCAACAGGTTCTTTGGACATGTTGTACAATCTCTTGCAAAAGAGAAAAATACTTGTGAATTTGCAAGTGCAAGAATTGTTGATCTATCCTCAAACAATTTCTCTGGCTCATTGCCCCAAGGCACATGGTTTAAGAAGTTGAAGTCGATGATATTAAGAGATCCAAATGCGCCACTGGTCATGGCTTACAGATGGCCAAATACAGGAGGAAGATATAGATATACTACTGCAGTTACATATAAAGGGCATGACACTGCATTCCCTACGATATTAACGGCCCTTGCACTCCTTGATGTCTCAAATAATGCATTCAACGGTAGCATCCCTGAAGAAATTGGGGAACTTGTTTTGCTAAATCAGCTTAACATGTCACACAACTTCCTGACAGGGCCAATTCCGACTCAGCTCGGTCATTTAAAACAATTGGAGTCTTTGGACCTCTCCTCAAATGAGCTTTCAGGAGGGATTCCACAGGAGCTAGCATCCCTCGACTTCCTTTCAATACTGAACCTGTCCTACAACAAGCTGGAAGGAAGAATACCAGAATCATCTCAATTTTCAACATTCTCCAATACTTCATTCCTGGGGAACGGTGGTCTGTGTTGGCCTCCATTGTCGAAAGAATGCAGCAACGCAACAACGGCGAATGCTTTGACGCATCCTCTGAAGAAGAAATCGGTGGACATCATGTTGTTCCTCTTTTCTGGACTGGGATTTGGTGCTGGGTTTGCCGTTATAATTGTACTGACATGGGGAGGACTCCGTTTTAGAAAAACATCATGAGCAAGAGCTCCTTTGATTTCCAAGTTGAAACTTGTAACACAGCCTTCAACTTTTCTGTACTGCCTGTTTCAGCGAGATTTATCTTGTAGTTCCCAAACTGTGTTGTCTTTGTAGTTAGTGGTTTAGGCATATTCTGGTTTAGATTTATCCGGACAATAGTCTTTTGTTTGTACCAGGTTACTTGTAATCATTGCTGGTTCACGGTAATTGTAACTCTGTTTACTAATCAATAAAAAAATACAGCCCTCAGAAAACACGCTGAGCTCCTGTAATCCTGCTTATTCTGAAATATCACTTGGCATACTCTTCAAGATGCCTCTTATCTTAAAAACTAGGTCTATACTGTCATGGATGCCATTTCTTCTGAAATATCACTTGCCCGCAGTCCTCAAAGATGCTAAATCACAAATCCTAGTAGAAAATATGTCAAGCAAGATATTTTTTTTTAAGGGAAAAGCAGGTGAGTTGCCGTCTATTCATTGATAGAAGAAGAATGGTACGACGTACCAAAATTACAAGAGTTACAACGCAACAAGACTGCTGCACACCCCGGCCAAACGGCCGCGCCCACGAGCGCAAGGCCAAGAGACCTTGCAGCGACACACAACTGGAAGGAAGGGAAGGAAACAACACCGACCATACCGGGCGCACTACCAACACACACAACGACGGACGACTCCGAATTAGCAGACCTAGTAGACAACCAAGAAGTGCAGCAGTGACTAACACGACGCCTCCAAGATTACCAAGACAGACGACGATTGACGGGCCTATCATTTTTTTTTAGACGGCAAGGAACTTGTTACTTGTACATGCGATGATGTATGTGATACATGATGAATTCGAAAGATCTGCTATAACTAGCATTACAAGTTCCTTTAGAGTGCCCCGTCTAGCAATCAAAGGATCCTCCAGCCCTGTTTTCCCTGCTTCAGGAATCACTTGTATGCACAGATTATCAGCATGACAGAGAGGGTTATAAACGGTCAGGATTGTGAAGATGACTGCCTGCAGTTACCAAACTTACCAAACATATTGGGATAAGAATTAGAAAGGGAACACCACTGCAACTAACCTATTCAAGCAAGTTCATTGAAATAGTAATTTTGGGTTTTCCATACAATAATCTACACAACGATATGAAAACACCTTTACACAATCTACAAATAAGGCTCCTTGAGGACGTATGTGGGCCCCTTCAGATAAAATAGGAATACAAAGAAAATCTGACACATCTGCTATGAGTATAATTTTAGTACAAGCATGACCAATTGACTTCTTGGAGCATAAAAATTTTGATTCATGCAGCTAGCATTTCTCTATACTAGCGAGATTTAGCTTTTCTCTTATACTAGTGTGCCTCTATGAATCGTATTCAAGCTGAAGTAAATATAGTAACATGTTCAGGGTTTATTGTGAAAAGGAAGACTAACGGCAACAGCAGAGGCACCAAGACCTGGGCGCTCTCGGGGATCTCTATTGTAGTACTTGCAGCAATAAAGAGTCGCAAAACGACAAAGATGGCCCTGCTAGCTCGCCCCCTCCTCCCTCGCCCCGCTACCCCCACCCCGCCGCCGCCGCCGCCGCTCCCCCATCCAAGCCAACCAAACCAGCACCCAAAATCGGCACCCACACCAAAGCTCGTCGCCCAGACACCGCCCCTTAAGCCCTGCCTCAAACCATTGGACGACTTTGCCTCGGCCAGTAGCAGCTTTTAGGGATGTCGTCGCCGCACAACCTGCAACGGTAAGATTTGCTTGCCCGCCGGCTGCCTCTCCGCCTTCATGGTGCAGATCTACAAGGGATTCGCCTGTCGCCTCCACCTATCTCGACAAGATGGCGGAATCACTCCGTTTGGTGCAAGGTGCTTTGAAGGCCGGGGCTTCCTCGAAGCGCCCCCAACAGAAGGAAGGAGTCGCTGGGCGCATTCAAGCAGCGAAGGATGAGCAGACGGGTTGGTGCGCAGTTAAGCCGAGGTACTGGTGGCGTGATCCCCCCTCGCGTGCTCGAAAGCCTGCGCCCCCTCTCCCAGCCACGCCGCAGTAAAAGAGAAGACCCGCCGCCGCTGCTTCCGTTGCCTCTCTGGCTCCCACCTGTGCACCGATTGCCGCGACCCCGTTAAATGTCGGGCCTGCCTCCGCTCTGGACACATCGCCGCCCGCTGTCGCCGCTCCAAGACCCCACCGGTCCCCTCCAATCCTCCCGGCTCGCCGCGCCCAACCAATTCCACGCCTCGCTGCTCACAATGGGTGAACCAGAGAACCGCCCAAGGGAGTGGGCGAGTTGTGTGCTCTCCGACAGCCTCCTCGAAGCGCAATGGGCAACGACTTCCTCAACCTGGGCAACGGCCACCTTCCGCGGCGGACTTGGCCGAACCTTTCGGCAATACGACCACTCAGGCACTACGCGGCCATGGGGGCGGCTGACTGCTCCTACTCCAATGTGCATGTCTCCAACCACGCCCCGGAGGACTTCCTCGTGAGCTTCGACACCCAGCAGCTGCGTGACCAAGCAGTTAACCGCGGCCGCTACTGCCACGCCTCCTTCGACATCGTCTTCAGGGCTTGGTCGCCGCGGTTCACTTCTGAGCCGGCGCCGATCCGCCATCGGGTACGCCTTTGCCTAGAAGGCGTGCCGATGCATGCGTGGTGTCCGCGCGTCGTCGAGAACATCATCGGGCCGGCTTGTGTGCTCCAGTGCGTCGAGGAGGAATCGTCGCGCCTCCTAGACACAGCCACCCTCAACGTCTGGGCGTGGACGGCCAACCCAGACACCATCCCCAAGACCCATCTCCTCTCCATCGCGCTCTTCGTCGGTGGCGGCGAAAACGCTTCTGCTGCCCGCGCCGATGGAGTTCTCGCTCGCTTCGTCATTATCCACCGGCGTCTTTGACACCGGAGGACCCTCGTCGCCAAGACAACTACGGCGGAAGGATGCGCGTCATCAAGTTCGACTGGACGCTGGGGCAAGTCGATGAGCCGGCCCGGCGCCTCCACCGTCGTGAGAGGACTCCTTCCCTCCCCGCCGCCATCACCGACATGAAGACCGTGACCGTGACGATGACGACCGGCATCGCCAGTACGACCGCACCAGCCGTCGCCAGCGGTCGAGTTCCCGGCCTCGCCGCCATGACAGCATAGTTCCGCCCCGCGCCCCATCTAGGGGGCGCGAGCATCACCGTCGCGACAAGGGCGCGTCGAACCGTCGCTACCGCAAGCATGAAGACCCCACCCTGCTTGGCGAGCTGCAGATCCACTACCGCAACCATGAAGAGCCCCCTCCGGTATGCAAGCCCAAGCTAAAATCTATGGTCGTTGTCCAAGACGTCCAGTCTTCCTCGTCTGACTCGGCTAAGACTTCCCCGCTCAAGGAGCCCGGCTTGCAGCACAGCACTTAGCCGGCAAAGGGGGTCTCCAGCATCGGCGTCGTCTCCCCCGAGATGGAGTCGCCTGTCGCAGCAGACAACCCGCTCAGGGACGGCCGTTCGCACTCACCAGTCGTGCGCCTGCGTTCGCGATCACCGCGCCCGCCACGCGAGAGGCCGCATAGCGCGGGTGGACGCCTGCAACTCTTGCGGGTCGGCGATCGCGCTGACCTCTCCCTTCGCGAAGCGATCACCATCGCTAAACGGGATGGTAACGCCTCGCAGCGGCGTCGACGTCTCCTCCTTTGTTCGTCGAACCAGAACTGCCGAAGGCCCAACGTCCAGCGTCGCAGCCTGTCAACCCGGTAATGGCAAGCCACCCTGATCAACCTGTAAATCAATTATCAGGTTTCCTTCAATCAGTCACTGCCCAAGCTCCCCGGCCCATCCTGCAGGTCTATGTTCGTCCCCGCCTCAAGCTAAAGGAGCGCCCAAGCCGTCGCAGCGCTCGCATCGCTGCTGCAAATGTCTCCAACACCCCGATCGAAGCTCGAGCTCGTCAGCGCATTGCCCAGGCCATGGCGCCCTGGGCACCGGACGCAACTCCTCGTGACCTCTCCACCATCCTTGCGAGGCCGCTCCCGGAAGCGGCGGCTTTGGCGTTGGCGGCCCTAGCAAATCTCAAGATTGCGAGCCCTCCCGCTACTCAGATCCAGGCCACGTCCTGATCAGCCCAGCAGTGCCACTGTCCGGCGCCTCCAAGTGATCCATGTTAAGAAAGCCTCATTTTGTTCGGCTCATCAACGCCACCATGATCTGCCTTCTTTGTACGGCGTCTTGTATCTGCCTCTCTGTCCGGATGGCACCCTTATTAGTTCGTCTTGCCTATGCCATGCCACGACTGCACCGTCTTGTATCGCACCTGCTGTGGACTTTTGTTTTTGGCGGCAGTCGTCCTCCGATTTCAGATGTGGCATTGTTCTTCCCTTCCTCCTCAAAGAAAAGGCCATTTCTGTCACCCGTTGTCCTCTAGTTCTCCATGAGTAGATCTGAACAATTGTGCTTGCTCAACTGGAACGTCAGAGGTCTTAACTCGGGAGCGCATTGTAATGTGCTAAGAAACCTTGTTGCCAATTCCGGAGCCAATATTGTGTGCCTTCAAGAAACAAAACTTGGCACCTGGGATCATGGTTTGGCTACGCAGTGCCTTGGTCAACCCTTTGCTGACCCGACGTCCTTTGTGCACCGCCCGGCGACGGGCACGCCGGGTGGCATCCTGCTAGCGGTCAAGAGCAGTGACTTCGTCATCTCGGACGTCTCCTTTGAAGAGTTCTCACTCTCCGCTAAAATTGCCGCGACCAACGATGCGTTTGAATGGTGGATCACCGTGGTCTATGGCCCTCAAGGGCGGGCGCAAAAGCTGGCCTTCCTCGATAGCCTTAAAAACGACATGGGGCGCTCGGACAGTCCATGGCTAGTTATCGGTGATTTCAACCTTATCATGCACCCGGATGACAAGAACAACTCGAATGTGGACTTGGTCTTGATGGACGCTTTCAAATCTTCGATCCAGGCTATGCAACTTAAGGAACTACGTCTTTTGGGGCATCGTTTCACTTGGAGCAATGAGCGGGCCAACCCGACTTTGACAAGAATCGACAGAGCCTTTTGTACTGCGGCTTGGGAGCTTGCTTTCTCGGACTCGGTTCTCTTGGGCCTCCCGTCCTTGAGTTCGGACCATGCCCCTCTCCTACTCAGGGCAACCCCGAAACAGCATGTCTCTCGTGTTTTCAGATTTGAAAACTACTGGACTACATTCGAAGGCTTCCTCACCACAGTCCAAGGTGCTTGGGAGCGGCCCCTTGCCTCCGCCGATCCCTACAAGCGTCTTCACATAAAGCTAGAGCGTACGGCAAAGGCCCTTGCTTTATGGGCTCATACTAAAGTCCCCTGCATCAGGCTCCAACTTGCAATAGTCAGCGAGCTGATTTTGTTGTTTGACAAGGCCCAGGAGACTCGTGTGTTGACGGACCTGGAGAGGGACCTCAGATCTGCCCTAAAGGCAAGGGTCACAGGCTTGGCAACCATTCAGAAAATCCGCTTCAAGCAAAGAGCGCGTCTTGCGTGGCTCCGGCTTGGCGATGCAAATACCAAATTTTTCCACTTAAGGGCATCCAGCAGAAGGAAAAAGAACTTCATCTACTCCTCCTCACTTCACGGGGCCGCCACGGATCATGATCGATGGAACTTCGAGTGCTCGCGCTTTTCAGAGCCATCTAGCGTCCAAACCACCGAGGACGCCACTCTAGCATGGGATGATTAACCCGACCAAGGCATGATCTCATGGAGCCGAAGACCCTTTTACGAAGGGCGAGATCAGCTCCATCACGCCTCTTTACCGGAGGATAAAGCGCCTGGTCCGGATGGGTTCAACGGCACTGTCGGGGATTAAATTACGGCCCATTGTCATGGCCCACTCCCTGACGGCCCAATCAAACAGCCTACCAGGGCCCAGCTCCCTGGAAGGTTCTATCTAGCCCATATGCATCCCGCCAACAGCTTCCTAGTCGTGGTGCGTAATAGCCAAGGAATCGTGTTTGAGTCCTACTCGAACAAGAGTTCTGCACGGCTACGTGAAGACCCGGGCGTGGTTTCCCTGATTGGAACAAGACGTCGTGATCCCCAAGACTAGGAGTATGCCTTATCTGCCTCGGGATATATTTGGCATGTACTGAGTTCGTTACGATCTCGTAGTTAGCCCGGCCCGATATTCCCTCAGTAGGTCGGTTTGCTCTGCACTATATAAACAAGGCCCCTACGGCGTGTAGAGGGGACTTGATCTGGCATCTGACGAGTTTTACGACTGGACCCCTAGCCAAGAGATTTTCGCATACTACTCGTCGAGACCTGCTGATCTCACCGAGTTCCACCTCGTAATCCTCTTTGATATAAAGAAAGGCTGGACGTAGGGCTATTATCTCTCCCGAGAGGCCTGAACCAGGATAAAAATCTATGTCTCCTGTTCGTTCCTGTTCGTGGTTGTTCGGCGTGTCTCCTATCTCCTCCTTGAAGAACCTCGGTTGACTTGGGTCAATATCCCAACCGTCGACAGCTGGCGCCGTCCGTGGGGACTCGCAGATCGAATATGTCGAACTCCATCAGCTATACGGAGATTCTCCCTGAGGACTACGACTCAGAAGGGCAGGATGTCTCTTCCCCTGCCAGATCGGATCGATCCCTTTGATCTTGATCGCCTTCCAGATCTGGTTCCGAGCTCCGTGCTCGGGGGCTGGATCTCCTCGCATCGGGCAGCTCTTCGCCCGGAGCGCGCATCTGGTCCCCGCGACGAGCTCCGTGCTCGGGGGCTGGATCTCTTCGCGCCGGGTAGCTCTTCGCCCGGGGCGCGCGTCTGGTCCCCGCGACGAGCTCCGCGCTCGGGGACTGGATCAAAACTCGCCGATCCCGGGCATTACGCTTTGGCGGTGGATATCGGAGAGAGTCGACCAAAGACTTGGAACATCGACCACCCGTAAGTTCCTCGTGTAGGTCTTTCGCTTCCTAGCTTCGTTTTTGTCAAACTGTGCCTTAGTTCGTCCAAGTCTCTCGGCCGCCATGTAAAGTTCAATCCGTAATCGGTGAATGTTCGCGCGGCCCTGCGGCGCTTCTCACCACTCGCCTTCTCGGACTACCTTACTCTCTGGTAACACTTGATGGTCTGCCGGTCTTGCGAACTCTTGGCTCCGCGATCTTTAGGGTTTCCTGCTCAGATCTAGTTTCAACGAGTTCCTAAACTCGAGTTGCGTAACACGGCTTCCACCTTGCGGCTAAGTCTGCTCTCGTAAGCCCTCCGGCGAGAGGCACTTACCGCCACGGCACGACCACTTGGTAAAGCCTCGCTCATAAGCCCTCCGCGGCGGAGGCACTTTCCTTGTTCGCCATACCTTCGAATCGCCTACCTTACGTTAACGAGCGCCTCGAACGAGTCGATCAGATACGGTGTCGCTTAACTCTCTACGCACGTGCTTGAAGTCGCAAGTTCAGGTCTTCATGCATCGTCTGCATCGGGCTAGGCGTCGCTCTTTCTCTTGTGCACTGCTCGAGTTCGCAAACTCAGTCCTCGAGCAACCGCACAACGAGGGCCGGAGTTAGGCTAAGCGTTCTCACCGGTTTTCTTAAAACTTTCTAGCTACTGCTCGCTCTTGGTTTCTGCTCGTCCTTGTCTTTTCTCGCTTCTTTTTGCGGGGACTCACCGCTCGGTCGACTCTCGCTCGATTCAAGCGCCGCCACGGTCTTGAGTTTCCGGCCGCCTCCTCGACCCTTTCTTCCGCTATGCTAGTCCTCACGGCCAACATGCGAAGCTCCTTGGCTTCTTCCTGAAGAGCCTCGAGGATCGCCTCTCCTCGGTCGATTGGGACTCGAGCTGAATTTCGCAACCCCAGACGCGTTTTCGCTTTTCGGTTCCTTTCCTTAGCGTTGGTTTTCCAAAACCTCGTTGGTCTTCGCTCCGTGGCGCTCCCAGCGTCTGAGCATGTCTTTTATCCGGCGGCGACCAGACGGCTCCGGTTAACGGCGGTGCACCACCGATGGAGTTTTGCCCACCGTAAGCGATTCTCATCCAACGGGCATGCCCACCGTAGTCGATTCTCATCGCAACGGCACTCTGCGCTGGTTCCGCGACCCGCCGAGGCAACACCAACGCTGCACGGGTCCATGTCCGGATAAGATTTCGCTCGCACGCCTTGCTGCGGCTAAGGTCCCGACGCCTTCCCGGTTAGCGGTCTTAGCCACGCTGGGCTGCCCTTGCCCGCACACGTCTTTTTTATCCATGCTACATCCTTCCTGGCACGGTAATCCAGAGCAACGCACCACCAACGGAGTCCTACCCACCGTAAGCCGATTCTCATCGCAACGGGCACTCCGCTTCCGGTTCGCGATTCGCCATGGTGACACTAACGCTATTAAGGGACGTACCCGGAAAAAATTATGTTTTGTGTGGGTAGGTCGTCTTTTGCGTGTTTTCTAAAACTCGCTTTGCTCTTCTTGGAGCCTTTTCTTGCTCTCTTTTCCCCTTGGCGGCTCGTTTCTTGTTTGTCTTCCGCAGAAATACAGAGACGGAAACGCGAACTCGGTGATGGTCGCGGCGAGGTTCCGTGCTTCCCACCAAAGCCGATGTACGATCCTCTCTTCTCGCACGCCCGCGCATGCCCGGAACCGATTCACTTCACTGCAGATGATTTCTTGCCTTTGCCCAGATCGACCTTCACGGTTCGGCTAAGTCAAGGTAGTGCGCCACCAACGGAGTCCCTTGCCACCGTAGTCGATTCTCATCGCGAACGGGCAAGCCCATCGTAGTCGATTCTCATCGCAGCGGGCACTCAAGCGTCGGTTCTCCACTTGCCAAGACAACGCTAACACTGCGCAAGGAATACGTCATGGGTAAAGCGTTGATTTCGCACGTTCTCTTGCGGCTCGATCGCATCGGGTTGTGATTTACCTCAGACGGGCGGCTCTTCGCCGGAGCGCTGGCTCTACCGCACGCGTCTTCGCCGTCGCACTTTCGGTTCCTTTAACGAGCTCCGTGCTCGGGGACTAGACCTCCTTACTTGGTTCCTTTGGCGAGCTCTACGCTGGGGGACTGGGTCACCATACCCCTCGTATGCATTGTCTGCTCCTGGCGCACGATCTACGTCTAGGGGCACATCGCCTTCGCTCCTGAGCGCGACATTCACTCGAGAGTGCAATCTCTATTTTCTCGGGCAAGCTCTAACCCGAGAGGTGGTTCCCCTGTTTTTTCTAGGCATCTGAATGCCTGGATGCAGCAGCACGAGTCCATCTCGCGACTTGCTATGTTTATTCTCCCGGAAGATTTGATCTTACCGGATACGGTGGTACGCTCTTCACTACTAAGAATCCAATCCCTCCTTGATGACGTTCAGCCTCAAGGAGATGATTCACCTCACTTCTTCCGATTTACGTATCGAGGGTGGGTACTCTCTGACGGATGTCGTTCGCTCGACGCAATGAGTTGCTTTCGGCCTTTGGCGGGTTTGTTCGGTCCCGAACAAGTATTGTTCTGTTGAACCATAACCTGCTTGATCGCTTTGTTGCGCGTCTTTGTAGCGGGAAAAATACCCTCTTCGGACTTAGAGTCTCAAGAGGAAGACCCCACTCTAGTGAGTCCTTCTACTTGAGTCTCGGGGGCTAGCTGTCGGGGATTAAATTACGGCCCATTGCCATGGCCCACTCCCTGACGGCCCAATCAAACAGCCTACCAGGGCCCAGCTCCCTGGAAGGTTCTATCTAGCCCATATGCATCCTGCCGAACAGCTTCCTAGCTGGCGTGGTGCGTAATAGCCAAGGAATCGTGTTTGAGTCCTACTCGAACAAGAGTTCTGCACGGCTACGTGAAGACTCGGGCGTGGTTTCCCGGATTGGAACAAGACGTCGTGATCCCCAAGACTAGGAGTATGCCTTATCCGCCTCGGGATATATTTGGCATGTATTGAGTTCGTTTTATCTCGTAGTTAGCCCTACCGATATTCCCTCGAGGGTCGGTTTGCTCGCACTATATAAACAAGGCCCTACGGCGTGTAGGGGACTTGATCCGCATCCGACTAGTTTTACGACCGACCCTCGCCAAGAGATTTTCAGATACTACTCGCCGAGACTCGCCGATCTCGTCGAGTTCCACCTTGTAATCCTCTTTGATATAAAGAAAGGCGGGCGTGGGCTATTATCTCTCGAGAGGCTGAACCGGATAAAATCCACGCTCTGCTCGTTCTTTGTTCGTGGTTGTTCGGCGTGTCTCCTATCTCCTCCTTGAAGAACCTTGGTTGACTTGGGTCAATATCCCAACCGTCGACAGGCACTTTCTACCGCACTTGTTGGCATATCATCAAGGCTGACTTCATTGCTGCGGTTTCGTGGTTTGCAAGCGGTCACTCAACGCACTTCTCATTGCTCAACTCAGCAAATATCATCCTGATTCCAAAAAAACGGGATGCGGCGAGCCTAGCGGATTACAGGCCCATCAGCCTTATTCATAGTGTGGGCAAAATCTTCTCCAAACTGCTTGCCAACAGACTGGCGGCCAAGCTTGAGCACCTCGTCGACCCAGTTCAGAGCGCCTTCGTGAAGAAGAGGTGTATTCAGGACACCTTCCTTCGTACCCAAGCTAACATCCTCCATCTCAAGAGACAAAAAAGCCCGGCGTTTTTCCTCAAGCTCGATTTTGCTAAGGCCTTCGACTCCGTCCACTGGAGCTACCTTTTTAAGCTGCTTCAAGCTAAGGGGTTTGGAGCCCGCTGGCGTGATTGGATCGCTACGCTTCTTGGTTCGTCCTCTTCAGCGGTCATCCTCAATGGGATCAAGGGGCCGGGCTTCACCCATGAAAGGGGTCTTCGACAGGGTGACCCCCTATCGCCCATGCTTTTCATCATGGCCATGGATCCGCTTCACAAGCTCTTCGTTCTTGCGGATGACAACAACCTTCTTGCTCCTGTTGGAAACCCACCAATATGTCAGCGCATCTCTCTTTTTGCAGATGATGCAGCCATCTTCATCCATCCTAGTAAACAGAATCTTGATTCCACTATCGGTTTGTTGGACACTTTCGGAGCCACCTCCGGCATCACCTTGAACAAGTCCAAGTGTTCGGTTTTTCCAATTTGTACTGCTGGCATCGATTTGGAGGACACGCTCAGCTCCTTCGATGGCACGAGGGGCTCCTTCCCGTGCACCTATCTTGGGTTGCCTTTCCGTCTCCGCAAGCTTCGCAAAATCCATTTCTTGCCCCTTCTTGACAAGATCGCAGGCCGTCTTGCCCCTTGGCGTGGAAATTTTTTTTCGAAGGCAGGACGTTTGGTCCTTGTCCAAGCAGTGCTTTCAACAATACCGACTTATCTCATGGCCTCCATTCCCCTACCCTCTTGGGCCATCAAAAGGATTGATCAGCTAAGACGGGCTTTCCTGTGGATGGGCAGTCAGCAGGTCAACGGTGGCCAATGTTTGGTGAATTGGGAGGTAGTCTGTAGACCGAAAAGTCTTGGGGGTGCGGGTATTCCAGACCTACACCGCTTTGGCAGGGCGCTGCGTCTCCGCTGGCTTTGGAAAAATTGGAGAACCGTGGACATTCAGACAATCACCGACACCGTTGGCTATAAGGCGGCAGACATTGCACTCTTCAAAGCCTCCACTCGGGTAGTGGTAGGTAATGGAGAGCACCTCCAGTTCTGGGAGGATGCTTGGCTTGATGGCCTTTCGCCTAAGGTGGTCGCCCCTCTTTTGTTTGCCATTGCGACGCCCAGATCTAGATCTCTTCGAGACGGCCTTCAAAATCATAATTGGATGCGGTCGCTAGCGCCAATGACCATGGAGGAGCAGCTCCTCCAATATATCACGCTATGGGACAAAATAAATCAGGCAAGCCCCCTCAATGATAGCCCGGACGAGCTTGTTTGGAAGCTCACGCCAAATGGAGCTTTCACATCCAAATGCTTACGGATTCGGTTGCTGCCGCCACGAGGTCGGCTAGGGCGGGACTCGTTTGAAAGGCTCATGCAGAACCCAAATGCAAATTCTTTGCTTGGTCTCTCACCCAGGGTGGGCTAAACACAGCCGACGCCCTAGCAAGGAAGGGTTGGTTGACCCAACAATTTTGCTCTTTGTGCAAAGTCATGCCGGAAACCCAAGACCATCTTTTCAAAAACTGCACCTATGCTAATGAGGTCTGGAGCATCACCTTTGCGCCGCTTTTGGTCCCCTCGACCAATCTATGGGATTGGTGGGAAAGCTTGCAGACTGGGCTCACTAATGCGTCTAGGAAGGAGTTAAACGGAAGGATGGTCTACATCCTCTGGAACATCTGGAAAGAACATAATCGTCGAATCTTCAGCCAGACTTTTCAACCCGCTAACGCCCACGCGTCGACGATGCGTCACGATTCTAGCTTTGGCGCTCGGTACCGAGTAGTTCCGTTTCTAGCTTATGGTTGCCCCCACCTCCCTTGTTGGTCGTGGCAGCGGGGTTTCTTGTAATTATAACTCTGTTCCTTCCTTTCTTTTAATGGAGCGGCGGAACTCCCGCCTTTTTTCCTCAAAAAAATAAAAATAAAAATAAAGAGTCGCAGCATAGTACCAAATCAATGGACATAAGAAACCTAAAAGAAAACTGCAAAAGAAACATCTTTGATACTGTTAGATGCAGAATTTTGATATTTGAACTGAAATTGTTGTGGATGGTAAAGGGCTCTTACGAGGACCATCCTATTCCACAACCGAAGCAAGGAAGCCGTCTCTCAAACATTGCCAAGCGTGGGTTTTCTTCATCTCAAAGTAGTGTGCACTTGCCAAGACAACCCTGGCAATGGCAAAATTGATCCGAGTTTGCTGTGCATGCTAAGCATGAATTAGATTCAGCTGATATAAGTAATCTTCTATAGAAAACCAAACTGCACTCATGCTAAAATCCTAACAGTTAAGGGCAAAATAGAACTTGTAATTTCAATTAGTTTATATCATGCTGATGTCTATAAACTAGATCTGCCAGTATCTTGTAATAATAGTGTTATTGCAAAAACACACTGTCACAATGACAGGCTAAGGATTCCATGATGGCCAAAGTTGTAAATTTTCCTGCATATCTTAAGTAATCTAGTGACATAGGAAAAGTGAAGTTCAACTCAAAAAATAAGATACAAAGTTGGAGGGAAAAAACAGTTACCCTCTCCCATTTATTCCAAAACTGCAACAAGAACCACCCTGTCAACTCAACACCAATAACCGCCTTGTAGATTCTGCCTTGCCGTAATTAACAAGCTTGGTGCCAACTGCCAAGAAGTAGTCATAACAGCAAGCAGTTTGGCACATCAATCACGCTGGTTTGACAGAATGGCAACATTGCTGCATCCAAGAGCAAAGTTATATGTAAGAATTTCTGTTCAAACAAATGCAAGTTTAGTTTTTTTTTTTTTTTTGAGAAGGAATGCAAGTTTAGTTGATAGACAGCTGCAAGCTTTCCTTACAACAACAGACAGAAAATAGTAATCAGCACTTCAGCAGGCTGTGTGTCTAAATTTTCAAAACTAGCACATAAAAGATTAATAGCTACGAATTAAGAAGGGTATCGAGAATTCGAGTCAGTGGTTTCACTTACTATCATATATTCCCTCCGTGCATTTTAATAAGACACGAACACAACTTAAGATTTGAACCTCGTGATCTTAACCAACTATTTTTTAAATGATATGTTGTGATACAAAAATGGTACCATTTAATTAGTATTTAAACGTACTTTCCAATGACTGTAATTTTGGTATTATAAACAATATATTTATAAGGGATATTAAGAGCCAAAGTATAATTTTGAAGACCGTGCAAGTCAAACCACGCCTTATAAAAATGAACAGAGGGAGTACTATGAGAATCGGTGGCACAAAATACAGCATATCATTTGAACATGGCATAGAAGCATATTATTCCCTGCATTGATAGGATACCTAGTCAACACCCTTGCTATTGTTATATTATTTTAGCAAGTAATATTGACACTATTATTTGAGATTTGCTTTTATCAGAAATATAGTGTGTTATATTTTAGTACTTTTATTACCATGTACTATGTATTTCGTAATATGAAGTTACCTTTTTGATAATCGTATTTCTAGAGTAGAAATACGTATGGCTTAGTTAAACTAATCACAGATATTGTCAATCACCAATTGGGTATTTTGCCACTAGATAGTTTTTTTGAAAAATTGGAGCTTGCCAATTCATTCAAAGAAGGAGTAAAATACAGAAAAAAGGAAAAACCACGTCGCAAAGCACCAGGGCACAACTGCAGCATATAGCTACCACCACGGGCTAAGCCCGAACACCTCGCCCTTAAGGACAAGCAACAGCGAGGCACGAAGACCCCGAAGAAAGAAAAACCTACAACAGCCGGGCGATAGAATCTACAACCACCAGCCTTGCTACAACATCTCACACCACAAGCAAGCCGAGACAAGACGGCAACCACAAAAGAGTTAAACCACATACATCCGGCGACAACACAGAGGGGACTACAGCGAAGCCTTCAGCAAGGAAGTGACGACGAAACCCGCCACCGTCGCTAGTCCCCAACCAGGATTTTCATCCTACATGAGCAAGGAAGGGCCGCCTCCGACGAAGCCTCCAGGAAGGGAACGACACTGGCAGTGCCGCCATCGTCGGCACACGAAGGAGAAAGGCAGGGCCTTCGCCCAAAAGCATCCTTCCTTGGTCGATGTGTTGAAGTGGAGCCTGAGGATTTACACCTTGAAGCACCGGTCGCCCACCATCACAGCCACAACACCTCCTGCAAACAGCACCAGACAGACACACGCACGACCACCCGGCAACCTGGTCCACAGAAGAGGAAGAGAGGAGCCAAGCTAGACGGCAGTATGGCCACACGGCGGCTGCGCTGGCGAGAGCTGCAAGGAGGGCCTGCAGCAAGGTCGCCTCCGCTGAGCAAGGGGATCAGAGACAAACACCTGCAACCTCAACCAGATCGGAGACATACACCTGCAACCTCAACCAGAGCCTCAACCTTCAGTCGAGGGCAGAGATGGACAGACCTAGGAGGTGAGCGAGGGGGATGGCGGCAGGGACGGAGGAAGCCCCGCCCGTGGAAGACGGTTCAGAAGGGGGAACGTGCGGGAACGAGGCGTTGGTCTCTGGCCTTCCGCCGTCCACGACCGCCAGCCCGTCCGCACGGCCCACCGCCCACAGCCGTCCCCATGGGCGTCGCCCCGCGCCCTCGCCGGATTCCCTGCTCGACGCCGGCAACAAGGGACCGGATCCGGGCATCCCGCCGCCGGATCCGGCCGCTTCCCTGCCGGATCTGAGCCGCGAGGGCCAGATCAGGCCTGCACCTCTCCGGCGAGAACCCCAACAAAAGAACACCCTGGAGAGAAGGAGAAAGGGAAAACAAGAGGAGGGAGAAGAGGTCCCGCCGCCGCCGCGAGCTGGAGAGGTGGAAGGCGGCGGCGAGGGGGAACCACGGCGGCAGCCAGTTTTTTCTGTGCTCGACGAGTCGCCCCCGAGTCGCTCCTTGGAGCGGCTCTGGGGGTACCGGACCGGCTGCCAGAAGGCTCTCAGTTCCAGTGTTCCACTGCCACTAGATAGTTACGTGGATAGCAATACTACGAACCATGGGTGACTAGTATAACAGCTAGTTATGGGCTGGTTCGATATACTTTGTGAGCTAGGGGTGACTAGTGTAAACTAGTTATGTGGCTGGTTCGTTTCAACTGGGGGGTGACTAGTAAACCTAGTCATGGGGCCAGTTAAGATGGTTATGGAAAGACAAAACCCATATTTTGTTCACCTATATGGTGATGCACGTGCAATCAAAGTGTCGATATGTTGTCCACAGAAAAGCTCTGATCTGGAACATTTTTCTTCTGAACCTGGAACATTTTTATCCTGAAGCTAGAACATATTCCTCCCAAGCTGGAACAATTTTCTCCTACCTAGAACATTTTTTCTCCTTAACCTGGAACATTCTTCTTCTGAAGCTAGAACATATTTCTTCCAAGCTGGAACAATTCCTCCTAAACCTAGAACAATTTTCCCGTGAAGATGGAATAATTTTCTCGTGAGCATGAGTCAGTTTCTTCCTTCGAGCATAATTTACATGTTTATCTTTATGACTTATGAGAAAAAATATTTTTCTACAAAATGTCAACTAAATATATTTAAGTGAGATCTTATTTTATAGATTCTATCTTAAGAAACACAATGGTGCAATCGGAACTTAATTTTAGTGATCGATGTGCAAACTACGGGATTTTTTAAAGTTTGAGAACTTTGAAAAACACATGACGTCACTAGCCAGCAGGCGTCCCTATTTTCTCGGCCTCACGTGACATGGGCATACGTCCCTGTTTCCTCAGCCCATAAAAATACGTTGCGGAAGCATGCGCAGCACTCACAGCGACAAATTGACTTCGGCCTTGTACATTTTAGCTTAGTGTAGCAATAAAATTTATCTTTTTATATAGCCTATTTAGTGTAATAATTTGTCATGATTTTTCTCAGGTTTTTAGTAGTTCTCTTAAAGATCCTAAAACTATTTTTTAATTATTTTTTTGTAATATTTAAACCTCATTTTAAAGACTCTCGAATTTTGTTGAAACGCTACGCTACGCTACGTTAAGCTGAAATGTACAAGACCTTCGGCAACTGGGGAATGAATGGGACCGTTGGGAAATTCGGCCCGGTAACAGAGGAACCGGGGAATTAAATGCCTTAAGCGATTGCTTGCCTGCTCGGTGTTCTATTCGCATAAGCGACACCGAGCTGCCGAGCATCCCCCGGAGCTCTCCCTCTACCCACGATTTTTTTTATTTATTAATCCTTTTTTAATAAATATTTTATTTTTAACCCCGGTAAAAGTATCTCCAAATCTAAACCTTTTGGCCACGCCACACCTCCTGGCACGACATGTACATGTCACCGAGCCAAATCACGGTGGCGTGTCGAGGTGCATCACTGGCGCCCACACAATGCATTTGCGGTCGGTGATGGCATTTTCTGGGCCCCACCTTTGCCGCACCACATGCACCGGCGTGGCAAAGGCCTGGCAGGTGGGCCCGCGGTGGGTAGCCTCGCAGGCTCCTTCCTTGCTCGGCCATTAACATGTGGGGGCACCTTTGCCGCGTCGTCGCGCATGGCGCGTCAAGGCAACGATATTAATTTGTGAGTTCTAACCCTAGCAACATCGCCTCCTGTGGCATAGTGGTAGTGCTTTTGCAGCTTGACTAAAAGGTCACAAGTCGATCCTCGCGGGCGGCTCATTTTTTTTGTCAAGTGCTGACCATAACTTTTAAAATTTGTATAGGGCAAAATAAATATGCAAAAAATATGAAAAAAATTGTAAATTCATATTCCATCATGTAGTTTGTTTGTAAAATTATCTAATGTACGATTGGTCTAAACAGATCTTTAGATTCACATTTCCTCACGTTAGATAATTTTTTAAAAAAACTACACGACAAACAATGAATTTATATTTTAAAACGTTAGATAATTTTTTTAAAAAACTACATGATGGTTCTTCGGTGCATAATATTAGTGTCGGGGTGTTGGAAACGACACTTCGACCATCGTTGCACCCGGGGAACCTTAGGGTTATGCTGTCGAAATTTCGTATTGGGTTAAGGGTGCACAACAGATAGCACCCAGACGGTCATTCATGGGTGGGTTTAGAAGCCTTCCCAAGCCATGTGTAAAACCCCTCAACTCGTGCAGACCAGAAGGTATGGAGAAAAGTAGAAGGTGGATGTATGACGGGTGGAAGGAGAAGGGGAGCACTCAGACGAATGGTACGAGAAGTCGGGGGAATTTGTGTAGGGCGGTGGATTACATGCCCGAGGAGAGGACTAGGCACGGTCCCCGTGAGACTCGAAGGGCGTTTGAGACACGAGTCCGCAATGAAGCTGAGCTAAAGCACGAGGAGGACTGGCAGTTGATTCTAGCCCTATCGGAGAGCGTAAGGACTTTGCAAGAGGAACGTCGAAGAGACCGGGAGAGGATGGACGAGATCGAGGCCAGGCAGAGGTATATGGGGGTAAGTATGAAGCGAAACCTATATTCATTTCTTTTGATCATGAGATTATTTATCTCTTGAAAATGTCCAGGCGAGCTCAAGCGGACATGCAAGCCAGGCTCCCTATCTTGGTCAAGGGCAGGTACGAGGGATGCTGCGACCTTAGGCCAACAATCCTGACATGGTAAGTATTTTCATAGACATTCACAATATGCTATTTTCCCACAAACTTGAATCTCAAATTTTATGGATATTTGGGATATTGGGCCACTTCTGCCATAGGGTTCCGCCACTTCTGCTTCCGAGGTTCCACCTCCTCGAAGACATGAGCAGTTGGACGGCTCCCAGCAGGTTACTGACACCGAGTTCGAAACCTAGAAGGTGTAGGGTTTGTTGAGCTCATGAGGATGGCGGCGCATCATTGCTCGACTACTCACCGCCACGCCACCACCATGAGCAATAAGGTGGAAATGGTTGTGACGGCGTGTTCTCCGCTCAACCATCGCGGATCACACCCCGGTCGATTTCTAGTCGCTAGATAACTCGATCAAGCTCGATCCGATTTGAGCGTCGGGCACAACAAGGAGCGACTTCAGATTTACCTGTTCGGACCCCTCGCGGGTAATAGTCCTACTCTCACCGAGCCTTAGCTCTTTTCTCGATTGTGGTTGAATGGGAATGTGTTTACAGAGTGCCTCGAATGCACGAACGCTTGCAGGATCGTGTGTGTTCGTATGCCTCTCCTCCCTTCTCTTCCTTTCCTTTCTTTCTCTCTCTCCCCTCCTTTTATACAAGCTTTGGGTCAAGGCGAGAGCCGAGGAGTAGGCAAGATCTGATGCTCTCGGTACAATCGACAAGACACGATGAAGAGACGAAAACATGCCGCCACGCCTTGCGCCTTGCACGCCTCGTGGCTCATGCAGTGGCCTCGACCCGCATAGTCACACCGTGAGTCTGCGGGTGGGGCCCCGCCGCTTCCTCGACACGGGCGGCCTCCTCAAGCAAACCTTCTCTCTGCGGGTCAATTCTTCACGCACAAGGATGTGCTTCGCAGACACGCAAGGGTCATCAGAAGCGTAATCATTTCTTCCTCTCGTTCTATCCGCTGGTGGTGTCTCATTAATGCGCTTTCTTTCAAGAAGAGGGAGCCTTCGTCCGGCAGACTCTTCGCAATGCTCCCTCGCCAGACGGACCCGCTCGGGCCTTGGGCCCTCGCCTGGTCTTCGAGAGGGGCTCGCCCACACACCCGCCTCGGGCGCGTGGGGCCTCGCCTCACTGTCGGAGGGGCTCGCCACGCGCACTCCGCCGGCGTGGGGCCTCCCGGCCTCGAGGGGCTCGCCACGCCATTGGGCCTTGCTCGCCTGGCTTTGACGCGTGGGGCCCTCGCCTTCTGTCGGAGGGGCTCGCCCACGCACTCCTGGCGCGTGGGGCCCTCCCGACCTTCTCGAGGGGCTCACCCACGCCACGGGCTGGGGCCTTGCTCGCCGGGCTTGATCGCTGGGGCCCTCCCGGCCTCTGAGGGGCTCGCCATGCCACTGGGGCCTTGCTCGCCCGTCGGACGCTGGGGCCCTCTCGGCCTTCCTCAGTTTCTTTGTACCCCGTATTTATTACAATCGACAAGAGTCTCCGGGTCCACTATGATACGCGAACCGTCACACAGATATTTTTTTTCCATTTCTTGTGCGGCGGAGACGAATCGTGGGGCCCACCACCAAGGCGTGCCGACGCTCGATTCTCCACCGCACACGATCTTCCTTGGGGAACCACGCCGCTGCGAAACCAAAAACGCTACGGGCAAATAGCCACAAGTGCGAATCGGAATCAAACCGTCGCGCTACGCCCCACGCCTATAAATACTTCTCTCAGCCATGCTAATCCTTCCGCGACGCTAAGTCTTCAAACATGCCCATCGCCTTCTTCGCCGCTACCACGCCTCCTCGCCAATCGCTACTCAAATTTTTGCCAGCCACCGCCAAATTTTCCATGGCTCCCAAGCGCAAAAAGGCCGCCCATGGGATGCCGCACCATCTTCGAGCCGCTCACCGCTTCCACCGTTGATGAGGATCGTGGCGCGGCTTGAGTCTCGTGCCACCGACCGCCGCCTGGTTCACCGGCACCATCGCCGCGAGTCCTCGCGGGGAGATCGTGACCTTCTCTGGCGATGGCGGGGCCTTGTCCCGCCAGACTCGAATTCTTCTTGGGGTGCTCGCTTTCACGGGATCCAGCGGCGACCTTGTTCCTAACTCGATCATGGCCTCGGTCATCTTCGCCCACCTCTGCGAGATGTTCGTGGGGCGATGCCGAACCTCCCGCCTCGGCGCCGACTTTTGTCTTGCACACGGGCTCGGCCGAGCGCGGTTGAGTCAAGTACTTGGCGCCGCGTCACCTCCGCTTTTATCCTCGCCATGTCAAGTCCAATCGAAGGATCGGCACAGCAAAGGGTCAGACGTGGAGGACTCCAATGTTGCGACGATCTTGCCCTTCCCGACGATCCATGCGGAGCCCACCGCCGATCGGGAGCCCAACCGGACGATCTTGCGATACGGAGACGATGGCGGCGCTGCATTGCCGAGCTCCGCCGCCAGGGCTCACCGAACCCACGTGGTGGCGGACTTTTGCGACGCCGTCTTTGCCCGCTCCGCTTGAGGGCGCCCACCGGACGCATTCTACGGCGACAACGACGGACTCAAGACTTTGCTCTTGGAGGTGAATACCCTCGCGCTTTTTTGATTTCAGACCTTCTTTCTTTCCATTTTTGACTAACACCACCTCATTGCTTCTTCTTTAGGTGTTCACTGATGGGAACGTCTTGGGCGACGTGCTCGGGGTCGGCCGGGCGACTATCGACCACGCCGACCGGCGACATCGCTTCGCTGACGGCATCCGCCTTCTGCGATCGATCCACGGAGCTCAACCCTTAATTGCAGCGCCGCCCCTATGGAGGTCTCTCGTCTGCGGTCCAAGTGGCCCGGGACCATGCAGATCCATGAGCCGCCCTCGGCGACCGCCTAAGCTTCCGCGGCATTGCTGCTTCGCCAGGTCACGACTCGCCAAGGCTCGGAAGCGCCGCCTCATCCTTGCTGTTGAGCGAGGACGACGACGACGAGGAGGAGGGCGAGCCCAAGAGAGCGCGCTTCAAGCCTTTCAAGCTTCGCCGCCACCGCCGCTCCAACCAGCCGGGCCTGCTGCTACCGCCGCGCTCGCCACCGGGCCAGAGCGGCGATTATCAGAAGCGGCGCGCGCTGCGCCAGCTTTCTTCCGCTTCCCACGCTGACGCCCTCACTGCGGCGCTGTTCTTGGCTGGCGCTCCACTGCCTGCACCGCTGCGCGCCCGGCCAATACGGCGTCTGGCTCGACGGTGGTGATCGCGATCACGCCGCCACCGCCGCCACAAACAAGCGACTTGAGCTCCCCTTCTTTTCGCCTTCAGCGACCGCTTCAGTTGGTTTTCCTGGCGCCACGCACACTTCGCGACTAGGGTTAGCACGCCACGCTGTTTTCAGATACCAACCCTGTTTGTCCCTCTTGAACAGGCGGACGCTGGGCATCGAGCTCCGCCCACGCGACTCGCCACCCCAGCTGCCCGCCCGCTCCTTCGACGGAGGTCGCTCACGGCGGCGGAGAGTCCGGCGCGCGGGCGGTCGGAGAACCCTTCAGCCACCTCGCACTGGCGCCGCCACCCTCTCGGCCGTGACCGCCGACGAGGGGCGTTCCTTTGAGGCGCCGCACCTCTCCCGCACTGGGCGACGCGAGGAAGCCCTTGCCTTGGCGGAGCGATCTGCCCGACCGCGCGGGCCTTGGCCAAGAAACCGCCAAGGAGAGGCGATGACCATGAGGTCGCAGCAGACTCAAGCCGCCACCTCGGCCGCCAAGCAGATCAAGACTCCGCTGAGCACTTCGAGCGCCCGACCCTCGCCGACATCTGCCGCGACCGCTTCATAAGCTTCCGGATGCCCTCAGATCCACTGGTGTTCTGCATCCCCGGCTGGAGGAGACGGTCGCAAGATCTGGCGCGCCGTGGGGCGAACCGCCCGAAGCCTGACGTCCTTCCGGCGGCGCTGACGGACGCGGGCGATCAAGACGGTCGCCAAGGCGCTCGGCAGCCGGGTTCATCTTGGGCAAGCGTTTTGCTCGAGACGCCGCTTGATCTCGACGCCGCCATCGGGGAGCTTTTCGCGCCACCGACTGGTTTGAGCGGTAGCGGGTTGACACCGCCACGACCACAAGGTCCATGATGGGGGCGCTTCTCACGGAAGACGAAGGCCAGAGGAGAAGGCGAGACTTCCGCTTTTTGCCTTGTAATTGTTGCCTATCAATGCAAACAAACTTTTGCTCTTTTGTTGTGAGTCTCACTTGAACTTCGCACAACTTTAACTTATGGAATTGAATTGGGGCACTGGCCAAAGGTTTTAGATCAACGTTTCGCCGAAGTGAGCGCTGCTTCCTTAGGCATCTGGTTACTTCAACCCTTATGGCCTCTCGCAACCCGACTTAAACATTACGTGGCGGCGCTTAGCTTCCTGGAAGTGGTCTAGTCATTGGTGCGCCGTTGGCGCATTGCCTAGACCGAGCCGACACACCGAGCTAAAGCCCGCCTTCCGTCTCGCCGCCTCGCACCAACAGAAGTTATAAGCGCTTGTTTTGCAATTAAGGGCCATCAACCCTAAGTACTTTCGCTACCACTTCGGCGTAATGTTTTCTATGAGACCTTTCTAAGGCTAACCGATCGCCAAAAAGCTTTAGACAGTAGCTTTCCGTTGAAAGTGGCGCTTTTCCTCGAGCATCCGGTTACTTCAACCCTTATGGCCTCTTTGCGAACCGACCCTAGACATCGCTTGGCGAGAACTTAGCTTCCTAAAGTGGTCTAGTCATTGGTGTCATTGTTGGCGCGTGCCTAGACCGAGCCGACACACCAAAGCTAGAACCCTTCGTCCGCCGCCTCCGCCCAACCGCGAGTCGAGGCGCTCGTCCTTAGAACTAAGGGCCATCGCCTTGAGTACTTTTTTTTCGCCGACTTTCAACGGAATGCTTTCTAACAGACTTGAGGCGAAAAAAGAAACAGATGCCCACAAGGAGACAGAACTTATCTCTTATTGAAGATGGCTTTGTACAACGCAGCCCCCGAGGCGAGCGGTGAAGGAAGAAGACCTCGCCGCTCGGCTCCAAAGGAAGGCCCGAAAAAAAAACTTGGAACTGCTACCTACGGGTAGAACTTCCTCAGCTTCTCGACGTTCCAAGTGTTCGCCAATTCACGACCGTCCTCGAATGCGAGCCTGACTGAGCCCGGGCGGGAGACTGAGACCACCTTGAAGGGCCCTCCACGTGGGAGATAGCTTTGTTGCGCCACCGCACTTGGATTTTGCGCAGAACGAGGTCGCCCATGCGTAGTGTTCTCACACACCCGCCTTTGCTTGATAACGCGCAAGCCTTCCGATATTTCAGGCCCGGATCGCCGCCTGCCTCGGATCTCCTCTAGGAGATTCACTTCATCCCGACGCCGGTCGTGGTCTTGGTCTTCGCTTGACGCCGCCACTCTTGGGAGTCAAGGCGAAGCTCGATGGGAGCACCGCCTCGAGCCATACACCAGAAGAAGGGGTCTCGCCGGTGGCTCTGTTGGGAGTTGTCCGCAGAGCCCACAACACGGGGAACTTCTTCCGCCCAGCGCTGCCGCTTCTCCGAACGGTCGAACGCCTTGTCTTGAGCTCCTTTGAGTACTTCCGCGTTCGCCGCTCCACTTGCCCATTGCTCTTCGGATGCGAACGGAGGCAAAGCACGACTTGGTACCCAACTCTTCGCACCAGCCTTGGAAATCGGCGCTTTTGAACCGAAAGCCGTTGTCGATGATGATTCTGCTGGCGACACCGAACCGGACGAAGATGCTCCTCATAAACTTGATAGTCATGCGACGTGATCGCCGGACCGGCGAGGCTTCAACCCACTTAGTGAACTTGTCGATGGCGACGAACGATGAGTATATCCTCCGTCGCCCATGAACGGGCCTGAATATCGTTCAAATTTCTGCACCGCGAACGGCCAGAAAGCGGAATGGTTTAGTAGCGCTGGGCGGGCTCGGTGGATCTGCTTAGCATGAAATTGGCACGCCGCATCTCCTCACGGCTCGAAGGCATCACGGAGGCAATGGGCCAATAGAAACCGTGGTGAAAAGCTTTCCCAACCAACGCCTGCTCCTCAATGGCTCCCGCACATGCCTCCATGGATCTCGAGAGAATTTCACTCCCGCTTCCCGAGTGACGCGCTTCAAGAAACTCCGCTTGCGCATACTGGCGATCTGAGTCCCCACCTACTGTATGTGGCTTGGCCTTTGCTGCTATCTTCTTAGCCGACGCGTCATCGCTGGGATCACTCCACCCCGCAGTAGGCTAGGATCGGATCCATCCACCGACCTTCCGGACGAGTGTGGCGACGTTACAGACATTGTCGCCGACGATACTCACCGGCTTCGGCGTTTCCGCCTCAACCGCCTCGGCGAGCTTCTTCCGCCTCCTCCCTAACCGGGGCTGCAGCAGATCGATGACGTCTCCTCCAGAGGTGGGGCTGCGTCGTGGAAAGCGTCGCCCCGCCAGAATGGGGGTCGCGACGGACGGCTGCAGAAGTCTTTCTTCAAAGACCCGGCGGAACAGTGCCCTTGACGAGGCAATGCAGGGATAGTTCATCCGCCATGTGGTTGTCGCGCGAGGATGCACGGAGCCCAAACCCTCAAAGTGCCGCTCCAACCGCGCACCTCCGCTAGGTAGGCCGCCATGACGGGATCCGAGCAGAGAAATCCTTTCTCGCCTGTTGATGACCAGAGAGAGAATCGCCTTTTTACTTGTAGCCGGATGCCAAGGGTCGGCCACCCCGAGCCCCGGCGATCCTTCATACTCCATGACGTTGTTGGAGGCGCTGAAGTCCAAGACCACCAGTGCCGGACGACATCGCCGGTTGAGACACCAAGACGACGCCAAATTTCAAATTTCCTCCACCGGAATGAGCCGTCGAAGAAGAGAGTCCACGGCGAGGAGGCTGGGGTACCTTCAGCTTCAGTGTCCGCCGGAGTCCACTCGCTAATGAACTCCGCCAGAGCTTGCCCTTTGATGGCCACTCGGGGAGCGAATTTGAGATCGAATTCCGCCAGCTCCATGGCCCATTTGGCAATGCGACCCGTCGCCTCATGGTTGAAGAGGATCTCCCGCAAGGGATACTTGGTCAACACCGTGACTTCGCCTCGAAGTAGTGGCGTAGCTTTCGGGATGCCGTCAGCACGGCGTAGAGCATCTTCTGGTGCTGTGAATACCTTGTTTCGGCGTCGTGGAGGACCTTGCTGACGTAGTAAATGGGGCGCTGAACGCCCTCTCTTTCCGCCACTAGCACCGCGCTGACCGCCTGGGGGTTTGCCGCGACGTAGAGGATCAACGGCTCGCCTGGTCCAGGGCGACCAAAGCGGGGGAGAGGTAAGATACTTCTTCAGACCGTCGAACGCCTCCTGCGCCTCCGCCGGCCCACTCGAACTGGTTGGTCTTCTTTAGGAGCTTGAGCAATGGAGACTTTTATCCCCAGGCGAGCTATAAGCGGCCCAGGGGTGGTCAAGCACCCACCAAGCACCGTGATCCGCCAAGTCGCGTCGGGGCTTCATGTTCTCGATCACGCGATCTTGTCGGTTCGCCTCAATCCCCTCCGAGACGAGGAATCCCAGCCGGCTTGTCTGACGGAACGGCGAACACGCATTTCTCTCGATTAAACTTGATGCAAGATTTCCTCGAGTTGGCGAAGGTTTCTTCCAGGTCGCCGATTAACTCCTCCGCCTTCTTGGACTTCACCACCAGGTCATCGACATACACTTCCAGGTTCCGCCCTATTTGGGAGCGGTGAGCGATATGCATGGCCCGCTGATAGGTTGGGCCCGCATTCTTCAGTCCGAACGCCATCCTTGTATAGCAGTATACGCCCATGGGCGTGACGAAGGCGGTCTTGTCTTCATCTTCTTCGGCCATGCTAATCTGGTGGTACCCAGAGTACGCATCCAGAAAGCACAGCTGCTCGCACCCCGCAGTTGAGTCGACGATGAGATCGATGCGGGGCAGCGGGTATGGATCCTTCGGGCACGCCTTGTTGAGGTCGGTGAAGTCCACGCACATCCTCCAACGCCCGTTAGATTTCTTGACGAGGACGGGGTTCGCGAGCCACCTGGGATGGGCGACACTGCGGACGACCCCCGCCTTAAGAGTTCATCCCACCTCTCGGCGGATAACTTCTGGCGCTCCACCGACCGCTTCCGACCTTCGCATGACCGGTCGCGCCCGGGAACGCCGCCAATTTATGCTCAATCACCTCCTCGGGACCCCAAACCATGTCGGACGGTTGCCACGCAAACACGCCGGCGTTGATCGAGGAAGGAGACGAGCGCCTTCCTATTTGGCGCCGAGAGGCGCCCCCGAACGGTTCGCTGGTCTGACTTCGCCAGGAGACCGCCTTAACTCCGCGGACGAACCGGGAGGCACGGTTCACCGAGGAGCTCCCAAAGTCGGCCTCGGCCTACTTGGCACCGACGCCCGCCAGCCGCGAGCGTCCCTTGTCGCAGCCGGAGCGCCCGGCGTCCACTTTCAAACGCGATGGGGCCGGTGGCCGGGATCTTCACCACCATGTACGCATAGTGGCACACCGCCATGAACTCGGTCGGCGCCGGCCGACCTAGTATGGCGCTAGGGAGGTCAAGTCCGCCACCTCGAACTCGAGCATCTCGGTGCGGAAGTTGTCGAAGCTCCGAAGGTTACCGGAGACTAATGCGCTTCAGACGACTCGGCCCGGCGCGATGTCAAGAATGGGAGCGTTAGGCGAAGCTCCGCCGCCGATCTGGAGGCGCTGCGCGACCCGGGCGACAGAGGTTGAGGGAATCCTCCGTCTACCAAGACCGCCCTAGCTTTACATTCCGACCGTGGTGCAACCACGATCGGGAGATGCCCAGGTCGGCGGTATCGGTTGGGTGATCGGTCGACCGAACGCGACGGCCGCTTCCGACCACGCCAGCTGCCTCATCGACCCAAAGCCGCACGGGTGGCGCACACCTCCCTCATCGCACGCTTAAAGCTAGCGGGACGGATAGGTGGTCAACCGCCGATGACGGCAACCTCGCGCTCCGCCGAAAACCAAGCGGCCGTCTCCTTGCCCTTGCCATCGCCGGACGCTTTGTCTGCGCGCTACTCGTGGACTCGCTTGTCCACCATCTTGTCGACGACATGGCAATCGCCAAGTCGTGGGAGTTGTTGCGGTCAATGGGACAAGAGGGCCTTTCGTCCCCACTCACGGGGCGATGATTTCGCCGTTCGCTGCCGCGCGGGGCCGTCGCGCCACGGCGATCGCCATAGCCGCCGCCTCGGCCGCCCATGTGGGACCGTATTCACGGCGCGCGACCTCCTCCTCTTTTCGCCCGCGCCCATTGCGCTGGTCGGTCGCGTCGTCGTCGTCGTCGTCGCTTCGGCGGCCATGACCTGCCGGTCTCGGCCTTTGCGCTTCTTCTTGTCCTTGCCGCGGGGTTCCTCGAGGTTCGGCCTCGCCGCCCGCCTGGTAGCCCCGCCCAGCGGGCCGGATGATCTGAGCTCACTCAAGGGCGACTTGTCGCGCAAGGTGAAGAGCTCCTCCGTCGTTTTGATCTTGCGGGTGGCCATCTTCTCTTTGACCTTGGGGTCTCGGCGCCTCTCCGAATGTCGTGACCCTGGCCGATGGAGATGTCGTGATAGTGTTGCGGACCGATGAAGCCTCAATATAGTCGCCAGGCGACTCTCCTTTCTTCTCGCTTCCACGCTGTGAGGTCGCCTTCACCCCGGCTGCTCGAAGGTGCCCCGAAGTTGGTGACGAAGAGCTCCGAGAGCTCCTTCCATGACCCCACGGACTCGGGGCGGGTTCATGAGCCACGAGCGGCTCACGCGTAAGGACCGCGGGGAAGTAGTTCGCCAACCTTCCCGACCCTCCGATCACAGATTACCGTCGATAGATCTGCAAAAACTCATCGTGGTTGGTGGAGCCGTCGTATTTTTCGATGGGGGCCGGACGAATCGTTCGCCATCGACGCGCGCAGCGACTCCTTAGAAAAGGCGCGGCACCCAACGCCGGAGCCTCCTCTTCTCTGACGCGTCTCGCCCGCCGCTTCGCCGCTTAGGGCGGCGCCAAGAAGCGCCACCCTCACCGCCGGGCGGCTCAGGGAACCTCTTGTTGGTCCACAAGACGGCGGCGACAGCCGCTGTCGCAAGCCTTCGCCATGCCCTACTTGAGCTTGTCACGCAGTCTTCTCCATGCAGCAAGTGGCGGTCCTCCAGATGGGACCGGAGATCGCGACCACTGCGACGCCGCCTCGGCCGAGCCCCCGTAGGGTCGCCGCTTTGTCGTTTTGGCCCCGCCTCACAAGGAGATTCGCGAGAGAGCGCGAGGGCAACAAAGAACGGAGGACGCGAAACGCCGGTTCCCCGCCACCGAGACTTGCACCACCGCCGGCGGCGCCGACGTAGCGGGCTGTTGCCAACCACGGCGCCGGGAGTCCGGAGTTACCGGAACCGTGGGTTTTCAAAGCAAGGCCTCGCGCGTGGAGGTTCTCGGCCGGAGTGCACTCCTCCAAGGCCAGCGCCGCTTAGCTTGGCCGAGGCGGCTTTCCGCCAGGCTCCAACCCTAGGCGGCGGCCACCGCCGGTGATCCACCGCCATCGCCGCGGCCGACTCCGCCATCGCCTCAAGAAAGGTCAAGAGCTTGAACCGATGCTAGCGCCTCTACTACAGCGCGCCATCGACGGCGTGTTCTCCGCTCAACCATCATGGATCACACCTGGTCGATTTCTAGTCTGCTAGCCAACTCGATCAAGCTCGATCCGATTTGAGCGCCGGGCACAACAAGGAGCGACTCGCAGATTTACCTGTGTCGGACCCCTCGCGGGTAATAGTCCTACTCCGCCGATCCTTAGCTCTTTTCTCGATTGTGGTTGAATGGGAATGTGTTTACAGAGTGCCTCAATGCACTGAACGCTTCAGGATCGTGTGTTCAGTATGCCTCTCCTCCCTTCTCTTCCTTTCCTTTCTTTCTCTCTCTCTCTCCTCCTTTTATACAAGCTTTGGGTGGCGGAGAGAGCCGAGGAGTAGGGCAAGATCTGGTTGCTCAAGACATCGACAAGACACGACAGAAGAGACGAAAACATGTCACGCTTCACGCCAGGCAGCAGCCTCGCTTTAGCCGCAAGTGGCCTCGACCCGCATAGTCACACCGGTGAGTCTGCGGGTGGGGCCCGCCGCCTCTCCTCGACACGGGCGGCCTCCTCAAGCAAACCTTCTCTCTGCCGGCCAATTCTTCTCACGCACAGGATGTGGCAGCCGACTGCAAGGGTCATCAGAAGCGGTAATCATTTCTTCCTCTGCCTATCCGCTGGTGTCTCATTAATGCGCTTGTCCTTCAGAGGGGGAGCCTTCGTCCCAAGACTCATTCGCAATGCCTCCCCGCCATGCGGACCCGCCTGGCGCGCTGGGCCCCGCCTGGTCTTGAGAGGGGCTCGCCACGCACCCACTGGCGCGCTGGGGCCCTCGCCTCACCGTCGGAGGGGCTCGCCCACGCACCCGCCGGGTGCGTGGGGCCTCCCGACCTCGAGGGCTCGCCACGCCGGGCCTTGCTCGCCTGCCGACGCGTGGGGCCCTCCCGCCTCTGAGGGGCTCCGCCACGCCACTGGGCCTTGCTCGCCTGGCTCGACGCGTGGGGCCTCTCGGCCTTCCTCAGTTCTTTGTACCCCGGTATTTATTACAATCCATGTGTTGGTCCTTTGCTTCTTCAGGTGGATGTATGATCGAGATGTATAAACTTGTGCTATATGTACCATGTATCAAATTGGCTTGTGTTTGTGAAATGTGGAAGGACATGGGTGGCAGCTGGTGCTGTATGTTTGGGATATATATGTTTTGGTGTAGCATATTTGGGTATTGGGCTGTGTGTATATATATGTTGCATATATTGTGAGTTTGTGACCCTGTGCAATAGTTTCGGATTTTGGTTTTCCACTATTTTTCTTTTTTTTCCCACAAAACAGATCTCGAGGGCCAAGCCCTCGAGAACCCCTGGCTAGCAGTATTTCTCGGGGGCCTAGCCCTCGAGAACACCTGCCGCGTTGGCTCTCGAGACATCCCTCCTGACGCGTGAGCGAGGTGGGCCCGCAACATTTCTCGGGGGCATAGCCCCCGAGAAGTAGTTTCCCGCGCCGTTACCGTCAGCGGAGCAACGTTTCTCGAGTGTTACAATAGGGCACTCGAGAAATGTAATTATCGAGGGCTAAGCCCTCAAGAAACACTGTTTTTCTCGAGTAGCTAATCCCGAGGGCTGTTTCTCTAGGGCCGGCCCTCGAGAACCCTTAGTCCCGAGGGTTTCCCCCTCTTTATCGAGGGCTTTTGGCCCTCGAGATTCATGCTGATTCTTGTAGTACATAGGACTTTTTGCTGATTTGGCAGTGGCATTAGAGAGGAGAGAGAGGGAAAATACTAGAAACCGGGTCTCATGCAAGAAACTGTTTCCTGCACAAAAACCAAAGTTCAAGAAACCACATGAAATCCATTGGGATGGATATCACAAATACCAAGACAAGATGAAAGAGTGGGGAGAAAGAGGATTGGTGGAGAGATGAGAATATTGATTGGAAGAATTTATTTTGTAGCCACAATTAGACATAGTGCATTGTGAGCTATAGTTTCTTAGGTGGTGTCTATGTGACATGGCATGGCATGATCACTACTATGTAGTTTCTTGGTAGGGACTTCCCTTAGCGTTCATTCACGCCCCCTCACTTTGCTCACTTCTATTTGATGTCTATTATAAATACAATTATCTTGGATGTTTAAGCTGTTTGTTGTGCATGTTTAATAGGATCTTGGATGACGATAACACTGTCGACCTTTGCCAAATCAGGTATTGTTTCAGACGCATTTCAGAAATATTTTGGTACAATGTCCACATGATTTATTTTCCAATGGAAAATAACTTTGTTGAATGACAGGTGGCCCGTGCCAAACCGTATTGGTCTACCCGACATTTAAGTATTTAACACAGGGTTGAGTTTGGCTGATTTGGCGAGCAAATGTTCTCACTTATTGATGTGATTTTGTGGTTGTTGGACATAAAAAAAATTCAACGATGCCGATTAGCCGGAAAACCTAGGTGGGCACTGTAAATACCAGTACAGGGATTAAACCCTGAAAGGAAGAATCAGCAGAGATCAATCGGCACAAACTCCACGAGGCGGCGGCTGGAGAAAAGGCAAAAGAAAAAAAGGTAAGGGGCAGGGCGCGCCGCCCTCCCCATCGTGGTCTCTCTCTGTCTCCCTCCCGGTCTCTCTCTCCCCCTCTTTTCCTGGGCACGGGCACGGGCGGCCGGCGCGCCGCCCCGTCCTCTTCACGCGCCGGGGCGGCTGGCGCGCCGCCCCATCTTCTCCAGCCCGGCGCCGCCTCGGCCCGCTCGGCGCCGCCCACGGCCGGCGCACCGCCCCTGCTCCCACGGCGCCGCCTCCTCCAGGGCGCCCCTCCGCCTCCTGCCACGGCGCTGTCCACGGCCGGCGTGCCACCCACCTCCAGATCGGCGCCGTCCCCACCTCCTCTCTCCTGCTGGGCACGAGCAGTGGGGCGGCCGGCGCGCCGCCCCTGTTTTCCTTCTTGCCGGCGCGGGCGGCGCCTCGGGCCGATCCAGCACGGCGGCGGCGGCGTCCAGGGCGACACGGCCGACGGCGCCCCTTTCTCCGGCCTCTTCTCAAGCACATCGGCGTGGACTCCCATGGCGGCGGCGTCCCAAGCCACGGTGGCGGTGGCGCCCAGATCCTATGGCGTGGGCGGCGACGGCGCCTCACCCCGGCGCCATGCCCATCTTCTCCTCGCCCCTGCACCACGCGCCCGGTGTGGCATCTCCTCCACGTTCAGCGGCACCTGGACCCTGCATCGACTCGATCCAATGGCGGCGGCGGTGACTGCGCCCTGACTCCCCCTCGGCCCGGCAGCGATGGCGTGCGGACGGCGACGGCGTATGGGTGGCAACTTGCTCCCCCGACTTCAATCGGCCAAGGCGGCGGCGCGAACGCGTGGATGGCAATGAGCTCCCCCGGTCCCGGTCAACAACGGCGAAGATGGGTGGCAGTATGCTCCCCCCGGTTCAGCGCATGGGTGGCAAGCGTGCTCCCCGACCCGGTGCATGGGTGGCGACGAGCTCCCCCGATTCCGGTCAGCAACGGTACACATGGTTGGCAGTGTGCACCCCCGGCTTCGATCTACAAGGCGGCAACAACGGCGGCATATGGGTGGCAGTGGTGCTCCCCCGATCCGGCGCATGGGTGGCGACGAGCTCCCCCGATCCTGTGGTCTTCAATGGCGGCATATGGGTGGCAATGTGCTCCCCCGATTCCGATCTGCGAGGATGGCGATGGGTGGCTTAGAGCTCCCCTCAAGCAGCAAACAACGGCGGCGACGTCCTTTCCGATTTCCATGGCGACTCGACGGCGGCGCGTCCTCTGCTTCTTTCGGCACCCTGTTCCTTTGTGATGCACGGCCAGTACATGCATGCATATTTAACACTAATTGCTAAGCAAGGTGATTAGTGAAAAAGAGACATGCAGTGTGTATACCTACGTATATGTACGCCTGAGCTGCATGGAAGCAAATATTCCAAGAAATGGTTAATGCACGTATTGCTGCCAAGTTCAATATACATCCTGATGTGTTGCGGAAATTCAAATGTTGCCAATGAAGAAGCCGTGAGAAGATGTATACCAAGCATCGGTGCAGAGGATGAAAGACCGAAGGCTGCGACTCCGGTTTACAAAATATGACGGCCGGTGCCCTACGCGGTACTGCGCACCGTCATCTTCACCAAGCAAAGAGATGCGGCCCACATCGCGCCAAACGATGCTTGGGTTTTAGCGGAATCACATTTCGTTTAAGGAAACCCGAAGTTCGTTCGACAACGACCCCGTTATCGATAGCGGGAGCCGTCCGCCGACTTTCTCCAGCGACCCTCCTCAACACCGGCGAGGTCGACCGTCACATCGAACTTAACGGGATTCCGTTCCGTTCAACAAACACTGCCCGAAGGTGAATAAGACCCTGAAGGCAGCGGTATCACGGAGATCTCAATTCCGTGGTGCTGATCTACGTATCGTTCCAACAAACCCCGCTCCGAACCTTCAAGGCGAACAAGATCCTGAACGCCGGTGGTATCGTGGAGAACCCAATTCCACGGTGCTGACTTATCTCCTATCGATGGGCTTTCCATTAGGAGAAAGAAGGCGATGATGACCAAGACTGTCAAAGTCCACATTCAACTCTGTACGCGCTGGAATATCCCTGAAGACGCCAACAAGCTGTCAACCTCAACTCCCAGTCGAGTGCTAACCGTGCATTCCATCCAAGTCAAACTACCTCAACGTGAAGCTTGACGAGGACAAGATCAAGCGACACGGGTGGGCATAGCCAAATGTCAACGGCTGTGCTAGGCATTACACGGGCCCCGTTACCTCGTGTATTCTGCCGGCGCCACCTCAACTCCATTCACCAACTGCACGGTGAAACACAAGACGAAGAGAAGAAGAAGACAGCTCCGCGGCTTAATCGGAGGTGTTCCGCGTATCCACGCGCGGATGTAATTAACCGAATGTCCTTCCGAGGTCCCGGGATCCAAGAATATCACAATCGTCAACCAAGATGGCTAGCAAGCATGGCTACGGAGCGCAAAACCATGAGAACATGTATTTCATAAATAATTAATGGAATACCGGCGTTCTCTCTATCTTTTGTGTATTTTCGATAAATACACTGGCACGCCCGCAAACGCGTCCTGCGCTGCTGAATTTGTGTGCGTCACAAATTTGGCACGAACTCACGCTTTGCCATGGCGAAGTCGAAAGCTCCTGCGATGAAAAGGGGCATCCTTGGTTAGGACCACGTCCCTTTTGACGGATTAACGTAGAGAAGAAGAAGAACAGGGCGAAGGTGCTTCGAGCCTAAGGATTAGGCGAAGCGAACTTCAAGCCCTAGCGACAGAGATGGGAGGAGACCCATGTCCCACCGGGCGTGCCAAATTTGTGGCCTTACACAAATTCATGGCGAGGACGTTTGCGATGCGTGCCAGTGTATTTATAAAAAACACACAAAAGAAAAGGGGACAAGGATGTTTATATTTCATCGTCAGAATGAAGTACAACTCCTTGTTGATATTGCGCTCCATAGCCAGATTGGCTAGACATCTGTAACCTGGTAGGCTAGATTTCTCGCTCGGTGATCGTCGGAGTTCGGATCCGGGACCTCGGAAGGACACCGGTTAATTACATCCATAAGCCGACTTGCGAACACCTCCGATTAAGTTCTTTGAAATTTCTCTTCTTCTTCTCGTAACCGTGGTTCACCGTGCATATTGGTGGATGACGGATTGAGGTGGCGACGGCAGAATACATGGGGTAACCAGGGCCCATGTAATGCCTAGCACAGCCGTTGACATTTGGCCATGCCGGCCCGTGTCGCTTGAACTTATTCTCGTCAAGCTTCACGTTGGAGTAGTTGAACTTGGGGAATGCACGGTTAGCACTCAGCTTGGAGTTGAAGTTGACGGCTTCGCTGCGTCATCGGGGATGTTCCCGCTTGTTGGCTTTTGGATTTGTTGTTGACGAGGCTTGATCATCGGAATTGATATAGTTGGGATTGAGATCCTCCTTAACGATATATTCTCGTTAGGAGTTTTAGTCGGTACTGCGGAATTGGGATCTCCACAGTACTCTTGATGGAATATTCATCATCAAGAGAGTTAGGATCTCCACGGTACCGTTGATGGGATATTCTTCATCAGGTGAATCGGGTGGCACCGCGGAATTGGGATCTCCTCGATATTCTTGATGGAATGTTCGTCATCGAAGGAAGGTGTTGTTGAAGATCTCCTTAACGGGATGTTCGTCGTCAGGAGAGTTGGTCGACACCGTGGAACTGGGATCTCCACGGTACCATTGATGGGATTGACGGCGTGTTCTCCGCTCAACCACTGCGGATCACACCCCTGGTCAGATTTCTAGTCTGCTAGCCAACTCGATCAAGCTCGATCCGATTTGGCGTCGGGCACAACAAGGAGCGACTTCGCAGATTTACCCGAGTTCGGACCCCTCGCGGGTAATAGTCCTACTCTGCTGAGCCTTAGCTCTTTTCGATTGTGGTTGAATGGGAATGTGTTTCTGAGTGCCTCGAATGCCGAACGCTTCAGGATGTGTGTGTTCGTATGCCTCTCCTCCTTCCTCTCCCTCCTTTTATACAAGCTTTGGGTCATGCGAGAGAGCCGAGGGAGTAAGCGATCTGAGGCTCTCGATTATAATCGACAAGACACGACAGAAGAGATTTAAAACATGCCGCCGCCCACGCCAGCAAATAGCCCTCGCGTGCTTCGCAGTGGCCTCGACCAGCATAGTCACACCGGTGAGTCTGCGGGTGGGGCCTCGCCGCTCCTCCTCGACACGGGCGGCCTCCTCAAGCAAACCTTCTCTCTGGGTCAATTCTTCTCGCCCACGGATGTACCGCTCGGACTGCGAGGGTCATCAGAAGGTAATCATTTCTTCCTCTGTCTATCCGCGTGGTGTCTCATTAAATGCGCTTCGTCCTTCAGAAGCAGGGGAGCCTTCGTCCCAAGACTCATTCGCAATGCTCCCTGCAGCCTGGGCCCCGCCTTAGCGGGGGGCCTCGCCTGGTCTTGAGAGGGGCTCGCCCGCACTCCGCTTTGGCGCGTGGGGCCCTCCGACCTTGAGGGGCTCGCCACGCTGGCTGGGCCTTGCTCGCCCGCCGACGCGTGGGGCCCTCCCGCCTTCGAGGGGCTCGCCACGCCAGGGGCCTTGCTCGCCCGCCGACGCGTGGGGCCCTCGCCTTGCCGTCGGAGGGCTCGCCCACGCACCCGCTGGCGCGGGGCCCTCCCGGCCTCGAGGGGCTCGCCCACGCCATTTGGGGCCTTGCTCGCCCGCGTTGACGCGCGTGGGGCCTCGCTTACTGCCGAAGGGGCTCGCCCACGCGCCCGCTTTGGCGTGGGGCCCTCCCGACCTTCGAGGGGCTCGCCCACGCCACTGGGCCTTGCTCGCCTGCCGACGCGTGGGGCCCTCGCTTACTGCGTCGGAGGGGCTCACCACGCACTTTGGCGGCGTGGGGCCCTCTCGGCCTTCCTCAGCTCTTTGTACCCCGGTATTTATTACAAGCGACAGGGATATTCTTCATCGATGAGAGTGTTGGTGATATCGTGGAACTGGGCTATCCGTGATACCGTTGATGGAATGTTCGTCATCAGTAGAGTTGAGCAGTACCGTGGAATTGGGATCTCCATGATACCGTTGATGGAATGTTCATCATCAGTAGAATTAGGCAGTATCATGGAATTAGGATCTCCACAATACTGTTAATGGGATTTTTTTTATGTCCAACAAATGCCCCCCACCGATTTGGCTCTAAGATTGACGGAGGAGAAATCAGAGTCGGATCGGTGTGCTTTCTTCCGCCGGATTGTTCACGGCATGTGAATTAACTCTGGCGCCATGATGCACCAAGATGGAGTCGGGATGTTCTCGACTTCGACGCACCGGTATATTCTCGGTTGAAGAGCCAGTGAAATGTTGGAATATTCTCAACTAGATTGCCATCTTCAGTTTGGACAATGGCAGGCGTCGAAATGATCTCGACTCACGGCTCAAAGAATTTCCTCAGGGTTGTGATGGTGAAGTGCCGGAATATTCTCGGCCCAGGTAGATGCTGGTGAGCGATGTTGACTCGAACCAGGCTCCTACACCGTCGAACCATAGAGGATTGCTGGACTTGTTCTCAGCTTCAGGGTGGACAAAGCGCTGGTATATTCTCGGCTTGAATGTCCGGACGCCAGGACGATCTTGGCTTGATGTTGACAAGGTGCTGGTATATTCTCAGCGTGAACGCCATGAAGTGCCGGGTTGTTCTCGGCGTAAATATTAACGAGGCACCAGAAGGACGTTGGCATGGTTGAACCTGTGTCAAAGCATAAACACCAAGCGTAACACAAGCAAGACATGTTTGTAAACGAAAATCCAACAAAAGATTTTTTTTTGAGGGATTTTAAAATGTTGGCTTTTCTAATTGACAAATGCCAAATGTGGTCTTAGAAGAGCCTATCAAAGAGCTTTGCCTTTGAGGACCGCCGTAAGAACCGTGACGGTTGTAAACACACAACTCTGCTTCCTTGCGTGTTCGTGCTGTTGGATCATTGTGCTTGGTAAACTTTCTTGAAAGAGGGCGAAAGATCGTGCTCCAGCCTTTCAATTATGATGAATTACCTCCACAATGCGAACATGCCCCCAGTGCATAGCCTCATCGAACCTAGAGACTTGGGAACGGCTGAAATTGGCTGATGGTTCAGGGATTTGACATGGGATTTGTGCCTTGACTTTTGCCGAGGATAGCAGGCGGCTGTCTCCTCTTTTGTATTTCGGCGTTGTTTTGCCGACTTGATCAAGCGGGGTGTGATGTTTGACCCTTTCGCATACTTTTTGGAGACTTATTTGAACTGGGGAGGTTTTGTTGACGAGCCGCCTACCTTTGTGGACTAGCTAATCCTCGCTGGCTTGATTGATTTTTGTTGGGCCCTTGTTCATGCTTCCGGGGTTGACGAGTAGCTTCACACCAGTCAGACTTTGACCGACCGGGCAGCCTTCTCCCGCATCTTTTCCTATGTTTCTTACCGGAGCATTGATGTTGATACGCCTAACGGGGTTGGCATATTGATGCATCTTCTCGCTATAGGTTGACCCCGCGGCTTGACGTCTCCGTTGGTCTGAGGCTACCCAGGGGCACATCTCATATGGAAGGTTCATCGCCTTGAAGTGGCTCGAGCAGTCACCTTGCCGTCTTCAAGATCATTCACTTGGCACGTGTTCCTGTGCTTCAGTGTGTAGGTCGCTCGGTTGCGCATACTCCCGATCATGGCCTTCTTTGGAATCCATCTTGGAAAGCTCTAAGATAGGCAATTCTTTTTGTTGACCGGCAATATATGAAAATGGAAAAAGCCATTTTATGTTGACGCTTGTCGTCATGTTTTCAAAGGGAAAAAAAAGCCATCCAAAGAAACAGAAGCTCACATATGCAATTAGGCGTGCATTATGAACTTATTCGGCACAAAAGTTGTTTTTGTTTTCAAGGGAAAAACCGTCCAAAGAAAACATGTCCACGGGAAAAACCATCCGGGAAGGAATGAAGAGGTGTCACTTGCCTTCTAGGGGAAAAACCATCCGAAGAAAACAAGTGTGGGAGGCATACCTTCTTCTTGCAAGTGATTGAGTTGCAGATTCTTACGGGTAGTATTTCTTCAAAAACCTCCCGTTGATTGGGGGCATGGGACGAACCCCTTGTTGATCGATGAGTTGATAGGCTCCTCCGTCATAAGCTTGTTCGATGACGTAGGGCCCCTCCCACTTTGGCTCGAATTTGCCCTTCGTCTTGTGCGTGATTTACGATCGGACGGCAATCACGAGCACCGGTTCGCCTTTTCGGAAGGCACGATGCTTGACCAACTTGTCGTAAGCTCGCACCATGTTTTGCCGGTACATCTCAAGGTTTTGTACGGCGTCGAGACGGTGTTCTTCTGCGGTGTCCAGCTCTTGGAAACGGAGTCGAACTTGCTCGTCGTTGGTGAGTCCTTCATGTACAGCCACCCGGAGAGACGGCAACTGCACTTCAAGTGGGAGAACAGCTTCACTCCCATACACAAGCGAGTACGGGGTAGCTTGTGTCGGGGTACGGGCGGTGACGCGGTACGCCCAGAGTGCTTCGAAGAGACGATCATGCCAATCGCGCTTGTGTTTGGCCACCGTCTTTTTCAAGATCTTCCCGAGGGTCTTGTTGAATGCCTCGGCCATCCCGTTGGCTTCGGGATAGTAGCCAGTAGAGTAGTTCCACTTGATCTTATATTTTTCCATGAACTTGTAGATCTTGTGGGATTTGAATGCCTTGCCGTTGTTGGAGGTGATGCGATGCGGCACCCCAAAGCGGTAAATGATGTGGCGCTCGAGAAAGTTGATGCCTTGATCGCTTTTGACCTCGCGCAGAGAGATCGCCTCCGCCCATTTGATGAAGTAGTCGGTGGCAGCGAGGATGAAGTGATGCCCTCGGGACGACGGAGGGTCGATCTTGCCGATGACATCGATCCCCCAGGCATCAAACGGCCAGGCGGGGACCGTCGGGTGTAACCGGACAAGAGGTTGAGGTTTCAGGTCGCCATGAACTTGGCAATTATGGCAGGACTTGGCCACCTTCATGCAGTCCATCATGATGCCGGGCCAATAATAGCCAGCCAGCCGGATGCTGTGGTACATCTTCGGGCCACTTTGATGCCCTCCACATATGCCGTGATGCACTTCGTGGAGAACTTGTTCGGCCTCCTTTTTATCGACGCAGCGGAGGAGAACCTCTTGTCCATAGGACCGCTTGTAGAGGACGCCGGCTTGAAATATGTATGATGGTAGCCGCCGTTGGAAGCGACGACGTTCCACCGGGTCTTCAGGTTGGGTTCCATGCTTGAAGTAGTCGAGGAAGGGTTTGCGCCAATCTCCTTCCTCATCACCTCGAGTGGTGATGGTGTAGACTTCTTGTTCGTCGGGGACCAGATCTAGCACCGTGGGGAGGAGCCACCTCTCCTCGATGGTCACATGCATAGGCGAGCCGCCAGGGAGGACAAGTGCGGAGGCTAGCTTGGCTAGCGCGTCCGCTGCCGCGTTTTTGCTCCGCGGGATGTGCAGGAGTTCCACATGGTCAAATTTCTTCATGAGCTGCTGTGCTTTGTTGTGGTAGGGCAGCAGCTCGGGCTTGCGCACGTCGTAGATGTCGTTGACTTGACGTACGATGAGTTGTGAATCCCCGTGGACACGAATAGACCGTATGTCCATAGAGAGCGCCAGGAGGAGGCCGATGATGAGCGCCTCATATTCCGCTTCATTGTTGGAGCATTCTTCCTTGAGCAGCGAGAAGAAATGATACATGACACCGTCTTGGGGAGTTCGAAACACGAGCCCAGCACCGGCCCTTCGCCGTGGAGTACCGTCGGACTCAGTCCCGGTGCGCGAGGCTCCATCAAAATAGAGCTCCCACGGGGCTTCGAGTTCGGCACTGAAGACCTCCTCATCGGGCAAGTCGGTGATGAGAGGAGAATCGTCAGGGACGGGGTGCGCTGCAAGGAACTCAGCCAACGCTTGCCCCTTTATCGCCGTTTGGTTGACGAAGGTGATGTCAAACTCCATGATGATCAACACCCATTTTCCAAGCCGACCGACGAGCGCGGGTTGGCTCAGCATGTACTTGATAGGATCCACCCGGGCGACCAGGTGGATTTGGTGGGACAGCATGTAATGCCGGAGTTTCTTCAATGAGAAGATCAGGGCGAGGCACAATTTCTCGATTGGTGAGTAGTTGTGCTCCGCCCCGACCATCGTGCGGCTGAGGTAGTAGCAGGCCACCTCCTTTCCCTCATCATTGTTTTGTGCGCCAGAGCGCCAAAGATGCAAAGTTGCGCTGCGATGTAAAGAATGAGGCGCCTTTACTGGGCCGCCGGGGTCGTGGGTTCAGCAAATATTGCTTGATTCGGTCAAGGCCTGCTTGGCACTCGTCATCCCAAATAAAGGGAGTGCCCTTCTTCATTAGCTTGGCGAAGGGTTGGATGCGGCCAGAGGGGTTGGAGATGAACCGGCGGATGTACGCCAGTTTTCCTTGCGGCTTCTCGGTTGCTCCAAATTTGCGGAGGAGGCATGTCGATGATGGCCTTGATGTCTTTCGGCGATTTCAATTCAATTCTCGATGTCTCACGACAAAGCCGAGGAAGATGCCGATTGAGCGGCAAAGGCGCACTTGAGTGGATTCATCTTGAGTTGATGTCGCCGAACGCTTCAACACCACGCCAGCAGTCATCTTGATGCGCGACACGGTCCTTGGTCTTGATTTACCAGATCGTCGATGTAGCATTCGGCGGAGTGGTGGATGAGATCTCCCAAGATGCACGTCATGGCCCTTTGGTGCGTCGCTCCGCATTTTAAAGACCAAACGGCAGTACGGTATAATAGTACGTACCTCTTGGTGTTCGGAAGGCAGTGTCGATGGCGTCGTTTGGGTCCATCTTGATTTGATTGTAGCCAGACGACCCGTCCATAAAGGACAAGGCGCCAAAGCCAGTGGTGGCATCTACGACCATCTCCGTTATTGGGAGCGGAAGTCGCCCTTTGGGCATGCATGTTCAAGTCGGGAAGTCGACGAGACTCGAACTTGCCCATTTTTCTTTTCCACGGGACTATGTTGGCTAGCCACCGTGGGTATTGCACCTCTTTGAGGAAGCCGGGCGGTGATGAGCCGATCCACCTCGGCGATGACTTGGTCCTCGAACTCGGGGCGCGCGGCGAGGTAGTTGTTTGACGGGCGGAATCAAGGGTCGATTGCCGGCTTGTGTGTGGCAACATGGGGATCGAGGCCCCAGATCTCCTTGTAAGTCCACGCCGGGCGCCTCGAATTCCATCAAGAATCTTCGGTAGTCCTCCTTTCTTCTTTCGTGAGAGAAGCGCTCACGAAAGTCGGGCGTGGATCGTCTTCCGTGCCCAAGTTGATCTCGACGAGCTCGTCAATGGTGGGCTGCCCACCGTCTTCGAGTTGTTCAGGAGCCATCATCGTCTGGACCACCTCCAACTCGACAGGTTCGTCGATTAGGAGGCATTGTTGGTTTAGGCGTCGAGCCCAGCCGTTGCTGACAGACGTAGTCAGACAAGGGGCTTGGTTGACGGTGCTAGCACTTCCTTCTTGGGGCGCGGGGCTCCCGAAAACTCGAGTCATAGCTTGTTGAAATGAAGCGGCGGCGTTGGGAAGACCAAACGGGGCCAGTCTCGGTGTAGGGATGACAACGTAGGTGCAGTAGGTGACTTGCTCGTAGTCGTAGTCGATGAAGATTTCTTGTTCGTCAAACGATTCTTTGTCTTTGATGTATCCCAACCCGTATTTTGGCTGATTTTGACGCTTCTTTCCTTGCTTCACGAATTTTTCCGCTTGTTCCCACCACTTTTCGCAGATGGTGGGAGGAGGAGGCATTCTGTTGTTGCTCTTCAGTTTAATCCCGGCCTTTTGTAGCATGTGCGCCAGCCTGGGGTCGACCTTGATGGTGACGGCAGTAACTTCTTCTTCAATGTGGAAGAGGTCATCAAGCTCGAACACCACGTCACATTCCCAAGATGGGGGAGCCTTGTAAAAGATAGTGGGTGGTGACGGCTTGTGTTGCCTAGGCATCACCCAGACGTCGAGCGGAGTAGCCACCGAGATGTATAAGGACGGGGGTTGCATGACCCGCGTATTCTTGGTCGTTTCTTCAATTTCGGTGATGATCTTTTTGACTGTGCCATCCTCCATAATTTTTGGTTTGGAGTTTGAACGGTCTCGAAGTGTGAGAATAGGCTTCGGAGGTGCCGATGTTGTTGTAGAGGCACTAGAATTGGAGGGCGGTGTTGCCCTCAGTGTAAGTGGAGCCGATGTCGTGGTGTAAATATGAGGGGGTGGTACCGCCCTCATAGAGGTTGAACTTGATGAAGAGACGCCACTGCCGGAAGGTTGGCCTGCCCCCAGCGTGATGGGTGTCGAAGATTTGTGGTTGGTGTGGCCGGGCAACGAAGAACCTCGGCGGCCAAAACCGCGTTTGAAGCCACCTCGTTGACTCCTCGAGGTGTTGCTCAGCAATGGAGCATGTAGTTGCTTCATCTCCTTGATAGGCGGGGGCGCAGTAGACTTGACCACGACGTCCGCTGCCGGAGTGGATCGCCCTTGATGATTTTCCCCGGTCTGCACCGAGAAGAAATATTTTGCATCGGCGTGGTACGCCTCTTGCACGAGATATGGAGACGGGTTGCCGGCAATGCGTTGTTGCGTGCCGTCATTGTCGAGGAACTTTAGGCATTGGTGCAGAGTTGACGGCACCACACGGTACTTATGCATCCACGGCCTTCCAAGTAAGGCCGAGTATGAGGTAGGTGCGTCGATGACGAAGAACCTCACTTTGAAGAGAAAGGTTGCCATTTGAATCTTCAGGGTGATGGCTCCCAGTGTCGTCTTCCCGTGGTTATCAAAACCACAAATAACAACCTCGGTTGGCTCAAGGTCATCAGTTGTATAGCCAGCCCGCGTTAGACTCCGCAACGGGAGAATGTTGACGGCGGAACCAGGGTAGATGAGGATCCTTCGCAGATGTGCTTTCTCGATGTTGCCCTCGATGTAGAGTGGACGATTATGGTTGTCGTCCATCAGGAGGTTGTCATCCTCGGTGAAGAAGATCCCGCTTGCATTGTAGGAATTGTCGTTGAGACGGTGTCTAGCCATAGACACCTCGTATCTTTGAGGCTCTAGCAGAGCTTTGACGAGAGCCTCGCGGAGTTCGGGGCTCATTACAAGAGCCTCAGTACCGAAAGCAGGTAGCCGGATTCGCGAGATGGGCGATAACGTTGTAATCAACATCATCCATCTGCCCTTTGCCTTTGTTGATAGGCGCGGGAGCCGCTACTGGTTGAATTGGCTCCTTTTGCATGCCGACCTTGTCTAACTTCAGCGGCTTCTCTTTAGGTGTCGGGTCGGGCATGACCTTTCCCGAACGCAGGTTCATGTTGACTTCGATGGGCTGTTCATCATCAAAGTTTTCGGCGCGGAACACCTCGTGCTCCTCGGCCGTGAGGATTTGCTCGGTGTCGGAGCACTCGATTTCTTGCACGTCGGCCATGTTGCACGGCGCAAGATTTGATGCCGATGACAAAGATTCCTCGGTTTCATCCTTTTTCTCCACCCGTCTCCACACCTTTGGCATGTATTGTGCCAGTGTGGGAAGGATACGTGGAAAGCGTGGGAATGCTTCATCTCCTTCGGATTTGGGGACAAATCGGGGAGGTGGTCGGCGACGACTCGGGTCCGACGGCTTCCTTGTCGATGGAGAATCATGCGCCGGGGCCGAAACATGCCGGTGTCGAGGCACGTGCCTTCTCGGTGGTGGACGGCGTTGAACGGTGGTCCATGGAGTCGATGATGGGTCGTCACGGACTTGTGGACGGGTCGATGAAGGTGTTGTTGACGACGAGGGTGCTTTAGCCGCCAGTTGATGTTTGGCTTGATCGAACGACAGCCAATAGCCATCGTTTTCATCTCTCACCGGGGAGAGACCAGAGTGCACCGTCACAACATTGACGTCATGATAGTCGGGGTTGATGGCGCTCGGGTCGAGGTTAATCTTCTTATCGTCAATCGCCCTTTGCAGCCAGTCTTTAAAGCTGAAGCAATCTTGAATGACATGGTCGACAGACCGATGGTACGGGCAGTACAACGGGTTGTCGGTCATGCCCACCTGCTCCGGAAACCGCGGCTCAGGGAGCTTGAGACTGCCGTGCTCCATGATTTGGTCGAACATGTCCTTGACCAATTCGCGCTTGAAGATATATTGCTTCTTCATCAGTTCTTGTATCGTTGGTCGCGGCGGCCGAGCGCGTGCTTGATTGTTCTTGCCTCCCAGCATCGGCACGTTGCCTTGTGTTGATGTAGAGACGAGCCGTGTGTTGTTCGACTCGGCGGTTGTCTTCGGCTTGTTCCCGACATTGTTCGGTTTAGAGGCGGCACCGAACTGCTTGGATGAGCCAGAGGAGCCAGCATTCTTGTATAGCTCCATGATCTGTGGAGCCTTCGCGAACTCGATCTTTGTATCGGCGACGGCTGAGCTCAAAGAGCTGAAATCTTTTGGCTTCGCGGGACACCTCGAGTGACCAAGGATTCAACATGCCGTGGACACACGCCGATGGCATCTTCAACGTGCATGGCCCGGTGAGGCGACGAGTCGCTTTTGAACCGAATGACATAGTCGCCAATAGGTTCACCTTGCATTGTTGAACTTGATACTGACTCAATGAATGACAAGTCCTTCTTGAGGGCGGCAAGTGACTTTTAAATACTCCTTCATGGCGACCCAGTTTGGGGCGGATCCCACCGAAGGCGGTCATGCCGGTGGAAGGTCGGTCCCGTGGAGCGAGCCAAAGAAATGGACGGAGAAGGTGGATGAGTCGTTCGCGAGATCTCCACAAGCCGCCTCGAAGTATGCAAGATGTTCTCTCGCGTCTCCGGTCCCATCGAACTGATGGAACTTAGGTGGATGCCAGCCGGCAGGATAAGGCACGAGGTCATGCCACGACTCATACAGCTTCTCGAGCTCGTGGTCGAAAGCCCTCGGCGCCCGTTCAGCATCGATTTGCTTCATCTTTCGATCAAATAGATCGGCGACGAGATCATGATAGTCCTTTAACGTATCAGGAGGTGGTGGCGCACTCGTAGTAGCCACCGGAGCTTGAAGAATCCGCGGGATGTTGGTCGTCGAAAGTTGTCGTCGTGGAACTTCGTTCGACTCGCCACCATCATTCTGCAGTCCCGCCTGCGGGGCTCGGATCACCGGAGGTGGTTGATTGATGGCCTGTTGTGCTCCCATGTTGGAGAACATCTCCATGAAACGCTCCATCTTGGACGTTAGCTCGTCGATCTTTTGCTCTTGATCGTGGAGACGTTGTTCCATTGCGGAGGCTTGCGGATGAGACGTGCTGGCGTCCACTGGCAAGTTTTGCCCGGTCGCTAGCTGGTGACGGGGCGATGATCGCTCCCGCTCCTCCGTTTCCGCCATATTAGCGGGGGCGGTTTCGTGATCTTCAAAGTCATACCCATACTCCGAAGGGACGGAGTGGTCTAGTTGACTATAGACCGGCACTTCGGACACCCTCTCTAGTGGGGTTGATGCGGTGTCGTCTTCAGAAAAGTCTTCATCTTGACGCTCTTCTCCCATGGAGTTAGCGACAGTTCGCTGCGCGATACTCCTCAGCCGTGTCCTCGGTCCAGACTTGGACGCGATGCCGTGGAGATCGTCATGATCTTGAGGTAGATGGGAGGCGAGGTCGGTGTAGCGCCTTCTTGTAGACGAGTCGGGGTCGGACAACGAGCCTTTCCGCGTCGTGAGGGGCAGACAGCTAGCCGTTGACCTTGCCTTGCTTGAACGCCTTCGTGGGAGAGCGGTTCTTGGGTTAGGGACGATCTCCTCATCGGAGGGGTAGGAGAATTCATGAGTCATGTTTGGAGCTCTCCAACGATCTTCATCTTGAGGGGGAAAGTGAGCCGTCAGAGCGCCACACGTAGCGACGTTGCCCCCAATCACTTGGAGCGAGCTTTGCCCCACGTTCTCCATATCGATGGACATCGGGGCCACACCATGAGGGGCTAGGGCCATCGAATGCAGTCGGCGCGCGTTTTCTGCCGGCGCAGGCAGTGGTGGTGGAGGCGGTAGCTCTTCGGGCATAACATCATTGAAGTGCCCCCGGTGTTGCACGGAGCCGTGTGCATGATGTTGACGTGTTGCGTCGTGAGTGGGCACATCGGCGCCCTGCCCTTGTTGCCGCGGCGTCAACCTCACGACAAGGTACTTGTACCGCTTGTTCTTCTCCAAATCCGGGGAGACCCGGAAGGCGATCTTGTTGTTGGTTGAAGAAATCCCACCATCAGCTTGTACTTGTACTTGAGTGTGGTGAAGCACAAGTTCTTCTAGCTCTTCTTGCAGGGCGGCATGATTCTTGTGTCGCTTCTCCCGCTTGATTTGATTCCTTGAAGGCGCATGACGCACCCTTAGAGAAGTCAGTGTAGGAAGAAGTGGTGGCAGAGCCGCCGTCGTGACCACCAAGTTTCGTGGCCGAGATGCAGTTGGCGATGAAGTACGAACTTGACGCCGCACCCATCGACCTCGCGGTGTCGGGCGCGCATTCCGTCCCCGTTGTGTGGTTCGGGCCAGCGGTGGAGCGCGGTGCGTCTCCATTGATGTTGAAGCATGATGTGCGCCGACCGTTGACGAAGTCCGGCGTGTGGTCGTTGAAGAGATATGTTGACGATGCCGTGAAGCAAGGGGTGGACATCTCGATCTACTCCCATCTTGTCTTGAAATGGGTGCCGCCTCCAGTTCACGGACGTGCCTCCCAAATTGTGCCACACGATCTTGGAGCCTCCTTAGCTCCCTTCGCAGCTCCTCATTGCCAGCGGCAGGTGTTTCTGAGGCCAACACTTCAAACGAATTGTTAGTATTAATGAAATTCTTACCTCTCTCACCTATGTGTAGACAGGTGGCAATGTTGATGGAGCGGGTGAAACGATTCTTCCGGGCCGCGTGGAGCTGTGGATGGCGCACCCAAAAGTTCTTCAAGATCGCTTCACGGACTGGCATCCGCTCAGCGAGGTCCACCTCTCCCATGTACCAATCATCCTCGACCGGCTTGATGGAGAGCGTGCTGACTTGTTGGTGAAGCCGCTGCAGCTTAGCCAGCTTCCTTCGGTAGTTGCGCGCCGGATGCGCGCTTTTCAGCGAGCGTGCACTCGCCTTAAGAAGACGCAGCCTATCAGCCGCAGCTTGAAGTGGAGCAAGCAAATGCGCCCCGGAGTGATCCTCGGAGTGTTTGGTGAAGATCCTTGCCTTAGTCATCACGGCGAGGCGCTGCTTAATGGCGTTAGTAGCGAACCGCTTGCAAAGCTCATCAAGGTGCGCGTCTTTAGCGTCGGGGAAGAAGATCCTTGAGTCCTCCCGAACGGTGACGGTTGATGCGAAGGTGCCGAACACGAACTCACGCTTTGCCATGGCGAAGTCGAAAGCTCCTGCGATGAAAAGGGGCATCCTTGGTTAGGACCACGTCCCTTTTGACGGATTAACGTAGAGAAGAAGAAGAACAGGGCGAAGGTGCTTCGAGCCTAAGGATTAGGCGAAGCGAACTTCAAGCCCTAGCGACAGAGATGGGACGAGACCCATGTCCCACCGAGCGTGCTAAATTTGTGACGCACACAAATTCCGCAGCGCGGGACGCGTTTGCGGGCGTGCCAGTGTATTTATAAAAAACACACAAAAGAAAAGGGGATCCCCATCTCTCTCCTCCCCATCGGGCTCTCTCTCTCTCTCCCTCGCTTGCGAACAGCGGCGGTCACGGCCGGCCGCGCCGCCTTCTCCTCTCTCCAACCCGGGCGGGCGGCGGCCTTCTACCTCTTCCTCGCTCAGGATAGCGCGCGGCGCCGGCTCGCCTCCATCTTCCACGGCGCCCTGTCACCTCCACGCTCGGGCGGCTAGGCGGCGGCGGCACTCTTCATCCTCCGCACCGCCCGTCACTTCCTTCGGCCGGCGCGCCCGAATCGGCACCGCCTCCATCTTCTACGCCGACGGCGTTTGCAAGCCAGCGGCGTCTCGACTCCTCGCGTCGCGGCACGCTTCGCTTCGCCCGCCCCGTCATCCTCTGCACCGCCACAGCCTCTGTGGCGCCGCTTGTCTGCCGTCCGCGCCCGGCGAGCCGACCGGTGCCGCCGGCCTCCACCATGACGCTGTCCCACCGGCCGCGCGCCGCCATCCTCCTCATCGCCCGCGCCCCTTAACGGCGCGCCCCTGCTGCCAGCGTCGCCGCGTCGTCAACCTCGCCGCCCCGCTTCGCTCCACCACGACGCCGCCCCGCCGCCCCGCCTTCACATCTTGCCGGAGACGCCCTCTTCAACGCCGGCGCCCGCCTGCCGCTTCGCCCGGCCTCCTTGTCGCGTCGCCCGGCGCCACCCGCCACGCCGCGCCGCCACACCTCGATCGGCGTCGCCCGCCTTCTCCATCGCTAACACCGCCAGCGCCTCTCTCTGCTCCACGGCCGGCGTCGCCCCTCGGTCACGCCCGGCGCCGCTCCGGCCACCTCGTGCGTCCAGCGCCACCCACGGACTTCTCCACACGCCACCCCGGCCAGATCTACGATCGGCGCCACCCTGTCCTCGACACCCTGTGCCGCCTCAGATCCGGGCCCGGCGACGTCGGATCTGCTGCCTCTACGCTGCCCCGGGCCGACCTTCTCCATTGCGCCGCCGGACGACCTTCCTGACACCACCCACGACCTTCTCCGTTGCGCCGCCGGACGACCTTCCCGACGCCACCCTGTCCTCGGCGACCTGTACTCCCGGTGACGTGGCCTCAACAACAACGGCGATGACCCGTTCTCCATCTTCAGATCTTGGCGGCAGTCTGCCCTTTTCCAACCATGGCAACGTCTCCCACGGCGTGGCGCAAGCGGCGCCCAAGGTGGCCGGCGTGCCCCTGACCTCGGCTTGGAACGCAGTGACCATCTCTTCCCCGAGCCCTAGATCCACACGAAGGCACACGGCCTCACCCCTTCCTCTGATTCAATGCCCGGCGTATGGTGGCGTCGGCTATCTTCCTTGTCCCGGCGTGCGGCGACGACACTCATCTCTCCGGCGTGACGTCAGGACTATTCCCTCGGGCAACGCAACAACAACATCGTCCTCAACCCGTTGAAGACGGAGGCATGTTCCTCGTGTTCGCAACACGCGGTCGATAACGGCTCGGCCGCCTCTACTTCGGCATCTCGAGGCTCGACGTGGCCCTCTCCTCCAAATCCACGCGACGGCATGTTCCCCCGGGCGCTTTCAGCGCCAGTGTGCGGCGGCCATCTGCTTCCTACCATATTTCAGTCCAAGCGGTGGAGACCGGTTTGCTTCTCCACCATGCAAGGCCGTACTCGCAGAACATCCGATCTGTAAACCAAGAGGATGATATCGACTCGTTATCTTCTCCGGAACTCCGTCAACACCGGCGGATCGATCTTCCGCCGACTATGACGGAATACCTTCCGTTCGATATACCCGCCCCGGCGAACAAGACCACAAGGCCAAACAAGATCGCGGAGACCCCAATTCCACGGTACCGACATACCTCCTGCCGACGGACTTTCCGCTACGAGGTTCCAATAAATATCAAGACGATGATGAACATCCCATCAATGGTATCGTGGAAATCCCAATTCCGTGGTACCGCCCAACTCTTCCGATGACGAACATCCCATCAACGGTATCGTGGAGACGATGACTCCAACGATCCTGGAAGCCGTTCGACGATCTTCTCCAACGACTTCACCAGCATTGACGGAACCTGCCATCACATCAACTTAAATGGAACACCGTTTCGACAAGCTTGGCCCCGAAGGCGAACAAGACCCCAATTCCACGGTACCGCCCAACTCTACTGATGACGAACATTCCATCAACGGTATCATGGAGATCCCAATTCCACGGTACTGCTCAACTCTACTGATGAAGAACATTCCATCAACGGTATCAAGGATAGCCCAGTTCCACGATATCACCAACACTCTGCTGATGAAGAATATCCCATCAATGGTACCGTGGAGATCCCAGTTCCACGGTGTCGACCAACTCTCCTGACGACGAACATCCCGTTAAGGAGATCTTCAACAACACCTTCGATGACGAACATTCCATCAAAAATACCGAGGAGATCCCAATTCCGCGGTGCCACCCAATTCACCTGATGAAGAATATCCCATCAACGGTACCGTGGAGATCCTAACTCTCTTGATGATGAATATTCCATCAAGAGTACTGTGGAGATCCCAATTCCGCAGTACCGACTAAAACTCCTAACGAGAATATACCGTTAAGGAGGATCTCAATCCCAACTATATCAATTCCGGTGATCAAGCCTCGTCAACGACAAATCCAAAAGCCAACAAGCGGGAACATCCCCGATGACGCAGCGAAGCCGTCAACTTCAACTCCAAGCTGAGTGCTAACCGTGCATTCCCCAAGTTCAACTACTCCAACGTGAAGCTTGACGAGAATAAGTTCAAGCGACACGGGCGGGCATGGCCAAATGTCAACGGCTGTGCTAGGCATTACATGGGCCCTGGTTACCCCATGTATTCTGCCGTCGCCACCTCAATCCGTCATCCACCAATATGCACGGTGAACCACGAAGCACGAGAAGAAGAAGACAGCCCCATCAACTTAATCGGAGGTGTTCCGCAAGCTGGCTTGCGGATGTAATTAACCGGGTGTCCTTCCGAGGTCCCGGGATCCAGAACCTGACGATCACCTGAGCGAGAAATATAGCCTACCAGGTTACAGATGTCTAGCCAATCTGGCTACGGAGCGCAATATCAATAAGGAGTTGTACTTCATTCTGACGATGAAATATAAACATCCTTGTCCCCTTTTTTTTTTGTGTTTTTTATAAATACACTGGCACGCCCGCAAACGCGTCCTCGCCGCGGAATTTGTGTGCGTCACAGTGGTCTTCGGATCTACAATGGGATAAGAGGAAAAACCCTGCCATGTACTTCTAATGCTCTCTTCGTGAGCAGGCCTAGCAAGTAGCAACTACTGAACTTGTTGAGTTTATCTGCCTGTCTAGCTAATCATCTAGCAAGTACCTTCCTAGCCGGAGTTGGGATGTAGGACAGTAGGAGTAAGCGTCCTCGAGACACCGACCTGTACTTGGATGGTACCCAGGAAGGTGTGGAGGACATGGTGTCCAGCTAGATACTTGCTTGAGTCCTTCTTTCAGTGGTATCGTTATTCCATTTTTTTTAAAAAAAAAGAGTACTTGCACCATTTGGTAACCTCGAAGTTCAAACAAGTGGTTTGTTATTTATGTGGATTGGGCTGCTGCATTTTACCACGCAAACATTGCATCTTTCAACCAAGTTTAGAACAGCCGGATTTGATACATGTACTGGACCCATATGCATGTTTTGGTAACTGCTTGTTGCCAGAAACCGGTTTGTTTTCGACTTTTCATGTTCACATTGTGTCTAATTTTTTTGGATTCATGCAAAAAGAAAGTTAGTTGTGAAATTTTCAGACAAAATGAGCAATACACAATGGTCAGATCGCGGTCGTGGCACAGAATTTGATTCTGACGCACTCTCCTACCGGCTACCAGGACGTCCAGGACGTAGGAAGGGCACGGCTGGAAAAAGGAACGATGCATATATTTTTCTAGCCAGAATGCATCAAAGGTTTGACATGGATAATGCATCAAAGGTTTGACATGGATAGCTTTTATGCACAACAAATTGCACGGAGTAGAACCCATCAGGATTGTGTTATTACAAACACAAGTACAGGTGTTTTCCCGAGGACCGATCGTGCGACTTCCTATCAAGCCCTGACGAAACACGCTAACCACAGCAAACCAGAGGGGGGTGAATGGTTGTTGAAGCTAAACATAATTTTTACCACTCCCCCGAATCACGAAACTTAATTAAATCTCGTTTTTCAATTTCTGGACAGAACACTGTTTCGTCACTAAAAAATTAATCGTTCAAAATCCGTAACTCCGATTGACCTCAAATTTTTACAGAATAAACTAGATAAAATTCCGCAACTATCCCAACTGGAATCACGTAAATCGGAGATATATAAAATAGAGGCACTATTTGACAGACGCATGCAAATTCAGCATTTGCGCAGACACATGCCGTGTACATGCGTGCAGACCTCGCATAAAAAAATTCCACTATCGCAAAACATTTTTTTCCAATATTGGAAATGTGGAAAAATAGTAGAAAATTAGTGGAATTTTTTGCGCCTGCACGATTTCGCAAATTATACGAGCAAAAAATCTCTCGACGTGAAAAACATAAAACAAAATAAAATTTATAATATACAGAAAACAAAATAAATCTACAATAAACATAAAACAAAATATATCTATACAAAAATCGACCTCGCGCAAAAAAATTCACTATCGCGAAGCTTTTCTTCCATAAATAAAAATGTGGAAAAACAGTAGAAAGAAAGTGGAATTTTTTTCGCCCGCACGTTTTGACTCATTGCAGGCGCCTGCAAAATAGCAATTGCGTATAAAATAAACAAGCTCGCTGTCTCAGAATATGATGAAAATAGATTAAGCCCTAATTTCACGATTAAGCAAAAACCAGAAAAGATTAATCGATCAAACTTTCCAGATCACTAGCTTGGTGCCCTAGCAAGGTTCTAGATGGATCAAATCAAGTTTAAACTTGAGAACAAGAAATCAATCTAAAATCGAAAGCTAGACATGAAAAACGATAAGCAAAGAGAGGAACGGGATTACCAACTAATTTGCAAACCTTGATCTTTATTGCAAAGTAGTTGATTACAAGATGCCCTCCAAAGCATCCAAAAGATTTCTCCACGAAATCCTAAAACCCTAGATGGCTTCTTCTTTTTCTCTCCCTAAAAACAGCGCCGCCGGCTGTTCCTCTGTTTCCGTCGCTTGTTCCCTAGCATCGCGCCTTCTGATCCTTTTATTTTTTTTTAAGGAACACCACTCGGAATAGGCACACACACATGCATGCGTCCGAATGCACACACACTAGAACAGCTACTGCCTCAGAGAAACAGATATTAGGCATCAAAACGCATGCGTGTGTGCACCCTCAAGACAACCATTATTTGCACCTGGGATAAACCCAGAGCCAAGCGAGGCGGCAGGTGCGTCCGCCGGGGATCGAACCTGCGCTGGCCAGGGCATACACACAGCGCCTGGCCAGCTGCACTACGCGCGCTCCTCTTCTGATCCTTTTATTTGCAGCAAGTCCGAGCGGTAGGCCTTGGGCCTTTTTGCTGAGAAACCTCGCTATCGGGTGTAGTCCGAGATATAAATGTGGACAATCAATCACAGAGAAAGATTAAGAACACAGGGGACACAGAGATATAGGGTGGAGCTTCTCTTTATTATTTCTTAGATCTGTTATATAATGGGTGCTCCACCTCTTCTTATATAGTAGTGCTTAGGGTTTAGGCCAGGTCCATATGTGGGACCTACCAGAGAAAGTTGTTGGCCTAGCCGGCCAGGCTTTTCCCCTATAGGTGGTTTCCCAACACTCCCCCTTGGACCTTGCCAGCGAGATGCATATGCCTCATCAAAACTTCATCCAAAAACCCAGTGGGAAAAAAGGATTGAAGAAAGAGTACATAGCATACGCTTGCTGTGCGCACGATTTGCCTCATTACTTAAAAACCTTATGTGAGAAAACTTCAGGAAAAAACTCATCAAGGGAAAAAGAGTACAAACCACCCAACATTCCATTCAATCTTCTAGATCGAGTTGGGTACTCCAGCTTCATGCCAAAGTTTTAATTCAGGGAGTGTGAATTATCTCCCCCTGAATTCAGCACTTCTTTGAGCCTGATCATTCCAATGCCCCTAACACACCTTTCAAAGGAGGCGGTAGATAATGACTTAGTGAACAGGTCAACCAAATTCTCACAGGATTTGGTGTGCTGGATAGTTATTTCATTCAACTTATGCAGTTTATGCGCATAAAAGAACTTGGGGTCGATATGCTTAGTAAGATTACTTTTCACATAACCCATTTTCATTTGTGCAACACAAGCTGTATTATCTTCATAGATAATTGTAGGGGTTTGCTCAATAGGTAATCCACATGACTGCAGGATGTGTTTCACCATTCTTCTTAAGCATGCACATTCATAAGATACTTCATGTAATGCAATGATTTTCGAGTGGTTTGTGGACGTAGCCACAAGCGTCTGCTTGGACGACTTCCATAACATTACAGTGCCACCACATAGGAAAACATACCCAGTTTGTGATTTATTAGAATGCGGGTCCGAAAGATACCCAGCATCGGTATAACCAACAATATTCATATCTTGGTTCTTCCTGTAAAACAGGTCAAGATCAATGCTTTCACGGAGGTATCGAAAGATAACCTTTATTTCGTTCCAATGTCTCTTCGTGGTATTTGCCAGATCGAGTTAACGTGTTCACGGCGGATGCTACATCGGTAGTGTCTTTATTAGTAAGATCTGAAGTGCTCCTATTGCACTCAGGTACGGGACTTCCTGCCCGAGGATTTCCTCCCCCTCTTCCCTGGGTCGGAAGGGATCTTTTTCTTTCTGTAAAGATCTCCCTATCATAAGGGTTTTACAGGAATAGGTTCTGCTAAAACCAAACCTTTCTAAAACCTTCTGAGTATAGGTCTCTTGGTGCATTAGGATCCCATGAGGGAAATGCTCGAGCTGCAAGCCTAAGCAGTGCTTAGTTTACCATACTTCAAGTATGAGTGTACTTATTCTAATTCTCTTCTTCTATTTATATAGTGACTTTCAGAGTTTCACACTATATGTTTCTATTTGCTCTATCTTGGTTACGAAAGGTGATACTTCAAGTATCTTCATACATTAATCCGAATCCAAATCTCTTATACATATATTCAGTAATAACATCCTTCAATTCAAATTTCACTCTCAACTTCAAGTTGAGTACTGCCAATAATGAAATATATTTAAAGGAATATCATGACCAGGGAATAAGCTTTTTCATGAAGCGTGGAGCTATCAGTCTTGTTATATACCATTCTAATTCATTATTCTCATTTCTCTTCTAGAGAAAATGCTAGTATACCGCGGTAATTGCCTTCTTTTATATGGCATATATATGTCGACTATTGGCTGTTACTCTATTCATAAATTCCCTTAATAATACAATTTATATGGCCATTTAGTCATGGTGTGCTTCGTGCACTTCTACTTGCTCTGCACCACTATTTTCCATCACGGGAGCAAGTTCCTTTAGTTTTTATCGCTAGTGTGTGCACACACTTTGGTCGATTCATTCATGCATTATTCCTGCCATGGAATATTCAAGACTGGGAGTGTCTCGCTAGCAGGCTTCTCTCCAGCTGCCAGGTCTCAACTGGCTCCCCTTCACTACTTGGGGCATTTTTAGTGATTTGGTCATGATAAACCCTCTTTTCCTTTTTTCCCCAGGCGTCCCCAGGTACTTTGGGTCGGGGGAACCAGACTCCCTGTTCATTCGGAAGCCTTTGAACAGGTTGAGGGGTACCTTCAATTCTTTGGTACTGCAGCCCTCTTTGGCGCATTACTTCTAATAATGCAACTTAATCATTTCCTTCATATCATAAAAATGATCATTCAGTGACAGTTTCACATATACTTCAATAGTCATCAAGACTTTTATTTATTTACTAGCGCAAGGGTTACGCACGAGAATTCTATATGCTTATTTTCTCGGCATTCTCATTCAGGAGTACTAATTCTCCCCTAATGACGGGAAAATATTCCTCTTCAATAGCGGTATGGTACATATAATTCAAAGTGGGAAATTTCATATGACCCTTTGCATGCACTAGTTAGATGTTGTAGAACTACATGTTCTTTTGAATAGTGATCAGGGATGCTTTGTGTATAACTTCATGTCTTCACACATTCTTCAAGAATTACAACTCTGCTAATTAACTGGGCTAATTATTTAATTCTTTTCAATTCATATGACGACTAGTCACTCTGCAAGAGGTGGCATGCTATGCCTATTCACAGTGCTCTGCTTCAAATCTCATCATCAAATGTCTTTAAAATAAAGTCATTAGTAGTGTCCATTGCGGCGGACTTCATATGATGGGATGAGAAAATTCTTTAATTCCAGTGATTTACAAGATTTTCTCTTCAAATGCTTCGTTCCTTGTGTGAGAGTAAACTCGATCACATATAGGAGACTGTGTTGAGCACTATAAAGTACCAAAACTGCCCTGTTAAGGGCTGAATTGAAATGCAAATGTCCTACTAGATGCAATCCAGAGATTCAGAGACTTTGGCTTTCATCATAATTCAAAATTTATTAATTTCCGGTGGCACATTCAGACACACAAAAGCTTCAAGATTCGGAAAATCTTCACAATAATATTATAGCCCGATGTGAGTTGTTTGTGCAATCCCTTATCATTGCAAACTGGGGAATCCAGAATACACTACTGAAAAGATAAGAGTTAAGAGTTTCTAAATCCAGTCTTCTAAGCTGGCATGCACTACAAGTACATTAAATCTATTATAGTGTAGCCCTAATTCATATTGGAGGTATTACTTCTAGTAATGATTTTCTTACATCCGGCATTCTTCATAATGCATGAGCATTCAGTGCTATTCTCTTTATTTGTTTCTTCATGAAACGTGCACGGATTCCTTAAGTTTAAGATGCTCCAAAATACTCGGGGTAAACAACGCTTCTTAAGTGCTGATGTAATACCCAATAATATACCCGTGACTCTTCGTGAGCAAGCTATGCACATATCGCTACTAGCGATTTTTCAAATTAATACTAACAGTATTCTTCAAGATAGATACGTGTATATGAGCTCTCTTAAAATGCTATTTGTTGTTCTATAACAGTGTTAATAACCTCCAAGGGCACTATATAGATTATAAGTTGCAATCAGGTAATGGCAAGATTCATGATTCAGAGAATTCATAAATTGATTGCAACTTTATATATACTGGAATAAGGGTAAATGCAAAACCCGTCATGAGAATTAATGTGTGCTCTTCTAAAGTTTCAATTCAAATATGCTCTTCAGGAACTTTTAATTCATGCTAAAAATTCATATGTCTGCTAGCAACCACAATTTAGAGTGCAAATTCATAAAATGCGATTCAAAATGTGCCCACTACGTGTGGGTGTGCTCCCGAAACCTGTGGGCCAATATGCGTCAGCAGCAGGCTGAGGCCAGAGTGATGCAATCAGTGTGCGGCACATGATTGACTCGAGCACAGCGATGCAATGATGCGGGGCACAGATTGACAATAGAAATGCGCCGGATGCTTCTATCGCTAAAGGGCAGTCCCCATAGTCAACCACACAGATGTAACCGAGCAGTGGCGCAACAGGGCCGAGACGGTTAAACTAGATTTAATGACATATGTCGAGATCTTCGTTTCTCCATGCACTTCATGTGCGATTACAATTAGAACAAGGGGAAGGTTTGGGAGGTCTCTGCAAGAGTTCCCATCAACAATGGCAAGTCGAGCCTCTGCCATTGCTTTTTCTTCTTCTTTGATCGATAAGCCATAGTTGAATGCATAATCATGACAAATCATAGACCGATCTTCCAAATGCCACATAATTTTCGACATTATGCCTAGAGGGTTCTGCCCTTTTAATGGTGGAAATAAAATGTGACTTCTCCTTGTGTTATCTTTCTTAAGCAATGGACTTTCTCTTTATAGATCAAATATTCATATTCTCCCATTCATGCCCTTCTTTAAAATTTGGGGCTTTCTCTCCCTAATAGTTTCTCCGTGGCTAAACAACAAAAGTTGTAAGCACTTGGAGTTATACTTAGGTGAGAGTGGGGATTACCCTCGAATGTGATCTTCTTTGTCACAAAAGAGGATTTGACTAATTTATTCATAATTTGCAGTCTCATGCATGCTCCATTCTTATATAATAGAAAGGAAAATATACTAGAGCGTTCAAAACAGCTTCTTAAGTGCGGTATGTTGCTCATGCATACACCAATACTATATGTTCATAGAGGGGTGCCTAAGAAAGTGCAATGGAGGGTTGTTCCGCACATCGGTTTCTAATCCTTTCGGGGTTCTAGCCCGATGGCGGCCCAGAGCTTCATGCTACTGGGTACAATTCTATAGTCCAATGCCCAAGTGAGGTTGCTCTGGCTATGCAATGCCAATACCTCAAATTCATATTTTATTATACTCGACATGTATACTTCGGGATTAATTCATAAGATTACTTCATGTAATCTAATTAAATGTGGTGTGTGACATAATTAATTCTCATGTATTCCAGTAATATATATATATATATTCTAGCATGCCATTACCAATTCATAGGCACAAATAATTACTGATAATTATAATGGCAAATGCACATAAGGATTGCACACAAATAATTACAGAACTAAATAATGCTTCAAATTCAAAGACGAGTGCAAACTTCAAGTTCCCAATATGCTAAAAGAGCCAAAGATTAAGTTTTCCATACCTTTGAAAAACTCGGAAGACATCGAAAAAACTTCTAGTAATTTCCAAGCTTCTAAGGGATTTTAATGCAATTTTCTTTCTTCCGGAAACAGGGGTGCCAAATTTAAATCCCCGAGTCGTAAAACATGCCAAAATTCAAATCTCGGGTGATTCGCAAGAATCAAAAGGAGTTTTCTGCAATTTCACAAATCCATGGCCTTTTGCGAATTGTTTTGAAAAATTAAACTTAATCTGACCTTCGGTTCAGTATGCGACTTCTTTGCTAGCAAGGCTACACGTAGTCTGTTATTGGTTCAAAATTCGATTCCCGAGTTGCAAGATATGCAAGAATTCAAAAGTAATTCACTTAATTCTGTAAGAATCGGGGGTTTTTCAAATTTCTTTGAAAAATTCTGCTTAATCTGGACCTTTCGGTCTAGCGTATGACCTGCTGCTAGCAAGGCTGCACGTCGTCTTATAGTGGTTGGAAAATAAATAATTTGCAAAACCTAACCGGTGATTCTGCAAGAATCAGAGGATTTTCTGTAATTTTCAGAATTTCAGAATAATTTTCGGCCTTCAGGCCTTCTATTCTTTTCTCTTCTTTGCTGCCCAAAACCACCCTTTCTTTTCTCCTACTGCTAAAATTTTGTACGAAGCCTCTGGTGGTGGCACCTTCTGAGGATCGCCCACCAAGGGTAGGGCGGCCCAAAGACGGATAGGCCAATGGCAGGCGTGAGGGTGGCCAACATGGCGGCCCTATCTGGGCGGCCAATGAGTGAAGCGCTGCCTGCATGTATGACCGCCAGCGCAGTATGCTACGGCAGCCCAAATGTGTGGGGACGCTGGCGGTTAAATGGGCGCGCTCTGCCGCCAGCCCATGGCGGCTGCTGCGGGCGAGCGGCGCGAGGTTTCCTTGCCAGCCATGGCGCGCTGCGCGCGATGCGCATCTGGTAGCGGCGCGGCGCGCGGCAGCGTCTTGTGGCATGCGCGGCAGCAAGGCATGCCTTGTAGCGCTGGCGTCGCTTGACTGCCAGCGCCGTCGGCCAGCGGCGCGTCGGCCGTCTGGCGCCGGCATACCTGACGGGCGTCTGGCGCGGCGTCGGCAGAGACGGTGGCGGCGGCCAGCGGCAGGCGGCAGGCGGCGCCGGCGCCACGGCAGGCAGCGCGCCACGCCGGCGCCTGCGAGCCTTGTACGCAGGTCGCGCCAGCGGTAGCGCGCTGGCGTCAGCCGACGCGAAGGCGCCGTAGGCGTCGGCTAGACGCAGCGCGGCGCCAAGCGGCGTGGCGGCGCCGAGATCAATCTTCTAGATTGATGATTACAAATCCCCAAAAGAAAACGAATCTACTACGAATTCTTTGCAAAAATTTCCAATCTACTAGGGAAATACAACAATACTTCTCGATCTGCAACCAAAACCAAGCACAGATCACGATCTACGGGGTGATCGGCGTCCAAAAATACCTTCGTGGTACAAGTAGATGCAGATCGGTCTTCCTCGCGGATTGATCGGCACGTCGAGAAGCGGCGTCTTGATAACATGTTGAGAAACCTCGCTACCGGGTGTAGTCCGAGGTATAAACGTGGACAATCAATCACAGAGAAAGATCAAGAACACAGAGATATAGGGTGGATCTTCTCTTTATTATTTCTCAGATCTGTTATACAATGGATACTCCACCTCTTCTTATATAGTAGTGCTTAGGGTTTAGGCCAGGTCCATATGTGGGACCCACCAAGGAAAGCTGCTGGCCTAGCCGGCCGGGCTTTTCCCCTGTAGGGTTTCCCAACACTTTTTACTTCGGTCACACCTAATCCGGCCGCAACTCTGCATGCGCCAAAAGCCAGCTGCTCGCCTTGCGCTCCCGCCCGAACCAGCCTTCTGCCGAGCCTGTCATGCATGCCGTTGACCACCAGACGGCCTCCTCCTGCCGCCATGCATGCTAATTAAAATAGCCAAGTTGCATGTACGGCTAATTAAATTAGACATGCACATTTGTATGCTGCTCCTCACACACATGCAAAACACACATAGCTATGCTACGTGCACACAAGACATACACTCGCACATATATGTCGTCTTCAGCCGCTCGCACTTTCACGACAACCCGGGTGACCACAAGTGCCGCGACTTTTCATCACGCCGCGTCTCCAACGCAGCGTCAGCTTCATATGCACCGTTCTCTAGCCCGAACGTCTCGCGTGACATCCTCGACCAATAGGACCTCAGTTCCTCCATGAACTTAGTCCCGAAACCTCAGTTCCTCCCGAACCTAGTTTCAGTCCTGTCACCGACCACTTTCCGCCTCGACCAACACTGCACATGAACAAACACCAAACCGTATCCGAGCACAAGTCCACGACTTGACTCAAGTCAGTCCATGCAACACCACTCACACGAGTGTGTTACATCCATATCAAAACATCCACATAACCACGAACATATCCAATCATCACTAATCACTTTGCAATGCCAATTTCAATATAATCCAATTTTTCATCACAAATGATTTCACAATCTAACATCGGATACAACCAGAGGCTGCTACCACAACCATTATAGAGTTTCCGGGCAGCAGTCGAAAATCACAATCGCAACGCGTACCAGCCGTGAGTAAGCGGACCACACTATTGACTCGTGAACAGATTGTCAGGCTCTAGCCATTTCTCAGCTCAGAGAGGAAGCTTTGTACCAAGGAGAAGCAGGGCTTCCTCTGCTTCTTGTACTCACCGTACCGTAGAAACAAGTACCCAAGATAGTCGAAATCAATTGGGGATACCTGTGCCTGCATTCGAGTGGCAATCATAAAGTTTTGTCATTCAGTATCTTTTACATGGGGTCAAAACCTAGGTGATCCAAAAGAAGAAAAGTGTGGATGCGGGCAAAAAAACTCTTGTAACATCTTTCAGCCTTCTATGAATGCTAGACATCCGACATACCCCAGAAGAAACAGATGCTAATCAATTCGAGTTCAGCTTAAGAGCACTTTAAATGTCAAGCACATGTAATGCCTTCTATGGATGCCGACATCTGACATACCCCAGAAGAAACAGATACTAATAAATTCATGTTCAGCTTAAGTGCACTCTAAATGTCAAGCACATGTAGCAGATACGAAGGAGGTATTACTAACTTCATCCAAAATAAGCAAAGGCAAAAACTACTCGTAGCACGAATAGATTTCAGCAATGATGCTGATCAACAACATGACAATAATGATTTTCTTTGGAGTATTTCACTGAAATGGAGAGAGCTTACATGTTGTAGTCACAATCAAATCCTGCATACTCGTTGAAATGATTTGCAATGTCATAACCGCGGTAGCTGTATGACCCATACTCAAAGTCAATAAAATACAGCCACTACGTTTAGTTCTGCAAATCAATAATAAAAAATGGGGAAACTAATATAAGGGAATAGATTTTACCTTCCAAATCATTGAGCATTAGATTTCCTGAAAGCAGGTCATTGTATGCAAAAACGACAGGCGCATGCAGAAGGTCAGAGAGATCCTACAAGAGGATTGTAAGTTGTATGATATGCATGAAAGCAAAAACACAAACATTGATATAGAAATATGAAGGTATAGATAATGAGAATATCAGGAGGAACTGCTATCTCTGATTTTAACTCCTTGTGTGGGCTTAAACCCCTCACCACAACAAGTGTTTTACTTCATCACTATGCTACATGGATGTTACCACTGTGCCAGAGAAGGATCAACTCAACGAATATAAATAATCACTTATGGCCAAGGGAAAAAAACATGATTTTAAGAAGGGTAAGGTGGAGTAGGCACAAAATATCACAAGGTACCTTAAGTTCTTTAACTTCATCTTGTATTTCTCTAAATGAGATTGCTTCAAATCCCTTCCGCTTCTCGTTATCCTCAAACTTCAATACTGAAGCTGCAAGAGGCATTTGATACAAACATGAATATTATTGATGTTACTTCTAAAACTTGTGCCCAAAGAGAGTGTCGTGTTTGAGATGCCCATGACATAAAAGCACCAGAGTCTCGAAACAGCAACATAGCCACATAGGTCAGCTACCTTTTTCCAAAAACTTGAATATATCATTCCACAGTTGCGGTTCTTTAGACCCTGGAATGTCTACTTGATGGAATCTGTGGAGCTCCTTTGCAATTTCAGCTGCTATTCTAGGTTCTCATGTCTGGAAAACAAAATAATGAGGATCAGCATTTTTTTTTTCCAGAGACTTTTCACAGAACCTCTCCAAACATCCGACGCTTCAAATTGAAATACCAAATTTTGCATAATGCTGCCTACAGGGAGAAAAAACACTGATTCCTTTGAACTAGCATTTGAAATTGCAAAGGAGAATAGAGAAACTATTGCACTAAGTTGATGTGGAGCCTACCTGCAGGTGACAGTGTTCGAGCATTGATGAATGACTGAACTACTCCATTCTCAAAAATTCCAAGTAGCCGAGCCCCGAACCCTGCAGCTGAGAGATATGGTATCGCCTAACCATGACGCTAATATATGTATGCATTAGGAAAGATTTTAGAGCCGGAATGAGATGTAATTTTGTGGCTACAATATACTGTGTGTACAGTCCAGGACAGCCTTAAAAAGAGTACCATTATAAGTTAGCATTTCTCAGAGGGCGAAATTACCCCCAAAACTAGTCTACTGTTAGGTATGTTAGATCAGCAAACAATACTATAGCGGGAAACAAACACTCAGACCTTTGATTCGTCAGAAAAAAAGGAAGGTACAGATATGAAACAACTGAAGGAACTAGCGACCGTGAGTGTGTGTGTGTGTGTCGTGGGGGGGGGGGGGGGTTGAAACGGGAGCTTTTTAAAACTATTTTTGGATTTTCTTCTTAATTAGTCAAATTAATTAACCAAACTAGGTTGGGTCCTAAGAGACTACGAGAGGAAGCGATCGAATCAGCGGAAATGACTACTACAAGCACGAAGGCTTGCCACACGCAATTGATCACAAGTGAAAGCGTACAGTACTGGAAGTAATAGGGCAAGAGAGGCGCAAACCAATTTTTAACGTGGTTCGGCGCAAAGCACCTACTCCACGGAGAGAAACTTCCTAGAAGGAAGCCGGGGCTCTCCTGTCCCATGCCCTCTACTCGACCCGGGAAGCTCTTTAGCGCAAGCGTCCAAGGTGAGCTCCAAACCTTCACAGCTTACCGTAGCGTAGCGTAGCGTTTCAGAAAAATTTGAGTCTTTAAAGAGAGATTTAAATATTGTAAAAAAATAATTAAAACATAGTTTTAGGATCTTTAAGAGGACTACTAAAAACCTAAAAAAAATCATTACAAATTATTACACCAAATAGACTATATAAAAATGATAAATTTTACTGAAACGCTACGCTAAGCTAAAATGTAAATTCCTTGCAGAGACCTCTGGAAAAGTAAAATGCTCACCAAATCAGAGAAACGGAAAAGCATCAGCGTACCCCCCTTGTCTCCCGCGCACTCGGAGGCATTTCCTCAAACACCACAAGCTCGTGCGGGCGCCACGAGCACACCCCGGCCCCCCTCGCTCGCTCATGACACGAGCTCACCGAGGCATCAGCGCTAACCTTACCCCCACCCCCATGCACGCACGCGCGAGCACAGGCAAATCAGAATACAGGGGAAGAGCAGGGCCACTTGCACGATGTGAGGCGTCATCTCCGGGAGCGGAAGCGAGATGTCGACGGAGGCCGCCGACGTGGGCACGTCCGCTGGCCCTCTGCAGCCACAGCCGCGGTGGTCGGTTTCTCGTCCCCGCCTCTGACGCCATCGTCGCTGCCGGCGGCCGCGCCAACGCCCGCTCCGTTCCAGCTCCGTCCCTCCGATCCCATGCTACTCGCGCTCGCGCCTCGTTCCCCCCCTTCCTCCCCACTCGCGCGATCTGCTGGGTCGTGTGCGCAAGGAATCTCGTTACGCTTTCCTCTCGTTTTACTACTGTAGATCTTTTGGACGAGATCCTGTCGATATAGAGCAATTTGGAGATCTTATCATTGCTAGTATTAGTAGTAAATTACTCACGTGAAGCTCAAGTATGAACAAAATATGTTCACGTGCCCATCGTGCAATGTGAGTGCGTGACTAAGTATCTTCAAAAAGTAATGCTACATGTACAAACTTTCGAGTACAACTTAGAATCTAACGGTGAATTTGAAATCGCATGGATGGAGATATCATATAAATGTAATGTGTGAGATGGTTTAGATGCATGATTTTCTAAAAGACCAAGCTTAGATGCACGGTTATACATCAATTGTGCGCAAAGTATAGTTATACATCAATACTCGGCAAGAAGAAAGTTGTTCTTAACACTCTCTTTATGCTTTGTGGCCTGGGACCTTTGGAAAGAGCGGAACCATCGCCTCTTTGAACGCCATACGACTTGGACGCAGCAGCTCATCGCCAAAATCAGGCAGGAGGCCGAGCTTCGAATAGTTGCAGGCGCGCGCCAGCTATAGCTCTTAGTTCTCTTTGTTGTAATTCTGGCGTATAGTCCTGTGCGCTGCGGTCCACCGTGAACAAGGGGTGCTCCACATTGTGTAGGGATGAGCATGGTCCGACCCAGACTGGACCGTATCCGGACCATGTGATCCAAAACAAATTTGTGGGTCGATGGGTCGACCCTAATTCAATTTTGTGGATCGAAGGCCGGACCAATGGGTCTTGCGGGTCGGACCATTTTTCTTGCTGCATATTGCATTGCAACCGTACAGGATAGGAAGCAATTGAAAATTTTGAATACATTTTTAAAGGATGACCAAATTAGCATTTCTTTTACCACAATAGACAGAGTAGCTATCAGATCTGTAGTCATTCAAGAATCAGCAATGACGAAAAATGCATTCCTTGTCCACAATCATTTAAAAATTTCAAATGCTTGGGATTGTGCTGGAAATATACAAACCAACCAAATTAGTCAACCAACCAAACCAAATTAGTACAAACCAACCAGATTAGTCAAGGTACAACCTGGAGAAAAAAAATCCAATTGCATCACTGGATTGAGCGCAGAAGACACACTAAATAACACACCCAAATCGACGCGGCGATGGCGAAGGAGGGGACGACGACGGCGGCTGTGACTTGGGCGACGGCGAGGCGAGCACGGACTGCGACAGCGGTGGCGACGAGGGCACGGCCAGCGACGGCAGTGGCGCCCTGCGCGGAAGGAGGAGGCGGCGACGACGGCGGCGCCCTGCGCAGGAGGAGGAGGCGGGCAATGGCGGCGGCGCCCTGCGCGGGAGGCGGCGGCGGCGACGGCGCGGGAGAGTTGAAGATTTGGGGACGAGGCGGGCAACCGGCGCGGGAGGAGTTGAAGATTTGGGGATTAGGGTTCAGTGACCGGAGTATGGCGGCGATGCAGACAAGGGAGACGAGAAGGGGAGGGACGGACCACCGGGCCCTATGGGTCGATTGGATTTGGCCTCGGTTGTCCCCTGATTTTTCTGGGCCGAACCTATTACCCACGATATTCTCTGCAAATGGGGCGGGTAGATGGGTCAGTGGGTCGACCCGGACCATCAACATCCCTAGCTCGTATGTTCGTTTTTTTTTAAAAAAAAAAATCGTTTCAAAAATTTGGCTTGTATGTAACTCCGTTCCAAAATGTAATACGTTTAGTGTTTAGTCTGAGTCAAAATTCTCAAACTTTGACCAAGTTTATTAAAAAGTGCACCAACATCTACATTATCAAATTGGTTTCATTAAATCCATCATGAAAGTCTTGATAATGCATTTATTCGGTATTGTAGATGTTAATGTATTTTTCTATTGATTTGGTCAAAGTTAGAAAAGCTTAACTAACATACTATTACATTTTGGAATGGAGAGGAGTATTGAGTAATTATGTTGTGTCACTCCATCTTGAAATCATCTTTATTAATGCAATTGGCAACATCTCGTGCTGGTTCCTTAAAAAAAAAATTCCATCTCATCGAATCCACTAACTGGACCCATTTAGAGAAGCTACTGCGTAGCTCAACCCAGGTTGCTGCATCCTGCGAATTTTTTACTGTACTAGCTTTAATTTAATTCGAAATTAAAAAAATAATTTCCGTTTAATAAAATTAAAAAATAGCCTCCGGCCTACCGATCGGGGTTAAATTTTAAACGCCGGATGGACGGAGAGTAATTATATCACGCCCGTTAATTAGGCGACATATAAATAACGCCTGTCCGGTGGCGTTATTCGCTATCGCCTGTTCGTGGCGTTTAATATCAGGCGCTTTGTCAGGTGGCGCTTAATAATTAGCGCCCGTCCGTGGGCGCTTTATATCCAATGGCCCCTCCTTGCCTCCTCCTACCACCGCCATCAATTGCACGGAAAAATTGGTCGATTAATATGGAGATTGAGAAAGTATGTCGCAATGCTTAGGGTTTTAGGTCGTTTCATACCCTTTCTAGGGCGTTTTCCATTATGTTATTTGATTCCCTCCTTTTTTTTCACATTATCAAATACGGTACCGTTACGACATTATTTGATTAATTTGTTAACTCCGTTCAATTAAGTAGAAAAATAAAAAGAAGTAAATAATAGTAAATTTCGAGATGATGATTAGTTTTTTCTATCGAACAAATAAGCGGTTTATGGTTTTAAAGAACCGGAGATTAAATAATAAAAATTTGAATTACATAATACAAACAATGGCACGCATGATGCATAAAATAATCTAGCATAGTAGTGCATCATAACTAAACCTACATGCCTTAGGAGATTAAAAAGCATAGTTGTCATACACGATAATAATACTCTTGGGTGCGTGGGGTATTTTCCTTCATAAACGCACTAGGTCTGCTTCCTGGCTCTAGCAGACTCTCTCGCTTTACATGCACGTGCGCCTCACGCTCATTGAGCTGCCATTGTCCGGTCGACCTCATGCTGCAAACTCTTCTCTCGCTTGCTTGTTTCTTTCTTCACGGAGGGCATCTTGCCACCGTTCCTCGGCCCTGGCCCTGCGCTCCGCCCCTTCCTGGTGCATCTGCCGCTCCATATCGGGAGTTTGCTCGGCGTCCAAGTATTGAATAAACTCACATAATGGAGGCTAAAAAGATCGAGGTTAGCATCTGCGTGTATATGTTCGTTAGGGAAGAAATAAGTAAGAAGTGACTTACGAGGTACTTTGCCCTCCTCTCCATGTCGGTTGTTCGATCGTGCATAGTTCGCGCACTTCAATATCTTCTCCCGTGCACGATAGGAAAAGTCTTGGGACTTCCTCAAAAGCATAAAGGCTGCGCATAGACACATTGGCCGTTGAACACCTTTCGGGACATTCGTGGAGAGACTCCTTGGTGGCGATGGGAACTCCATATGACCGTCTTAATCTTTGAGAGGTTTGCGAAGTGAAGTACTTAGAATAGAAGAGTTCTTTGAGCAACCGAGCGAAACGAATGTGTAAGCGCAGTGAGCACCGTGCGGCGCAAATGGTGTCTTGAAACGAGGATCACTCCTCCTTATATAGCCGAGTGTGTGATTAAATCATCATTACCATGTAATTTATTAATAGCTAATTACTTTGTTAGTAAATTAAGCATGTTTAACGAGACATGACATGATATGAGCTGATTTGGCGTATCGCTGGCGAATGCGGTGTGACCCCAACAATCGGCCTTTTACGCATGCGGCCCCGATTCCGCAAGACGCACTTCAAGACAAGCGAGGCACGCACTTCAAAGCGAAGAATCCGAGGCGCGGCAGAGCCGAGGCGTCGCGCAAGGAAGAAAGAAACAAGGTTGTTTTATGCATCATCGTGCCATGACTTGTATCCGTTAATCAATTTGTTTTAATATTTAAGCATCGGTTACGAAAAACAATAAAATTTCACGGTGAAGATACGTTCTTGTGCAAGTAACTAGTGTTTCAAAACGAGATATGTGCTACGGTGTTAGTGCGGTGCGAGATTAAGTGGGCACCGGTGCGCTATTTAAAGGACATCGGATTAAATGGCGGGGTGTAGGCGAGGAGCTTTTAAAACACTGCGTACAAACACCGTGTGAGCAGCTTTTACCTCTTTATCTTGTCACATCGCTTGGTGAAATAATGCGATTCAATCTGTTGCTACTCGTGATGTTATCTCGATGTCGGTTGCGGTGTCCACCGACGGAGAGAGAAAGGGTGGGATTAACAATGCTTGGCGTGACTAGTCAATTTCACGAGCGATGGCGTGAATTATTGGCGTAAAAATTATTTAATATTCATTGCTTCGAACAGTGCTAGGGTGGTACTCCTTCCATCTATAAATACCATGCCTCCGTAAGCTTCGAACCGCAGAAACTAAACTACACCATGGCAAGTCGGGTCCTTCGTCACGTCCTTTCATTCACGATACTTGGTGGGAGTCATTTGGCCCGAGGGAGCATGCTCGTCCGCTTTGCATCGACATGCGTGTCTTTGGACTCTGACGATTTGGAGAGATGGTCCACCCTCCTCGTAGATCGAAGCGTGCTTCAATTTGGCTATGGCGAAATGCGATATGGTAACCTGCCGTTGTGCGTTGGTTCAACCATGTCCATGAAGGCTTCACGGTCGTAGATTCTACCGGTGCCACGACTACAACGTAAGTATCGTCCTTATTTTCTCTCATTGATCTCGTGCTCCACTAAGTGTATGAAGTGAACTCACAGATTCGGATGTTACTGTGGATGGAATATGTGGATGGATGACCCTTACCGCGCGCATATTTTTACATCGCAAGCCTTCACGCGAAGATAGATCGCTTGAAGAGCGGGCTCCATGCACTACTGACCATCGCACACAAACAATTCATCGGCGCCCTCAAAGGCGTGCCAACAACGCCCAAACAAGCGAGGCCAATCAAAGCGACATGGTTCTCAATCAACGGTACATCCCTCTTCGTTGGCCGTCGTCTCGAATTTGGAATGGGCACGTAGTTGAGGAACCGATGCGCGCTGGATATTCGCGTCAGGGCCATCATTTCGACCCGCCAAAGTGGCGACAAGTCCTGACCACCACTGGGTCACCCGCAGGGAAGTCCTAGTATATAGGACACATCCTGTAGGGTGGGGGCGACCTCACCACAGGGCAGGTGGAAGGTGTGGGTCTCTGGTCTCCACCGGTCGACGAGAGCTGCAAGCAGAGACCGGTCGCTCCTTGTGTCACCTCATTCTGGTGGTATTCCCAGGCTGTTTGAGTGCCTTCTCGGATAGATAGCTCTGCAAAGTTCGATGAGTTCCACTCGACCGGCACGACATTTTGAAACCCACCGGGACTCTCATCGTCTGACACATCTTCCTCGGGGACTTGCTCATGCTCGGCATCCTCGGCCTCTATCTCCGCAACTATAGCTTCAATATGCTCCCCTCATCTGCGGCTTTGTTGGTTCCTCTGTTGTTTGTTGCTCACTTGATCCCTCTCCCCGCCTCCTCCGGCTCCTCCACCTCTTCCCGCACCACATGCTCGATTGTCGTCACCATCTTCTGCACCTCTTCTGCGGTGCTCCTTCGATAGGTTCATGCAACGTTTACGCATTTTGTTCCCTACATTTCGCTTTGAACAAGAAGTGCTAGTGGCAGTCCTCGTTCAGTGGCGATCTCGACATAACGTCTCCATCCTCGGGTTGCCTTTATCGGTAGCAACTCCCAATAAAGTCTTTCCATTGAACGGCTAGCAACAGCGCTGATATCCAGACCATATTCTTTGGAGTTAATTTTGAACGTCCTTAACAGCCAATTTTCAAGCCCTGCTAACGTTCTCTCCGTGGGTCTAGATATCCCCAACATCCTTGTTGGAGCGAAGATAAGTCTACCCGTTTGGACCAAAATTGATATCCCCTTGTCCGTAATAAACATTAAAATATTTTCTGTCTGCCATTCACCCTGTAAATAAAAGCCATGAACTACTAATAAATTGTCTTTACTTCCGTACTCACAAAAACATCTTAAACATTTATCGCTTTTAATCCTTTGTACTATGCATTAAACCTCGTGCATTATACTTCATATAAAACGAGCACTGCTACTACCCTAACGACAGATCTACACATGTTCTCGAATTTATGAACCTAACAAGTAAGCTGTAAAAAAAAAATAAATATCGCACTAAATCAACGTATTACCCTACCTTATAACCCTAGTTATAACACTAAATATAGTCTATAATATACCGCATATAGTCTATAATAAATCCTAAAACTAATTTACATATGTCATACAAAAACCATATCGAATATTATCCTAATTTAAACCTCTAAATCAAATGTACGAAAAATATTACGAAATTACGAATATTATCCTAATTTTTATTGGAACCTAATAAGCTAAGCGAAATATTCAATTTATCATATTGCTAACCTACCTTGTTTTCAAATATTACGAAATAATAATACAAAAGAGTTTAAAATTACCTTTTCTTTTTCTCCTCTTCTCCTCTCTTTTCCTCTCCTCCTCCTCCTCCTCCTCCTCCTCTCTCTTCTCCTCTCCTCTCCTCTCTTTCTCTGCCATTGCTTTCATTTGGGGGATGAATCTTGTCTTAGATCCGGTAGCCGTGCCTTGAGGTTAAGCGATTTAAGCATTCAGCGGGCGATTTATTCCCGCGCGCATTAAACGCCCGACGAACGGGCGGTTTTTATGCGACAGGGAATAAAACGCCCGACGAACGGGCGATTATTGCCGCTACGGGACCGCGAGCCGTTGGAGGTATTAAACGCCCGTTGGTTCGGCGTTAATAACTATGTGGTTTTATAAACGCCCGTTGAATGAGCGATTAATATATAGCGCCTTTCGTTGGTGCCGGAGGCTATTTTTTTAATTTTATTAAACGGGAAATTATTTTTTTAATTTCGAATTAAATTAAAGTCAGAACAGTATTTAATTCTACATCCTGCACTGGATAAATTTGAGGATCGCAAATTATAGCCAAGATCGGGCCATATGTTGGATTGGACTACAAAAGCCTGGTTAGGCGTTTTTGGCCTTTATCCTCCTGGAAGGCGCGCCCACCACAGAAAATCGAATTTTTAATTTTTTTACATTTATTTTTATTGTTTTATGCAAAAATGTATCCCGTTTTCGACATTAGACACAAATATACCCCGGTCGTTCGTTGAAATCGCGACCAGAAGTCTATCGGTACTTCAAAGCACGAGCGGTCCCACATGTCAGTTCGCACCGCGCCGGCCTGGGTCCGATCGACATTTGAATTCACGAGCGCTCCAAGTCGCGGTTTGAGCGAGCGACTGAGCCTCGGATTCCCCTCGCGCGGGCCACGGCTTGCAGTCGCGGATTGGTTGTACGACTGGCCCTGTCGCGGTTTCACTGTGCGACCGGGACTTTTAAATGGCTACCCGGCGCCCCCTTTTCACTTTACCCACTCAGGCTCACTCACACTCACTCGGGCGCATGAGAGGGGCTGCGGGAGGCGATTTCGGAGAAGATTACGAGGTAATGAGCTTATGTAATATTTGTTCAAATTAGTAGATATTGATTAGTATAAGTGATGTATATTGAATGGAGAGTATATTGCTAAGATTTTTGTGAACTTTTACCGGCTAGATTTGATTATATTTCAAAATTTGGTGAAGTTTGAATGAATGAAACGTTGAAAACTTGATAAGCTAGCCATATAGATAGGGCTGGACCAAAAGCTCGGGCTCGACGAGCTATTCGAAATCGGATGGATCGAGCTCGGATCGAGCTCGAGCCTGAAACGAGCCGATCTCGAGCCTTAGGCAAAGATCGGTTGTGTTTCGAGCCCATCCCGAGCCGATCTCAAATAGCTCGGTGCAAGCTCGAATGCACAGGCAACTCTTCGTCACTCGTCAGCCCAAGTGCCAACTATCTTACCTACAGCCCACCACGAAACTCGGCCACTCCTCTGGCTCCTCTGAAAGAGGATCCTAAGGCCTAGAGGGGGGGTGAATAGGCAATTTTAAATTCTTTTGATTAATTGTTGATTTAGCATCAAATTAATAGTCACCCAATCCTAGTTGCAATTGATACATAGCGGAAGTGATAAACAAGTTAAAGCACAACTAAGACATGTCATCACAATCAACACAAGCAATGCAATAAGAGTAAGTGCGGGAATATAAATGAGAGGAGACACGGTATTTGTTTGACCGAAGTTGAACCATAACTCCTACTCTCGTTGAGGCTACCCCTGCGCTGGGACCGGCTCGCTCTCGAGCCTCACGCCTCCTCACTCCCGGTAGTCGTTCCGCCACTCCGTGAGGTGGACTCACACCGTACACCGACTCAAGAGTAGCCACACGCCAAGGCCTACTCTCAAGCCCACGCCTCCACGAAGGATGTCTTCAAAAGTAACAAGCCAAACGCCCGATCATGCGGATCGAAGGACTTCCATGAAGCTCGGTATTGGGGTTTAATGATTTGTGGCTTTGGATGCTTTGTGGGTGGAGGAATGGCTCTAGAACACCTAATTGATGAGCTATGAATGTGGTAGGTGAAGTGGGCAGCAAACCTCAAAATAGCCACCACTAGATAGGTATTTATAGCCCCAAGAGCAAAACTATCCGTTGCCCTCGGAAGAGGACAAAAAGACTAGCCGTTACACTCTACCGGACGCCGTCCGACGGGCATCGGACGCCGTCCGACCGAGCGTACTGCTCACCAAAATAGGTTTATCGGACGCCGTCCGGTCCCCACCGGACGCCGTCCGACAGCAAGGATCGTGCAAGCCCCGGAGCTACCGGACGCCCCCCAGACGCCGTCCGGCAGCGAGAAACACCGAATTTGAACTGACGGACGCCGTCCGATTACTACTGACGCCGTCGACAGAGAGAATTAATTTGGATTTTGGCTGGTCGGACGCCGTCTGGATTTTCCAGACGCCGTCCGACAGAGAGGGAATTTTCGAGCTAAATTTGTGGGGGAATTAAGGTGGGTTTCTCTCTCTCTAGAAATCTCACAAAGGGATATTTGGGTATTTTTAGAAGGGTGGACTAAGAAAACCGAGTTTTGAGAATTCATAAAGATCGGCATAGTCAGAGATATTGAACCCCTTTTGAAATCCGACGAAAAACAGAAATAAACCTAACTACTCTAATCTATATGTGACCTCTTCTCTCGCTTGGCCACGCACTTGAAATCTTGGGCAGCTCAGAAAATTGTCGACGCTTCAAATTAAGGTTTATAAAAATCGCCGAGTCTTCGCTAGGGTTCCGAGAAGTCCAAAAACCCCCTAGCCCTTTATATTAATTAATTTTACTCACATCCTCTCATCTTGCGGTCTTGCCCCAGGCCCCCAGCCCAGACACACACCGCCCGTCCGCCCGCCCTTCAGTCCTTCCTCCTCGGTCCCTCCTCGGCTCCTCCTCCTCTCAATCCCAAACCCTAGGCGCCGCCTTCCGCCGCCCGGCGCCCGACCACCGCCATGTCCTAGCCGGCAACGGCTCTTCGCCGCCGTCGGCCCGTCGTCGCCGTCGAATACCCCATCACCCATCGGCCCTGCTGAGGAGCCCGTCGAGTAGCCCGAGGAGGTCGCGTTCGCCGCCGGCGCCGAGAGCTCGTAGATGTCGTCGTCGAGATCGAGGTCCGGCCACAGCGGCGACGGTAGCCGGCCGGAGAAAATCTTCGCCTCCAACGACGAGATGCTGCTTGCGAATGGGTCGTCGAGCAGCTCCTGGTCCATGGTGCTATTCCCTTGTTCGTGGGGACGCCACTGCCCATCGTCGCCAGATCTTGCTGTTCGCCGCCGTCTCCAAGTCCAAGGCAAGGCAAGGCCTCACTCGGTCACTCCTCCTCCAGTTCGCTATCTCCGGTTTCACTAGGTGTCTTTGTTGCATCTATTTCTCCTTGCAAAACCATATAAATCAAAGGTATTATGTGCCTGTAAGGATCCTAGGCCGAGAGGGGGGGTGAATCGGCTCTTTTCAAATTTTATTTCACTCAATTCGCTTGCTTAATTAGTCAAATTAGGAACCCAAGCTATCGATGGATTTAGAGTCTAGTTCGGAGCGATCACAATGAGACACAAGCGACTACTAGGAGGCTCGATGGCACTCACATGCAAGCGATCAAGTTAATGTGCGGAAGTAAATGAATGAGACAAGAAGGCGCAAACCGAGTTGTTTCGAAGTTGATGCTCAACACATGAACACCTCGTCTCCGTTGAGAAACTTCTCACACAGAGAAGTCGGAACCCTTCGTTCCTAGCCCTCAATCCACTCGTGGTAGCTCTTCACCAACACATAGTAGGCGAGCTCCAAACCTTCACAGGCGAGAGTTCTCTCACTCGCGAGCTCTCACACCCCATCGGCACCGACACACGGCACCGACCACCGACACACGGTGGATTTCACCTCAACACATGAGGTACCCCCAACACATGGAGGATTTGGCTCCGACACACGGACACCTTGGCACCACCGACACACGGAGGTGGCATGCCGCTACACAGCGGACTTGTGACTCAGCGGATGGAGAGGATGCACCCCTACACAAGGCGGTGACCACCAGCGGATGGTGGGTTTGCGGAGCAGTTGATGTAGTCGTTCGGTTGATGAAGCTCGTGGCGTGGCGACGATCTCTCCGGCGGCGAAGTCCCAAGAGCACAAGATCGGAGACCGTCTCTCACCACTACCCCTTCTCTCCCACCATGGAAACTAGGGCAAGAATACCATGGGAGAAGGGGCAAACCTTGGGGATGGATGAGAGGAGGTAGGGGGCACCTTCTTCTTCCTCTTCCTCTCTTCTTCCTCTCAATCTCTCAAGCATATGGAACCCTAGGTGGAGATGGGAACCATGGGAGGAGCTCTCTTGGTAGCTAGGGCAATGGGTGGCTGCTAGATTAGGCTCTCTCAAGTTTCTCCCGTGCTCCAAGGCCCTATTTATAGGCACAAGGCGAAACCCTAGCAATGGACGGCTCAGATTCATTTTCTCGAGATCCAGATCAATCCATCGGACCCCGTCCGGAGCTCATCGGACGCCGTCCGATTAGATTTTGTCCCAAATTCGTACTCTGTCGGACGCCGTCCGACGGCTTATCGGACTCCGTCCGACCAGGGTTTTAGGCCAAAACTGTGCTCTGTCGGATGCCGTCCGACGGCTTATCGGACTCCGTCTGACAAGATTTTTAGGCCAAAATTGTGCTCGGTCGGACGCCGTCCGACGGCTTATCGGACCCCGTCCGACCAGGTTTTGGCCAAATTTGGACTTCATCGGACGCCGTCCTGTAAGTTATCGGACGCCGTCCTATGAGGTTCAAAATTTCAGAGTTTGCCAAAAAATTCATATCTTTTGCTCCCGAACTCCGTTTTTTATGATCTTGGGCATTCCGGAAAGTTAAGAGAGAGGGCTATCCAACTAACTAAGTTTCACCACCTATTTCTAAATGGATAGACCATAAATTCTATAGAAACCACTCTCGGGCACCCTCGGACACCTCTCTCTCGGCTCGGGCGTGGGCTCGACTTTTTGGCATTCTTGATGACTTGCGGACTCGGCGGGAACTTAGAATGGCTTAGGCGGGAACCCAGGTGACTTAGGCGCTAAGAAACCCGAACCTTGGACAGCTATCTCACTCAGGAACTCTCTCGAACACTGGACACCTGGCATCTCTAGAACCCGCTCGAACTCACTCAGATGAGCTGGAACTTGTGCTCGATGGGATATACAATCGAGAGATGAGCTTGCAGACATCAATGGGCGGATGGGCGAAGCGATTTCTGCACACAAGAAAAATAGAAGAACTAGCAAATAACATCCTTAGCCTTGATGCGATCCGTCGAGACCCAGTTGGCATCAATTACCAAAACATTAAGCCCATGGGAGGCTTGATCTTACAATCTCCCCCTTTTTGGTAATTGATGACAACACCTGCAAATCCATCATGACAAAGCCCAAATACAATCTCTGGTGCAATGGGTTAGCTCAAAAATATTGCATGCCAACATAGCACAAATATAAAAGACTAGGCCAATGAATAAGGTGCAATGTACGTATAGACATGAGCTCGCTCTAAATCAATGCATACCACTTGATAGTACCATCACAACATGGAGCAAAGCATCTCTATCCTAATCTCATCCTACGAGCAAAGCATCTCCTAAGATATCACTTGTAACCCAAAGTCAATTCTACCAACATAGCACAAATATAAAAGACTAGGCCAATGAATAAGGTGCAATGTACGTATAAACATGAGCTCGCTCTAAATCAATGCATACCACTTGATAGTACCATCACAACATGGAGCAAAGCATCTCCATCCTAATCTCATCCTAGGAGCAAAGCATCTCCTATGATATCACTTGTAACCCAAAGTCAATTCTCCCCCTTTGCATCCAAAAACATGACAATGTCCAATGTGTTTCCAAAGCATGGATTTGCAATTATTTCTCCCCCTTTGGCATCAATGACCACAAAGTAGCAAAACATGGGATTAACAGCAAATTAAAAGCTTTGGAGGTTATACTAGTGCAAACACGCCCATAAGTCCACCACACTCAAAATCTAGCCATCTCAAGGTCACAATGTCACAAGATCAACTAGAGCAAAATTGATAGATGTGTAATTCAAGTTATTATGACCTAGAGCAAATATAAGGTGAACTATAGCTAGAAGTATCAAGAGTTGCTCCAAAACTCAAAGGGACACATGATGCTCCATAGCACTAGAAGATGCAATCCAAGCTACACATGCTATCACCGTGCCTATTTGAGACTAAAAACATTTTTGGTTGAGCTCATTTTTTGAAAAGATTTTACATTTTTGCATTTTGCATTTTCTCAAATTTTGCCATGTCTCAAACCATAGGCGACGCCACCTAGCATGACACTCAAGATGAGCGTCTCGGTAATCCAAAGCTCCCCCTAAGTTCATGCCTAGTGCCATGGCAAGCTATCTCATCGAGGAGGCATCGGTGAGACATGTATGACCAATTGTGGCCTTATTCACATTTTAGCACATTTTGTAATTTTGGCTCAACTTTTTCTCAAAATTGCTCAAGTTAGCGAAGTAAAGACATGTGCAAAATGGAAGAACACAATCTAGACTTAGAAGCACATGATCCACCAAAAAGTTTAGAGCAATCAAATGAGACTAGAAGCTATAGCCCTCCTAACACATGCTCATGGCTTCCAATTGCATGATATATTGAGTTAAGCACAAGTTGAGCTAGTGACAGGGTAAACACATGCTATAGCTATCAATTTCATGTGATGAACATATAGTCAAATGAATAACATCCAGTATAACAAGCAAAGCACCTAAATGCTCAAACTGGCTTCAAAAAATTTGCAATGAATGACATAGCCACACGATCAACTCAGGCAATGTTTGACTTGTCTAAAATGTTCAATTCATTTCTCAATTTGCAGAATCGTGCCTCATCGAGTGGCTTGGTAAAGATGTCGGCAAGCTGGTCCTCTGTCCGCACGTGTTCAAGCACAATGTCGCCCTTTACCACATGGTCCCGAAAGAAATGATGGCGGACATCAATGTGCTTGGTCCATGAGTGTTGGACCGGGTTGCACGCTATCTTCACCGCGCTCTCATTGTCGCATAGGAGAGGCACATGGTCAAGTTTAAGCCTAAAGTCAAACAGTGATTGTGTCAAGTAAAGAAGTTGTGCACTGACAAGTCCTGCCGCTATATATTCACCTCGGCGATGATAGCGCCACGAGTTCTGTTTCTTTGGCGCCCATGACACAAGACACCTACCCAAGAAATGACATGCCGGAAGTGCTCTTGCGATCAATCTTGCACCTGCATAATCTGAGTCGAGAATAGCCTAGGAGCTCAAACGCGCACCCTTCGGGAACCAAAGGCCTATGCTAGGTGTGTGTTTGGTATCGAAGGATTCGTTTCCACAGCGATCATATGCATTTCTCTAGGGGAGGCTTGAAATCTAGCGCACATGCACACACTAAACATGATGTCCGGTCTAGATGCAGTCAAATAGAGCAAAGCACCAATCATGAAACGATAAAGTTTCTGATCGACATGTTTACCTTCTTCGTTGAGGTCGAGGTGGCAGTTCGTCCCCATTGGTGTCCGGATTGGCTTGCAGTCACTCATGTTGAAGCGCTTGAGGAGGTCATGGATATACTTCTCTTGGCACATGAAGGTCCCGGTTTTGAGTTGCTTGATTTGAAAACCCAAGAAGAAGTTCAGTTCATCCATCATTGACATTTCGAACTCCTTGCTCATCATCTCACTGAAATCTGCGACTAAAGACTCATTGGAGCTGCCGAAGATGACAGAGGAACAGATCTCCATTCACCACCTTGGTGAATAGGGTCAAGTCAACTCTTCCAACTGTGAAGCCCTTGGAGATGAGGAAATCCCTTAGCCTTTCATACCAAGCCACAGGAGCTTGCTTGAGACCATACAAAGCCTTGACGGTTTGTACACATGATCACAGGTCTTGAGGATTTTCAAACCGGAGGTGCTCCACATATACTAGCTCTCAATGTACCCGTTGAGGAAAGCACTTTTCACATCCATACGCTTGAGGACAATGTTGTGACACGTTGCAAATGCCACAAGCGATCGATAGCATCCAGACAGACCCGCGGGAGCATAGGTGTCACCGCATCAACTCCCTCGATCTGTGTGAAGCCACGGCGACCAGCCTAGCCTTGTTGCGCACCACCAAGCCAAACTCATCTTGCTTGTTCTTGAATACCCCTTGGTGCCAATCACGTTGCAGTCGCTTGGCCTTTTCACCAAGGTCCAGACTTTGTTCCTCTCAAAGTTGTTCAGCTCCTCATGCATCGCATTGATCCAGTCTGGGTCACTCAGCGCCTCCTCCACTTTCTTTGGCTCAAGCTCAGACACAAGCGCCGTGTGCTCACGAAAGCTTGCCGTCCTAGATCTGATGCATGCTCCTCGAGTCGGTCACCGATCACTTGATCAACTGGATGATCACGAGTAATGGTGTGATGGGACCTTATCAACTGAGGTGGTGGCTCATCTGATTCTGCTTCTACATCTGGCTCACAAGCTGTCTCTACCTCTGGAGCCTGATCAAGACTTGAGCTGTCACTTTGAGGTGAGGCTCCCCGACTCAGCATTTGGTTCGGGGTGAGAGGTGGTGGAACAGTCTCGGTCTCCCTCTGAGCCTCTACTGGCCTCACATCACCAGCTGGCATCTCCTCCACCGCTCTAGCCAACTGCTCACCATCCACATCATCCAGGTTCTCATGCTCCCCTTGGCTCCCATTTGACTCATCGAACTTCACATCGCAGGTCTCCTCAATCTGACCACTGCCCTCATTGTACACCCTGAAGGAAGACCCTCTGGCTGAGTACCCTAAGAAGACTCCCGTGTCCACTCTGTTCTGAAACTTGCCCAAGTGCTCCCGCTTCTTCTTAATATAGACTTTGCAGCCAAAAACCCTGAAGTAGGAGACATTGGGTCGTCTTCCCACTAGCAGCTCATAGGACGTCTTCTTCAGGAGCTTGTGAAGGTCAGCCTGTTGATGCAAAGGACAATTTGTGTTGATTGTTTCAGCCCAGAACAGATGTGAAGTCTTGTATTCATCTAACATTGTCCTCGCCATTTCAATGAGTGTCCTGTTCTTCCTCTCAACCACCCCATTTTGCTGAGGGGTGTAGGTGGCTGAGAACTGGTGATCAATACCTAGCTCATCACAGAACAACTCAACCGAAGTGTTAGTGAACTCCGTTCCATTGTCACTTCTCACCCTCTTGAGGATACAATCAAAAGCATTTTGGGCTTTCTTTACAAACTTTTTGAAAACATCTCCGGTTGGAGTTTTATCAGGTAGAAAGAAAACCCAAGTGTATCGGGAGAAGTCATCAACAATGAACAAGCAATAAAGATTTCCCCCGATACTCACATATGTTGTTGGCCCGAAAAGATCCATGTGTATATGCTCAAGAGGTCGAGATGTAGACATGACATTCTTGACAGGATGTGATCTTGCCACTTGCTTGCCGGCCTGACAGGCACTGCAAAGCTTGTCTTTCTCGAATGTCACATCTTGCACCCCGAGAACCAACTCGTTTTTGAAAAGTTTCTTTAAATTTGCCATGCCAACATGCCCAAGACACCAATGCCAAAGCTAACCAAGAGAGACTTTGGCGACAAGGCAAGTCGAGACGGATGCAGCAGGCTCATGAAATTTCACAAGAAACAAGTTTTCAAAACGAAAGTCTTTGAACACAAGTTTGTCATTTTTGTCCAAAACCAACAAGCCCTCAGGTGAGAAATTACAATGCAACCCCAAATCACATATTTGGGCAACAGAGAGAAGATTATAGCTCAAAATTTTCACTAGTAGCACATTGTCAATTGAAAGCTCTGAAGAGATTGCTACCTTTCCAACTCCAAGTACTTTGCTCTTGCTTCCATCTCCAAAAGTGACCTTGGGGGGAATCTTGTCTTCCTCCCCAATTGAGGTGAACAACCGGGGGTTGCCGGTCATGTGTTGGGTGCAACCGCTGTCGATAATCCAATGGCATCCTCCACTCCGGTAATTCACCTGTCATGAGAAGAGATAACTTATGTGACTCAGGGACCCACACAGGAGGTCCCCGAGGGTTAGCCTTCAAACTAGAAGCAAAAGGAGCAAAACGATCAATCAATGACTTAGGCACCCAAACATGTGCCTTATGCTCATTCTCAGCTCTCAAACCAGCATATCTAGCGACAACCTTACCCTTGTCATTCACCCTAAGCAAATAGTGATCATATAAGTCAGCATGAGCTCTTGGAAGTTTGGGTTTGGTGTGCTTGGGAATGTTCCTAGCTTGGTTCCTAGGTGGAGCTTGCCTAGCAAAGTTTTGCCTAGGAGGACCATTCCAGAAGCTAGGTGGAGAAGGAGCTTGCCAAATGTTGTATAGCATAGGAGGAGGACCATTCCAATTGTTGTACCTAAAAGCATATTGCCAAGCATATTGATTCCTAGGTTGCCATGTCGTGGAATTATAGTACCTAGTAGGTCCGTGCAAGGTGTTGAGTCTAGAATCATGCCATGTGTTGTCGACAGATGGAACGAGCTAACGGATGATGTGGATAGAGCTTTCGATCTCCCTTCCGAGGAAGAGTCTGAGCCACTTGCCCAGCAATTCGAGAAGCTCCTTGATTCTGCCAAGTAGCCGCTGCATGAGCGTACCAATATGACCGTGCTCTCGGTGGTTTCGCGTCTAGTGACGGTGAAGACCAATTACAACATCTCTGCCAATTGCTTCAACGACCTTTGAAAACAGCTGGATAGCCTACTTCTGGCTGGACACAAGATGACTCCGAATCTGTACGAGTCGAAGAAGTTTCTGAGTGTGTTAGACATGCTGTGCGAGAGGATAGACTACTGCCTAAAGTTCTGCATGCTTTACTAGAAGGCCGATTCCGGGCACACTCATTGTAAGCATTGCGGTGAGAGTCGGTACGTGAAAGTTAAAGGGCAAGATGGTGTAGAGAGACAGACGACGGTGGCACAAAAAAGCTTCCATTTCTTTCCATTCTCTCAATGCTTGCAATAGTCTGTATATGTCCAAGTCCATGGCTAGGCACATGAGTGTTGACGGTTGAGATATCGATCTCAAGTCAACTAACGTTCTTAAGAAGGGGAGATAGGAGACACGCCGAACAGAACGAACAGCAACTAGCGACGAACAGGGAGACAAGGGTTTTTATCCTGGTTCAGGCTTCTCAGAGAGATAATAGCCCTACGTCCAGCCTTTCTTATATATCGGAGATGATTACAAGAGGATGCTCGACAAGATGGACAGATCTCGGCGAGATTATGGGTGTACAGGAAGTAATGCGCAACAATGCCAAAATTAGGTGCTGGATTGACCGTAAACTCGTGTCCTCTACACGCCATAGGGGCCCTATTTATATAGTGTAGATGAACCGACCTACCGAAGGATAACCGGGCCGGGCTAACTACGAGATCGTAACGAACTCGTACCATGCCAAATACGCCCCACGGTAGATAAGGTATACTCCAATTCTTGGGGATCACGACTCCTATTCCAATCCGAGAAACCACGTCCGGGTCTTCACGTAGTCGTGCAGAACTCCTATTCGAGACGGACTCAAACACGATTCCTTGGCCGTTACTCACCATGCCAGCCAGGAAGCTGTTCGGCAGGATGCATATGGGCCAGATAGAACCTTCCAGGGAGCTGGGCCCTAGTAGGCTGTTCGATTGGGCCGTCGAGGGAGTGGGCCATGGCAATGGGCCGTAATTTTATCTCCGACATCTAGCCCCCGAGACTCAAGTGGAAGGACTCACTAGAGTGGGGTCTTCCTCTTGAGACTCCAAGTCACGAAGAGGGAAATTTTGCTGCTTCAAAGACGTATAACAAATGACCGAACATGTTAAGGTTCAACTGAGCAAGACTTGTTCGAGACCGGACAAACTGATCGATCTTAGAGCAACTCATTTGCATCGAATAGGAATCTCATCTGTTCGAAAGCGAGTACTCGACCTTGGTCAAGAGACACTAGAAAAAATAGCCGTTGGCAGATCTCAACGGTAACTTACGCTGCGCTGTGAAAACAAGCGACCGTTTTTACTTAGCCGTTGCGGTAAAAACTAGCCGTTTTGTGGCAAAAATCCGCTGCAAAGCTGCTCATTCGGGCCTATAAAAGCACCCAAGCTGCCCGCAGCTAGCCACTTCTGCTCTGACGCCCTTCCTTCCCAAGCCCTGATTCCAACCGCGCTCAGCATCAAACACCCAAACCCCAAAGACCAAATCTGTTCGTCCCCACAGGGATCGCTATGGACAAGTTCTCGGCACTAGCTTGCGGAGGAGGACACGAAGATTTGGGAGGAGGAAGGGACACGTGACACCGTGGCTGGAGGTCGCCGGGAGGAGGAAACACCGAGCCGCTCGAGGACAAGTTCGTCAACTTCGAGCGATTCGCCTTTGCTCGAGTTGAGGTCTCCGATAGCGACTTCGTGGAGGCCTTCTTCAACATCGGTGGATTGGAGGTGGCGAACCTCAATCCGAACTCGATCCTCGGATGGCGTCTTCGCTTTTGTCGAGGGCTACTGGAGTTGATCCGTCGGTGGGCTGTTCCTCCACTATTACGGTGACGAGGAGCAGCTCCGCCGCTTCGGGCGCTTGGGTGCTACTACCTCAAGCTCCGGGCCACCGCCGACGACGCGCCATACCCTCGTCCACCGCTGCTCGACTCGATGGGGCGTGGTGGATGAGGTGGTTCTACCTGCGGGCGGCGGCAACAAGCTTCGTCTTCACCGGACGAGCACCGCGAAGGAACACCAATGTCTCGGCGGAGTCTGTCTGACGAGGATCGGTACAGCGCGAAGATAGCCACCCTCGTGGGCCTCGGGCTCCGCAGGCGGGAGATCATCCGCGACTTCACAACGAACAGGATCTGTCCGCTGCGGAGGAAATCCTACCCCTTCTACAAGATAGAAGGATGGGAAGACCTCACAAGGGAGAGCACGGGTAAGTGCCTTTAAGTCTCAACCTTTATCTGATGGTTTCATCCGAACAGGAACTAAGGATTTTTCTTCTGCTCGGGCAGTGCAACCGACCGACGCATGGGTGACCGAGCAGGTCGGCTCCATGCTCAAGGCCGCGAAGAAGGACGGCGAGGTCACCGGCGAGGTGGCCTATACATGTCCGCGCAACGTGCTCGTCCTCACACCAGAGGTAACACTTACACCCCGTTTGGTTTTGCAAGACTTACACTGTTGTGGAAATACTGAAATTCGCTTCCCAAACAAACAGGAGGACCAGCTGATCCTAGGAGGGATCGTGGAAGAGCTCTCTGAGACTGAGGGAGCGAAGAAAGGCAAGGCCAAGATGGCCAAGAAGCCTAAGGTGGCCGACGCGCCGACGCGGAGCTCGCCGCGCCACGGCAGCCGCCAACTCTCAAGAAAACCCCCCGCGGCGACGAAGCGTGCAGAACAGACCAAGCGAGCGCGCGGCCAGCCAAGCTGGAAAAGACCGAGCCCCTCCCTCCTCATCGAGCAGAGCGACGAAGAGGTAAGGGTCATGACCCTTTGGTTTAAGCGCTATGCACAGGCTCACCCGAGCCACATGGTGCGGCTGCAACAGGTCGCCGAGCAGAGGCGGCTTAAGGAGGAGGTAGCGCGCAAGGAGAAGCTCCTTGCGTTGCGCCAAAAGGACGCTCAGCTCAGCAAGGAGCTGAGCTTGTCGCCGCAAGCTCCGGGCGAAGAAGCCGTGGAGCCCCCGAGCAAGAAGCGTAAGCTCCATCGAGGAGCAAAGAAGAAGGTCACGTTCCCTGCGGCAGGTACGTAGTCACAAGGCTGTTCCCTTTACATTGTACCAGACCGCGCACGAACTAACTCTTCCCTTTTTCATCAGCTGCCCTGGAGGAGGTCGACGCGAACCACGTGTTCACAGCTGTCGAGCGGTCCTTGCTGCCCGAGCACCTACACGGTGCCTCGCGAGCAACGAGGCTGCTCGCTCTCAAGGACAAACTGGCGGCGTGGGCTTTGCTCCCATCTGGCTCCAGCAACCGAGTCGACGCCTTGAAGGGTGCGATCAGCAGGCTGGAGGCTCAAGAAGCGGAGCATGGCGCCACGAAGAGCGGAGCCAAGGTCTTGGCTCTGCCGGCTGCCCAAGGCGGGACGAGCAGACGGTCTGCCGCACTGCAAATCACGGGGAGATCGTCCACATGGCTATAGCATCTCCCGTGGCGAGAGAAATCCTGCCACCGGGGAGGAAGAAGAAGATCGCGGGCAGGGGCCTAAGTCACCTTGCCCGCCACTCCGCCGGCGTCTCGGTCGAGCGCCCGATCCTGCCCGGCGAACAGCAGAGAGCGGGAAGAAGAAGCGGAGCTCGAGGGCCACACTCCTTCGCCCGTCGCAACTGCCCCAAGGCGGGCGCGCGCCCGCACAGAGGAGAAGAAGCGGAGGAAACGGCGCGCAAGTCTCGTCCCAAACAGACGAGGCTTCGTGACCCACGACCTTGAAGATCGCCTGCGCCGGAGTCTGGAGCGACGGCTTGGAGAGGTAAACCTCGAAACCGAAACTAAGTCTACTCGAGCTACAGCTGCCCAAAGCTTGACTTGGTCTTCTCTCTTTCAGTTCGTGGAGGGCACCATGGAGGACCTCGTGGAAGGCGTCACCGTCGAGTGCAGCGCCGTTATGGCGGCCTTCCAGGAGCATCTCCGGACGAGGGGGCTCGAGGGGGAGCCCTCTGCACCAGCCAAGAGCCGGAGCAGGCTGAAGGCAAAGGTGAAGAAGCTAAAGGCCCAGCTGACGGAGGAGAGGCAGGCTTCCGCGGCGCTCCAGGAGAAGCTCTCCGCCCTGTGGAGATCACAGGAGGAGGCCGAGGAGTTGCACGGGCTGACCGCAAGGGCGAGCACCACGAAGAGGAGAGTCGAAGAGCTGGACGAGCAGCTCAAGATCGCTGAGCAGCGAGCTAGTCAGAGCGAAGTCCTGACCGAGCAGCTGCGTGCCAAGACCGAAGAGGTCGAGGCTCTTCGCGCTAAAGCAGCGGAGCAGGCCAGACGCAGCAAGGAGGAAGCCGAACATCTCTGAGCTGAGGCCAGAGAAGGGTTCAAAGCCCAAGGGGAAGTCCTGCGCCTCAAGGATGTGATCGAGGAGCTCAAGGAGCAACTCGCTTCTAAGTAGCACTAGGGCTGTAACCCGAAAGGGACCTTTGTACCTACAACTTTTGATCGATGTAAATAAAGAGACTTACCTTTTCTCTGCAAAAAAAAAGCAGCAAAAAGACAAGAACGAACAGGAAACTAAGAGCAAAGGCGACATAGCGCTAGAGAGTTTTAAGAAAAACCGGTAGAACGCTTAGCCTAACTCCCACCGTTCGCATCGCTTTCGAAAACTGAGTTTGCGAACTCGAACAGGTGCACAAGAGAAAGAGCGACACCCTAGCCCCCGGTACGGACGATGCATGAAGACCTAAGTTTGCGAATTCAAGCACGTGCGTAGAGAGATAGAGCGGCACCCGCATCCTGATCGACTCATTCCATGAACTGCTTGTTAGCGTAAGTTAGGCGATTCCAAGGGTAACCGAACAAGGAAAGTGCTGTCGGTGTAATAAATACCAGGGTGCAAAGAGTCTGTGAAGATCAAGCGGGCCCAGCGCGTCGAGTGGCGACAAGGCCCCAAAGCCGTGGGCGAGGCCCTCAGGGCGCCCGGCGAGGGCCCCACACGTCGAGTGGGCGTCAGACCCGGCGTGTGGGCGAGCCCCATAAGCGTATCAGCGGCCCCACGTGTCGAGCGGGCGACAAGGCCCAGCAGTGGCGAAACCCCCTCGAAGCGCCGGGCGAGGGCCCCACGCGTCGAGTGGCGTCGAACCCGTGTGGCGAGCCTGGCGTATCAAGCGGCCCCGTCGTCGAGCGGCGACAAGGCCCAGTGGCGTGGCCGAAACCCTCAGAGCGCGGGCGAGGCCCCACACGTCGGTGGGCGTCGGACCCAACATGTGGGCGAGCCCTCGGCGTATCAGCGGGTCCCACGCGTCAAGCGGCGACAAGGCCCAAGCCACGATGGCGAGCCCTTAGAAGACTAGGCGAGGCCCCGCACACGGTGGGCGCGTGGGCGAAACCCCTCGGTGCGCATAGGGCCCCCATCAGCGAGGCCCCGTGGCGAGGCGTTGCGGAAGAGTCTTCAGGCGAAGGCTCTCCCTGCTGCGAAGGACAAGCGCATTGTCTGACATCGCAGCGGATAGGCGGTGAAGAAATGATTACGCTTCTGATGACCCTGCAGGTCGGCGGGCATCCTTTATGTGCAGAAAGAATTGACCGTGCGAGAGAAGATTTGCTTGAGATGGCCGCCCGCGTCGGGAGGATCGGTTGGGCCCACCATGACCTCACCGGTGTATTGTCTTGGTCGATGGCCACTTGTGAAGCACGCGAGGCGGCGCAACTTCGGCGTAAGCGGCACGTTTTAAATCTCTCTGTCGTGTCTCGTCGATTGTACTAAAATCTTGTCTTGCCTACCCCTCGGCTCTCTCGCGCCGAGTTCAAAGCTTGTATAAAAGGAGAGAGAGAGGAAGAGATGCGTTGCACTAGTGTGCGTGCATTTGAAACACATTCCATTCAACCACAATCGAAAAGAGCTAAGGCTCGGCGAGTAGGACTATTACCCGCAGAGGTCCGAACACTGGTAATCTCGATGAGTCGCTCCTTCTTTGCGTCGGCGCTCAAATCGAACCGAAACACGGTGATAGGCTAGCAAGGTAGAAATCTGACCGTGGGTGTGATCCGCGATGGTTGAGCGGTGAACCGCCGTCGATGGCGCGCCGAGTAGAGGCGCTAGCATCGATTCCTGCTCTTGACTTCATCAATGGCGGATCAGCGGTCGCGATGGACCGAGGCGGCCGCTAGAGCCGGCCACAGCGTCGGCCGCGGCAATGGCGGTGAATCAGCGGCGGCGATCGCCCGGCCAAGCTAAGCGGCGCCGAGCCTTGGAAGGCGCTCCGGCCAGCAGAACCTCCGCGCGGCGAGGCCTGCTGGACAACCCACTGTCTTGGGTGACTCCGGACTCCCGGCTCCGTGGCTGGCGGTTTGGCCGCTCGTCGATCCGCCCGAAGCGGTGGTGCAGATTCAGAGGCGCGAGAACGGCGTTTCCGCTTCTTCGATCCTTCTTGCCCTCGTTCCTCTCGCGAATCTCTGGCGGGAGGGAGCGGGAGATGACGTGGTTGAGCGACTCCTCGGGGGTTCGGCCAGGCGTATCTGGCCAGGCGAGATCTCGGTCCACTTGAGGACCGCCATCTGCGACAAGGAAGACTGCGAGACAAGCTCCATGCAGCCGACCAGTCTTGTGACAGCGCCCGATCTTGCCGCCCGTGGGGACAGGAGGGTTCAGCAGCCACGCCTCCGCCGCCGAAGGAGGAGCCTCTTGGCGCCATCCGGCGGTGGCTCAGCGGGCGGAGTCTTATCCGGGAGAAGGAGGCTCGGAAGTCGTGCCGCGCTTCTCGAAGGAGGCTGGCTGCGTCCGATGGCCGGAGGTTCAGACCCACCCCATCGAGAAATCTGACGGCTCCACCAACCCCAGCGAATTCTTGCAGATCTACACTCGGTGATGCTGCCGGGTGGAGGGTCGGGGAAGGTTATGGCGAACTACTTCCTGTAGTCCTCACCGTGGAGCCAGCTCTTGGCTCATGAACGCCCTCGGAGTCAGTGGGGTCGTGGAAGAGCTTTGAGCTCTTCATCACCAACTTCGAGAACGCGGTCGAGCAGCCGGAAGTCGAGGGCGACCTCCTGGCGTGGAAGCAGAAAAGGAGAGTCGCTGCAGCGACTACATCCAGCAACCGGTCAGGTCCACAATACCATCCACGACATCTCCATCGGCGCGTTGTCACGGCATTCAGAGAAGGCGCCGAGACCCTAGGGTCAAGGAGAAGATGGCCACCCGCAAGATCAAGGCAGCGGAAGAGCTCTTCACCGGCCGCTTCGCTTCCGCCCGACCGCCGGGTGGGGACAGCTGCGGCGGCGAGGCGGGACTTCAAAACCGGCGGCAAGGACAAGAAAAGCGTAAAGCGGCGAGACGGACAGGTCATAGGCCCGCCCTTGCCCGCAACAACGATAACGACGAAGCAGCGGCAAGCCAGCAGCCCAGCGCGGGCGAAAAAGAGCGAGGAGGTCGGTGGATGAAGCCAGCGGCGGCGGCGGCGAGAGCAGTCCCGCAGGTCGCGGCGAAGCGACCGCCGTGATCACGGCAGCCCCCACGGCCGCGACGAGGCGAACCGCCGTCCCGCGAAGTGGGCGGGGCTTCTGTCCCATTCACCGCAGCAGCTCCGACTTGGCGGATTGCCATGTCATCAACAAGTTGGTGGACAAGCGCGTCCCACGCGGCAGCGCAAGCGTCCGTGGCAAAGGGCAAGGCGGCTTCGCAGCTTCCAGCGGCGGGCCAGCGGTTGCCGCTCATCCACGGCGGATCGGCCACCTATCCGTCCCATGCTAGCTTTAAGCGTCATGATAGAAAGTGTCGCCGCTGCCGTGCGGCGTAAAGGTCAACAAAGCATTTGGCGTGGTCGGGCAAATGATCGCGTTCGGTCGAGCCGATCAACCCGCCCGGACCGCCGGCCAGGGCATCTCCGATCGTGATTGCATCACGGTCCGGAATGTCAAGCTTGGCGGGTCTTTGGTAGATGGAGGAGTTCCTCAACCTCTATCGCCCGAAGTCGCCCGAGCGCTCGAGATCCAAAGCGGCGGGAGCTTTGCGGCGCTCCGTTCTTGACATCGCGGGCCGAGTCGAATCCCTACGGCGCGTCGACCTCCGGTGGCGTTCGGAGGTTCAAACAATTTCCGCCTTTGAGATGCTTGAGTTCGAGGTGGCGGACTTGACCTCCGTTACAACGCCATATTGGGTCGGCGGCGCTAACCAAGTTCATGGCGGCTTGCCACTATCGTACATGGTGGTGAGGATCCGGGCCACCGGCCCCATCGTCTTGAAAGTGGACCGCGGGGCGCTCGCTGCGACAAAACGCTCTCGCTCTGGCGGGAACAATCGGCGCCTGAAGGCCGAGGCTTCCGACTCTGGGAGCTCCTCCGTGGCCCCGTGCCTCACGGTTAAATCGCGGAGGTTAAGCGGTCTCCTAAGTGAGTCGACCCAGCGAAGACCGTTGGTCGGCGCCTCTCGGCGCCAAATAGGAAGCGCGCTCATCTCCTTCCTCCATCTAACGAGCGTGTTTGCGTGGCAACCGTCAAACATGGTGGGGTCCCGTGGAGGTGATTGACCACAAGTTGGCAATGTTCCCGGCGCGCGACCGGTCATGCAAAAGGTCAGCGATCGGTGGGCGCGCCGAAAGTTATCCGCCGAGAGGTGGACAAGCTCTTGAGGCGGGGTCGTTCGTGGCGTCGCCCGTCCAGTGGCTCGCGAACCCGTCCTCGTCAAAGAAATCAGCAGGCGGTGGAGGATGTGCGTGGACTTCACCGACCTCAACAAGCGTGCAGAAGGATCCGTACCGCTGCCCGCATTGATCTCATCGTCGATTCGACGGTGAGGTGCGGCGGCTATGCTTTACGGATCGTACTCGGGTACCACCAGTTAGGATGGCGAAGAAGATGAAGACAAGACCCCTTGCCGTGGCGCCCGCCAGGCGTCTCTGCTACTCTAAGGATGGCGTTGATTGAAGAATGCAGGCCCAACCTAACAGAAGGGCCATGCATATCGCTCACATAGCCCCAAATAGGGCGGAACACAGAGGTGTCGTTAGCGACACGGTGGTGAAATCCAAGAAGGCGGAGGAGTTGATCGGCGACTGGAAGAAACCTTCGCCAACTTGAGGAAATCGCATCAAGCTCAACCACGAGAAGTGTGTATTCGCCGTTCGTCCAGACAAGCTACTAGGTTTCCTCGTCTCCCGAGAGGATTGAGGCGAACCCGGACAAGATCGCGACGATCGAGAACATGAAGCCCAGCACGCGACTTGGCGGATCACGGTGCTTGGTGGGGTCGCTTGACCTCATTGGGCATTTATAGCTCGCTTTGGGGCATAAAAGTCTCCCACTACTCAAGCTCTGAAGAAGACCAACTAATTGAGTGGGGACGAGCGGAGGCACGGGAGGCGTTCGGCGAAAGTGAAGAAGTATCTCTTTCCCGCCGTCTTTGGTCGCCTCTAGACACAGGGAGCCGATCCTTTATGTCGCGGCGGACCCTCGAGTGGTCAGTAGCAGTCTTTGGTAGCGGAAAGAGAAGGTGTTCAGCGCCCATCTACTCGTCGACAAAGTCCTCCACGACCAGAGACAAAGTACTCCAAAGCACGAGAAGATGCTCTACGCCGTCTTGTGGCGTCAGCTGCGTCACTACTTCGGGCGAAATCACATCTTGACCAAGTACCCCTTGCGGAGATCCTCTTCAACGCGGGCGACAGGTCGCATCGCCAAATGGGCCATGGAGCTGGCAGAATTCGACCTCAAGTTAAGCTCCCGACGGCCATCAAAGACAAGCTCTGGCGGAGTTAAATCGTGAGTGGACTCCGCGGACACAGAAAAGGCTGGCGCCCAGTGCCACAACGTGGACTCTCTTATTCGACGGTTCGTTCCGGCTTGAAGGGGCTGGGGCAGGTATCGTTCTGGTGTCTCCCACCGGCGACATTGTTCGGCACCTGGTGGTGCTGGAGTTCCGCGCTACCAACAACGTCGCGGAGTATGAAGGATTACTCGCCGGACTCAGTGTGGCTTCGACCCTGGGCATTCGGCGGCTGCAAGTAAAGGGCGACTCTCTCCTGGTCATCAACCAGGCGAGGAAGGATTTCACCTGCTCGGATCCCGTCATGGCGGCCTATCTGGCGGAGGTGCGTCGGTTGGAGCGGCATTTCGAGGGTTTGGACTTCGCGCACATCCCTCGCCGCGACAACTATATGGCGGATGAATTGTCCCAGATTGCCTCGTCAAAGGCACCTGTTCCGGCCGGGGTTTTTGAAGAAAGACTCCGCACCCGTCGTCGCAGACCCCAATTACAGCGGGGACGGCGCTTTCCACGACGCAGCTCCAGCCACGGAGGAGACGTCACCGATCTGCTACTGACTCCCGGTTGGAGGGAGGCGGAAGAATTGCTGAGGCGGTTGGCGGAAATGCCGGGCGAGCGAGTACGTCGGCGACAATGTCACGAACGTCGTCACACTCGTCCGGGAAGGTCAGTGGATGGATCAGATCCTAACCTACCTGCGGGACGGAGTGATCCCTGATGATGACGCGTCGGCTAAGAAGATAGCACGCAAGGCCAAGCGCTACGCCCTGGTAGGTGGGGACCTGTATCGCCAGGGCGCAAACGGAGTTCTACTGAAGTGCGTCACTCGGGAAGCGGGGAGTGCAATTCTCTCTGAGATCCATGGAGGCATGTGCGGGAGCCATTCAGGGAGCCGGGTGTTGGTTGGGAAAGCTTTCCGCCACAGCTTCTATTGGCCTCGCCCTCCGGATGCCTTGAGTGGTGAGGAGATCGGCGTGCCAATTTCATGCTAAGCGAGATCCACCGACCGGCCCGGTAGCGCAAACCATTCCGCTTTCCTGGCCGTTCGCGATGCAGGGGCTTGACATCTGGGCCCGTTCCTTGAGCGGCGGGAGGTTACACACATCTGTTCGTCGCCGTTGACAAGTTCACCAAGTGGGTGGAGGCATCGCCCGTCCCGGCGATCACGTCCTCTGCTGCCATAAAGTTCATGAAGAGCATCTTCGTCCGGTTCGATGTCGCCAACATGATCATCACCGACAACGGCGCTTTCGCCTCAAGCGCCCGATTTCAAAACAGGTCGAAGCGGGTACCAAACGTTAGCCGCCTCCGTTACATCCGAAGAGCAATGGGCAAGTGGAGCGGGCAAATCTTGAAGTACTCGAAGGACTCAAGACAAGGGCTTTCGGCCAAATGTCTGAAAAAGCGACAGCGCTGGGCGGAAGAAGTCCCCACTATATTGTGGTGCCTGCGGCAACTCCCATGAGCCACCGGCAGACCCATTTCTTCCAGTGTATGGCTCGAAGCGGTGCTCCCATCGAGCTTCGCCTTTGGGTCCCCAAGGGTGGCGGCGTTCAGCGAAGCGAGAGACCACGACCGGCGTCAGGATGAAGTAAATCTCCTGGAGGAGATCAGAGACAGGGTGGCGGTCCGGGCCGCCGGGTATCAGCAGGCACTGCGCCGCTATCAAGCAAGACGGGTGCGTGAGAGGACACTGGCAGTGGGCGACCTCGTTCTGCGCAAAATCCAGGCGCAGGCTGGGCGCAACAAACTGTCTCCCCTGTGGGAGGGCCCCTTTAAGGTGGTTTCAGTCTCCCGCCCAGGCTCAATCGGGCTCGCCGAGGATGGTCATGAATTGGCGAACACTTGGAGCGTCGGCGGTGAGGAAGTTCTACCCGTGAGTAGCTGTTCGGGGAGCTTTTTGGCCTTCCTTTGGAGCCGAAAGCGCGAGGTCTTCCTCCTTCCCGCTTCGCCTCGGGGGCTGCATTGTACAAAGCCATCTGCAATAAAAAGATAAGTTCTGTCTCTCTGCGGGCATCTGTTCATTTTCGCCTTAAAGTCTGTTAGAAAACATTCTGTTGAAAGCTGGTAGCGAAAAAGTACTTAAGGCTGATGGCCCTTAGTTGCAAGAAATGACAGCTTGAACTTGCGGCCGGGCGGGCCGAGGCGGAAGGCGGGTTCTAGCACGGTGTGTCGGCTAGAGTGCAGGCAATCATGTAGCAGATGACACGCGTCTAGACCACTTCCGGAAGCTAAGCTCTCACCACGTAACGTTTAAGGTCGGTTTGCCGAGAGGCGTAAGGTTGAAGTAACGATGCCTAAGGAAAAAGCGCTCACTTGCAGCAGAATGTTCCGTCTAAAGCTTTTTAGCGTCAGTTGTTTAGCATAAAAAGTTTGTTAGAAAGCATTCTATCGAAAATTTGGTAGCGAAAGTACTTAAGGTGATGGCCCTTAGTTGCAAGAAATGAGCAACGAACTTCTTGGTAGGCGAGGCAAAAGAGACGGAGGCGGGTTCTAACTGGTGTGTCGGCTCGGTGCGGGCAATGCATGTGGCGCACCGGCGTCTAGACCACTTCCGGAAGCTAAGCTCTCGCCACGTAACGTTTAAGGTCGGTTTGCCGAGAGGCCATAAGGGTTCAAGTAACCAAAAGCCTAAGGAAAAAGCGCTCACTTTCAATAGAATGTTATGTCTAAAGCTTTTAAGCGTTCAGGTGCCCCATTTCTTTTCGCAAGTAGGAGTTTTGCGCAAAGTTTGGTTGAGACTTACGACAAAAGAGCAAAAGTTTGCGTTCACAAGATGTGTACAGGACAAAAACAGATGAGGGAGTTCATCTACTCCTCGTCATCATCCCCGTCGCCCTCAGCTGGCGCAGCGCCGCCCATCATAGAGACAGCGGTGGCGGCGAAACTCGACCCGGACTCTTGATCCGGTCTGGCCGGCATGAAAGGCTCCACAGTGGCGGCGCCTAGGTCGAACGCGGCGTTCTGGGCGAGGCAGTTGCCCAGGATGAATCGTGCCGCTTCGAGAGCGCCGTGGCGACCGTCTTCGATCGACCGCGCCCGCATCAGCGCCGGCAGCTCGCGAAGCGTCGCCGGCTTCGCCACGGCGCCCGACCTCTTCTTGCCGCCGTCTCCTCGATGGGAGTACAAAGTAGCGCCAAGCGGTACAGAGGCGTCCGGAAGCTGTGGTAAGCGGCGCGCAGCAGTGTCGGCGAAGCACCGGGCGCTTCAGTGTGCTCGCGGAGGTCTTCGGCGTCCTTAGTGGCGGCGTGGCGGCTGCGCCGTCGCGGCCTCGCGGATCGCCGCCTCCTTGCTGCGCTTCGCCTCCTCAGCGCGCCCGCGGCTTCATGCGGCTTGCTCCCCGAGCGAGCACTTTCCAGCGTCGCCCAGGTATGGGCGAGTGCGAGCGCCGCGAAGCGTCCGGCGTCGGCGGCGGCAGCGCTCGCTGCGTTAGCGTCGGCGGCAGCGTGCCGGAGGTTCCCCGGCCTCGTCTTGGCGCGATCTCCGGCGGCGAGCCTAACCTCGTCAAAAGGCAGCAGCGAAACTAGAAATTTGGCGGATCGTCGAGATGGAGCTCGGCGCGGCGACCACTCTATCCAGCGAAGATGAGCGAGCGGGGTTGGTATGCAGCGTGTAGCTTGCTAACCTAACGCGAAATGTCTGCGAAAAGTGAAGGCGCACCTCAAGCCGCTTGATTCGCGGAGGCGCAAGGGCCTGATCATGATCGGTGCCATCAGCAAGCGGCCAGTGCGGGTAAGCGCCAGCCCATAGCGGCGGATGATGGCCTTGTAGCCAGGCGCAGCAGCGTCGGCAGGAATCTTGGCGAAAGGCCGTATGAAGCAGCGCGCGCGCGCCGATTCGAAGAATCGCCGCGACTTCGCCGGTGGCGGAGCGGCGGCGTCGTAGCCGAGCCCCTAGTGGAGGGGGGAGGAGGCAGCGAGCTCGGGGCTTGAAGGCGGGCTCTCTTTGGGCTCGCCTCCCTCCCTCGTCGTCGTCATCTTCAGCAAGGATGGTGGCGCTTCCAGGCCTTGATCGGTCGGCCGCCACGCCCGAGGCCCAGGCAGCCACGGAAGGCTTTGGCGGCCGCGGGCCGCTCCGCGGATCTGCAGTGGTCCCGGGCCACTTGGATCAAGGGGCTAGAGACCTCCATGAGGCAGCCCACGCAACATCTTGTTCGCGCTCCGTGTGTCCCGGTCGCGAGAGGCGGATGGTCTCCGACAAGGAGATGTCGCCCGACAGGTGCGGTCGAGAGCCCGCCGGCCACTTAGAACACGTTCTCCGGCACGTTCCTCGCGGTGGGCGTAAGAGAAAAGAAGAAGCCGTAAGTCACAAGGTATCAAAGACAAAGAAACCCAAAAGATTGAAGGAACATTTACCAGGGGACAAGGCGGACTCCATCGCATCGCCATAGTATCGCAAAGGGGCGAACCCTCAAGCGAGGCGGCGGCGCGCCGCAGAAATCCGCCTGGCGTGGGTTCCGGTGAGCCCGTTCTATGCCGAGCTCGGCGATCGCCCCATCATCTCTCCAGCTCGGCCCGATCGTCGAGCGGAGACCCCGGTGGCAAGGGATTCCGCGGGACCTCGGGAGGTCAAGGTCATCGCAGACGCCGGAGTCCTCCACGTCTGACCATTGGCGGTGCCAGATCCTTCAGTTGGACTTGACCGTGACCGGGAGGAAAGCGGCGGCGTCGGGGCGAGAAGTAGCAGCTCCCAATGGCCCTTTCGCCGCGCGACCGCATGCAGCGTGAAGAGCCAGCCCAGGCGGGAGGTTTGGCATCGTCCCCACGAACATCTCGCGAGAGGTGGGCGAAGATGGTTAGAACCCGATGGAGTTGGGGAAGGTCGTCGCTGGATCTCGTGAAAGCGAGCACCGCCAAGAAGAATTCAGAATCTGGCGGGGCGAGCCCCGCCAAGCCTCGCCAAGTGAAGACACAATCTCCCGTCGCGGGCTTGGCACTATAGTGCGGCGCGCGAACCAGACGGAGGTGGCGGCACGAACCCTTGAGCCGCACGCCACGTCCTCGTCGACAATGAGAGGGGCAAAGCAGAGCCAGATGGTGGCGCGTCCCGCGGCGACCCTGCTGCGTTTGGCGCCATGGAAAATGGTGGAGGAGTTGGCGAGAAGAAGGTGGCGATGGCGAAGAGGCTCGTGGCGTGCGAAGAAGGTGAAAAGCGGTTTGAGGACTTAGCGTGCGGAAGGATTGGTCGCGGCGCCAAGGGTATTTATAAGCAAAGCGGCGAGGCGGCGGTTTGGATTCCGACCCCAGCGCCATCATTGCCCAGCGTTTCGATTTCCACAATGGCGCGGTTACCCAAGGAAGATCGTCGCAGAGATAGAGAATCGAGCGTCTGGTGCTGCGGAGGTGGGCCCCCACGATTTGCCTCCGCCGCTGAAAGCGGAAAAAGTGTCAACGTGACGGTTGGGTATCATGGTGGACCGGGACTCTTGTCGGTGTACTAAATACCGAGGTGCAAAGAGTCTGTGAAGATCAGCGGGCCCACGCGTCGGGCGACGACAAGGCCCAGTGGCGTGGGCGAGCCCTCGGGCGCCGGGCGAGGCCCCACACGTCAGTGGGCGATCGAGACCCGGCGTGGGCGAGCCTGGCGTATCAGCGCGGCCCGCGCGTCGCGGCGACAAGGCCCCGTAGCGTGGGCAAGCCCTCGAGCGCCGGGCGAGGCCCCACACGTCGGGTGGGCGTCGGACCCAGTGTGGCGAGCCCCACTGACATATCAGCGGGCCCCGCGTCGGCGAGCGACAAGGCCCTAGGCGTGGCGAGCCCCTCGAGGCACCGGCGAGGCCCCGCGTCGAGTGGGCGTCGAGACCCAGCGTGTGGGCGAGCCCACGGCGTATCAGCGGGCCCCGCGTCGGCGACGACAAGACCCAATGCGTGGCGAAACCTCTCAGCGCCGGCGAGAGCCCCACCGTCGGTGGCGTCGAACCCAGCGTGGGCGAGCCCCACAGCGTATCAGCGAGCCCCATCGTCGAGCGGCGACAAAACCTCGGTGGCGTGGCGAAACCCTCGAGGCGCGAAGCGAGCCCCACACGTCGAGTAAGCGTCGGACCCGGCATGGGCGAAGCCCCCGGCGTATCAAGCGGGTCCCACGTCGGTGGCGACAAGGCCCCAGCGCGTGGCGAGCCCTTAAAGACTAGGCGAGGCCCCGCACAGGTGGGCGCGTGGCGAGCCCTCGGTGTGCATAGGGCCCCCATCATCAGCGGGGCCCGTGGCGAGGCGTTGCGGAAGGAGTCTTCCGGGCGAAGGCTCTCCCTGCTGCGAAGGACAAGCGCATGTAATGCGACATCACGCACGGATAGACGGCTGAAGAAATGATTACCCAGCTGATGACCCTGCAGTGCAGTGGCTACATCCTTTGTGGCGTGAAGAATTGACCGGAGAGAAGGTTTGCTTGAGATGGCCGCCCGCGTCGGGGAGGCGGTGGGCCCCACCCGACCTCACCGGTGTATTTGTCTTGGTCGATGGCCACTTGTGAAGCACACGAGACGAGCGCCGCTTCGGCGTAAGCGGTAACGCGTTTAAATCTCTCTCTGTCGTGTCTCGTCGATTAATACTAAAAGTCTTATCTTGCCTACCCTCGGCTCTCGCCGCCAGTTCAAAGCTTGTATAAAAGGAGAGGAGAGAGAGGGAAGAGGGTACGTTGCACTAGTGTACGTGCATTTGAAACACATTCCATTCAACCACAATCAGAAAAGAGCTAAGGCTCAGCAGGAGTAGGACTATTACCCGCAGGGGGGTCCGAACCTGGGTAATGTCTGTGAGTCGCTCCTTGCTGCGTCTGACGCTCAAATCGAACCGAGCACGGCTGATAGGCTAGCAAGGTAGAAATCTGACCAGGGGTGTGATCCGCAGTGGTTGAGCGGTGAACACGCCGTCAAGTGCCTCTACCGCGGAGGGCTTACAAGAGCAGGCTTCGCCAAGTGGTTGTGCCGTGGCCGGTAAGTGCCTCTGCCGCGGAGGGCTTACGAGAGCAAACTTAGCCGTGAGGCTGGATGCCGTGTTACGCAACTAAGAGTTTAGGAACTTGTTGAAACGAGATACGGACAGGGAAACCCTGAAGATCGCGGAGCCAAGAGTTATGAAGACAGGCGACCATCAAGTGTTACGAGAGAAAGAGATAGTCCGAGAAGACAAGAAGTGAAAAGAGACCCGGGGGCGCGAAAATTCAATGTTAATTGGATTGAACTTTACATGGCAGCCAGAGACTTGGGCGAATTAAAGTAGCCAAGTTTACAAAAGCGCCGAGCTAAGCAAACACACAAAAGACCTACACAAAGAACTTACGAAGCTGGTCGATGTTCCAAGTGCTGGTCAACTCTCTCCCGTCCTCCATTGCTAGGTGAATGTTTCTTGGGCCAGCGAGAAACGACCGTGAGCGAGCCCTCCCTAACGGGGAGTGAGCTTGTTGGCATTGGACGAGGTTCGGACACTGGCGCAGAGCAGTCGCCCGCCTTCAAAGCCCTTGGTCGAACTGATTTGGCGTGTCAGCGTGAAGAGCTTCTTTGGTAGCGCGCCATTCTGAATTGTGCCCGGTCGCGTGTGCCTTCGAGGAGATCGAGTTCGAGGAGATGGCTTCTGCACCATAGACCAATTGGAAAGGAGTTTTCCGGTTGCCGGTGGCCGTAGTCTGATCGCCCGGAGGACGGAAGGAACCGTCGACCAGGCTTTGTTGTGCTCGGAGAGCGACAAACACCTGCCGTTTGATACCCTGGACTATCTGTCTGTTAGCTCGCTCGACTGCTCCATTGCTCTGTGGATGAGCCACAGAGGCGAATCAGACCTTGGTACCCAGCTGTTCGTAGTATTCCTGGAATAGCTCGCTTCTGAACTGGGGACCGTTATCGGTGATCAGCTTGTGGGAAGCCCAAAATGCGTGATCACGTTGCTTTTGAAAAAGTGCACAGCCGTTTTGGCGTGAAGAGAAGACACAGGCTCTGCCTCAATCCACTTTGTGAAAGTGTCAATGGCGACGAGCAAGTGTGTGCAGCCCTTGTACCCCTTGGGGAACGGGCCGAGCAGATCCAGACCCCACGTGGAGAAAGGCCAATATGGGGGGATCGTTTGGAGCTCTTGGGCGGGCTTATGGGTCTTCCGGACGTGAAATTGACATGCCTTGCATTTAGTTACCACATCCCGGGCAATCCTGTAACGCGGTGGGCCAGTAATAGCCCATGCAAAACGCTTTGCCAACCAGAGTCCTGAAGGAGGCGTGGTTGCCGCAGGCACCCTCGTGTATGTCCCTAACAAGGAACACACCCTCCTGCTGAGAGATGCACTTGCAGAGGACTCTTAGCGCACCTTGACGGTAAAGGATGCCGTCCACAAGCTTGTATGGACTAGCACGCCTTATAAGCCGGGAACGCTCGGCTTCGTCTTTGGGCAGGGTCCCATCTGCGAGGTATCGGATAAATGGCGTTGTCGGTCTGCGGCACCTTTCGATGGCGAAAACAAAGACCACATCTCTGTTGCCTCGTCCGGAGACGTGATTGAGGGCTTGCAAAGGTGCTCAACGAGCACCCTTGCCGGAGCAGGTTCGCGTGAGGATCCATACTTGGACAGCTGGTCGGCCAGGAAGTTGTCCTTTCTGGGCACGAAGAGCACCTCGAAAAATCAAAAGTGCCGCTCCAAGTTCCTCACTTCAATCAAGTATCGCGCCATTGAGTCATCGCAGCACTGATACTCCTTGTTTACCTGATTGATGACCAGCTGTGAATCTCCCTTCATAGTCAGCCGTTGGATGCCAAGCGACTTGCACGCTCTTAGTCCTGCGAGGAGAGTCTCGTACTCCGCAGCGTTGTTAGTCGCCGCAAAGTGTAGTTGGATAGAATACTGGAGTTACTCTCCTTGAGGGGAGATGAGAACAAAACCAGCCCCGAGTTTCGGTCTTGGCGAAATCAAAAAACATGGTCCAGGGGGGTTCGTCAAGTTGCTAAGGAGCTTCTTGGGACTTGGGCGGGCAGGTCCATTCAGCGACAAAGTCAGCCAGGACCTGGGATTTAATAGCGATTCAGGCGACAAGCGAATGTCGAACTCTGCCGGTTCCATTGCCCATTTAGCTATCGTCCTTGACTTCCTTGTTCCTTAGGATTTAGCCTAGAGGAACTTGGTCGGGACCAGTATTTGATGCACCTGGAAATAATGCCGAAGCTTCCTGAAGGACATGAGTAAGGCATAAATCAACTTCTGGACCTTAGGGTAACGCTCCTTTGATCCATGAAGCACCTCGCTCACGTAATAGATTGGCCGCTGGATACCGTCCCTTTCCACTGTCAAGACCGCGCTCACCGCTTGTGGTGTGTAGCCAAGATACAGCAAAAGCTGCTCGCCATGCCGCGGGGTAGTCAAGACAGGTGGGTTGGACAGGTATTGCTTTAGACCTTGGAAAGATCTATCAGCCTCCTCTGTTCACTCGAAACCATTATGCTTGCACAGGGCCTTAAAGAAGGGCAGCCCGCGTTCGTCTTGACGGAAAATAAATCTGCTAAGAGCAGCCATCCGTCCTGTGAGGCTCTGAACTTCCTTAACGGTAGTCGGAGCCTGCATGTTTTCAATGGCTTCTATTTTTTCAGGGTTAGCAGAAATACCTTGCGAACCAATGACGTAACCGAGCAACATTCTAGATCGAACACCAAAGGTACACTTCTCTGGATTTAACTTTATTCGATGCCTGGTGAGATTACGAAAAGTCTCGGTCAGGTCTTTTACATGATCTGGAGCATACTTGCTCTTTACAACTATGTCGTCGACATAGACCTCCAGGTTTCTTCCGCACTATTCTGGGAAAGTCTTCTCTATCGAGCGCTGGAACGTGGCACCAGCATTGCGTAGACTGAAAGACATGGTCGTGTAGCAGAAAGTGCCGAAGGGGGTGATGAAGGCAATCTTCTCTTCATCCTCGGGGGAGATGCTTATTTGGTGATAACCGGAGTAAGCATTCAAAAAACTCAAGAGCTGGACATCCGCAGTCGCGTCGACCAGCTGGTCTATGAGAGGCAGCGGGAAATTGTCTTTAGGACAAGCAGCGTTTAAATCTGTGTGATCGACACACATCCTCCACTTGCCGCCTTTCTTTTTTACAATGACAGGGTTAGCCAGCCACTCGGTGTGATCAACCTCGCGGATGAAACTAGCAGCGAGCAACTTGCCAAGCTGATCCTTGATGATCTCTTGCTTGAAATCCGAAAAGCGTCGAAGCTTCTGGTGAACAGGCTTTTTGTTCGGTCGGACTGCCAGTTTGTGCTCGATAACCTCCCTTGGGACTCCGGGCATGTCAGACGGCTCCCAGGCAAACACGTCTGCATTAGCTCGGAGGAAGGCAATGAGCTCGCTTTTCTATTTGGAGTCCAGATTGGCCCCCAAGTGAACTGTCTTGGAAGTATCATCAAGAGACAGCGGAACTTCCTTGGTCTCTCCCCCTGGCTGGACAGAAACTCTAGGGCGTGCAGACTTGGTCTGCGGAGCTTCGGGACCACGCGGCGGGAGCTGGTCGACCAGGGCAAGGGACTGCTCGTCGCAATCGAGAGCAGCTTTGTAGTTGCCCTTGACCGTGATCACGCCGCTTGGGCCCGGAATCTTCACGCAATGGTATGCATGGTGGGACACGGCCATGAACTTGCCAAGAGATGACCGGCCCAGGATCGCGTTGTACGCGGATGGGAAGTCGACCACGTCGAACGTGATCAACTCTGTCCGGAAGTTGCTAGGGCTGCCGAAGGTGACGGGCAGAACGATCAATGGCTTAACAGCTTCTCCCGGAACAATCCCACAGAATGGCATGGCGACTTCCTTCAGTTTGGAGCGAGGGATCTGCATCTCGTCCAAGACCTTTGCAGATAGCAAGTCCAAAGCACTCCCGCCGTCGATCAGGACGCGCCCGACCCTGGCGTTGCTGATGGTCGGAGAAACCACCAGTGGGAGACGCTGAGGCTTGGTTATTCCAGCGGGGCAATCCTCCTTAGAGAAGGAGATAGCGACCTCGGTCCACTTCATTGTCTCGGGCTGAGGTTTGCCCTTTTCAACGTTGTGGACCTCCCGGGCAGCTTCCATGAGGCTGTGTCGAGAAGTATAAGCTGAGGAACTGCCGAAGATAACGGCGATGTGGTTCACGGGCTCCTGATACTCATCATCATCGTCCCGATCACCACCATCGGCTTGGCGCTTGTCCTTGCCGGCATCACCTTTTTCGGACAGGGTGGGCATTGGGCCCTTGCCATTGTAGAAATCCTCGAGCTTTGCAGCCCAGGTTCTGCAATGGCGTGTATCATGCCCGTAGTGCTGGTGGAACTTGCAATATCGGTCACTGGGACCTTTATTGCCTTGGTTACCTCCCTGGGCGGGCTTCTTGCCATTGTAGTTATTGTTGGGCTTCTTCTGCCCGTCTTTGGGAGGAGGTGTGCGATCTATACCGGCAACGGTGTTGTTCGCATCACCCTTGTTTTTCTTCTTCTGGGACTTCTTGTCACCAGGATTGTTGCTGCTCTTCTTCTTCTCATCCACACCAGGCTGGGCGGGCAGCTCGCCCTTGTCGAACGCCTTCTTGTACTGAACGCGTTCTGCCGCATTGGCATAGCGATCAGCCGCCTTGAACAGGTCGTTGGCGGTCCAGGTCTCATTGATCTCGAGGTCCTGGGTGAGCCGCTCATCGCGAACTTCATTTTTAAAGGCGCGGACAATAGATTCATCCGAGATGTTCGAGATCGTGTTGTGGATCTTAATGAAACGCTTCACGAAGTTGCGGAGGGTCTCCCCGTTCATCTGGATCATCTGGTGCAGATCATCCTCCTTGCTCAAACGCACGTAACAGCTCTGGAAATTGGCAATCAGAGCGTCACAAAGTTGGTCCCACGAGCAGATGGAACCCTCTTGCTGGTTGAACAGCCATGTCTGAGCAGCTCCCTCAAGGACAGTCGGGAGGTAATTAGCCATAACTAGCTCGTCACCCCCGGCCGCCATGATGGCATTAGCGTAGATGGAAATGAACTCTTCTGGGTTTTGAGTCCCATTGTACCTCTCCATGTGACCGGGCTTGAACTTAGAAGGCCACTTGACAGCGCGAAGCTCATCAGAGAAAGCCTTACAGCCCAAGGCGTAAGACCGGCCACCTTCCCCAGCAGAACCTGACCTTGAGAAGACGTTGGTCCTGTTGTCTGGAGGAATTCTAGCTGAACGGGAGGTCTCTGCCTGGAGAAACTCTCTCCGGGACAGTCCTCCATGTTCCTTCCTCGTGGTCAAGACGACGCGCTCCTCGCGAGGGGATCGTCCATGATCGTCGCGCGCACGCTTGCTCCTACGGTTGCGGTGACCACGGGGACTTGGTGAGCGTTGGCGACCACGGGTGACTTGCTCGTGGACAGTGGTCCTTCGACGGTGACGAGGGTCACGCGATCGATCGGAGCGCTCACTGCTCGAATCCACCCGGACAGGTTGACTGCGCTGCCCGGAGGAGGTGTTGGCCTCACCTAGGGACTTAAAGCCTTCGGCCAGTCGCTCAAGGTGGGAGGCAACAGCATCGCCCATGCGGAAGAGGTCGGCCTGGTTGGTGGATCTGAGCACCGTTGCCATGGCCTGGAGTCGTTCCCGACTCTGATCAAGGGGTCCTGGGATCCCTGAGGCGTCCGCGTTTTGCCCGACCGGAGTCTGGTCACGCGGGGATTCAACCCGAGCAGGCTGAACTTCTACCGGGGGTTTTGGCGTAGGCGTGCGAGGCGGGTCGCGACGCTATCGCTTGCGCTGGTCGCGGATCTGCGCCAAGGTCTGATTGATGGACTCGTCAAGATTGCGGCGAACAACATCTTGTTCGCGAGCAGCTAGCGCGGCCTCATCTTGGTGCCGAGCAGAATTAGACTGCCCGATCTCATCGGCCGCCGCGGCCCGCGCAGGGTCCTCTAAAGTCCCTGCTCTAGCCATGTTGACGCTGCGGTGACTGTGTGTCGGCATGCTAGACGGCGTCATCACTGTGTCGCCACAGGAGGAGTCGACCGACATAGCCTTGGAATCCGAGAGATCCAAACCATCGTATAGATCGTCGGTTCCGTATTCATCGTCGATGACGGGAGCTTGATCTAGGACCATCTCCAGAGCATAACCAGAGACTTCTGTCCCAGATATGGAAAGCGATCGGGATCGAACAGATCGGTCTGATCTGACAGGGGATGAGGCATCCTGTCCTTCTGAGTCGTAGTCCTCAGGAAGAGATCCCTGGTCGCTAATGGAGTTCGACATGCTCAATCTACTAAATCCCCACGGACGGCGCTAACTGTCGACGGTTGAGATATCGATCTCAAGTCAACTAAGGTTCTTAAAAAGGGGAGATAGGAGACACGCCGAACAGAACGAACAGCAACTAGCGACGAACAGGGAGACAAGGGTTTTTATCCTGGTTCAGGCCTCTCAGAGAGATAATAGCCCTACGTCCAGCCTTTCTTATATATCAGAGATGAATACAAGAGGATGCTCGACGAGATGGACAGATCTCGGCGAGATTATGGGTGTACAGGAAGTAATGCGCAACAATGCCAAAATTAGGTGCTGGATTGACCGTAAACTCGTGTCCTCTACACGCCATAGGGGCCCTGTTTATATAGTGTAGATGAACCGACCTACCGAAGGATAACCGGGCCGGGCTAACTACGAGATCGTAACGAACTCGTACCATGCCAAATACGCCCACGGTAGATAAGGTATACTCCAATTCTTGGGGATCACGACTCCTATTCCAATCCGGGAAACCACGTCCGGGTCTTCACGTAGCCGTGCAGAACTCCTGTTCGAGACGGACTCAAACACGATTCCTTGGCCGTTACGCACCATGCCAGCCAGGAAGCTGTTCGGTAGGGTGCATATGGGCCAGATAGAACCTTCCAGGGAGCTGAGCCCTGGTAGGCTGTTTGATTGGGCCGTCAGGGAGTGGGCCATGGCAATGGGCCGTAATTTTATCCACGACAATGAGGTGGCACAAAGAGGGCAAACGTGGAAAGGAGGGCGTGAAGCCTAGAGGCATTTTGACCAGCAACATCCTAAATTCGCAGCTGAGCCTAGAAATATCCATATCGGGCTCTCCACAGATGGGTTCATGCCATTCAATATGACGCGTCGCACCCGTAGTCGTATTGGTCGGTATTTGCCATCCCGTACAACTTGCCGCCTCAACTCTGCCTGAAGGAAGAGTTCATATTCCTTTGTGTTAACGTCCCTAGGCCTAAGTCTCCTGGAAAAAACTTGGACCTATTCATGAAACCATTGGTAGAAGAGCTGAGCGACCTCTGGGGTAAAGGGCTCTTGACACATGATAGCTAGAAGGGCCAAAACTTTATGATGCGAGTCGCCTATATGTGGTCCATACACGATTTTTCGGCGTATGGCATGTTCTCGGAGTGGAGCACGCATGGAAGGTTGTCGTGTCCTAAATGCTTCTGTAACACTGATGCGTTCAAACTAAAAAAAGGGGGGCAAGGTTTGTTGGTTTGACTGTCACCGTCGTGTTCTTCCACCGAACCACCCATTTAGGAAGGAATTAAAACATTTCATAAAGGCAAGACTGTGAGAAAACAACAGCCACCAGAACGGTTCGAAGTGGAGGATATCATGCAATGGCATGAAGATTTGGCAGAGAATGGCTACGAGGTAGAGTACGGGGAGGAGCACCATTGGACTTATAAGTGTAGCATCTACAACCTTTCTTATGCAACAAACTTGAAGCAACCTCACAACCTCGACCTGATGCACCAGGAGAAGAATATGTGTGAGGCAGTCGTCTACACTAACTGGGACATCCAATATAACACTAGAGATAACACAAAGGCTCGGTTGGACTGCGCTTTGATATGTGATCAACCAGAGATAAACCTCAATGAGAATGGGATAAAACCTAGGGCAAAGTACTGCCTCACAAGTGCGCAAGTGAGGCAGATTATAGTCTGGATTAAGGAAAAGATGAAATTCCCAGATGGTTATGCGACGAGCTTTCGTCATATCGTTAGTATTAAGCAATGCAAGTTAAATGTAATGAAGGCTCACGACTATAAAGTCTTCATAGAGCGTCTGTTTTCCCACCGTATGGCATGTACATGTTGACGACGCTCTTTGGAGAACATTGTCAGAGCTGAGCTTCTTCTATCGAAAGCTGTGTGCAAAAGAGATATCTGTGTCGAGGATGGAGGAATTAGAGAAGGAGATTGTTGTAGTTGTGACGAATCTCGAGAAGATTTATGTTCCTGGGTTTTTCAATTGAATGCAACATCTATTGGTGCATTTACCACACGAAGCAAAGGTTGGTGGTCCGACACTATTCAGGTAAATGTATTCTGTTGAACGGATGATGAAAAATCTTAGAGCGAAGGTGAAGAACAAAGTACGAGTCGAAGGAAGTATTGCTGAAGCTTGGCCGACTCAGGAGATCGCCTACTTCACGGACAAGTACTTTATGACAAGGAACAAGGTCCATGTGCCACAACCGAGGTATAAGAATGCATGTCGTAGAAGTACATTCAACCTTGAGGTGTTCCATGACCAAGCCGGACACAACATTGGCAAAAGCACAGCACGTGTCTTGGATGAAGAGGAAAAAGTTATGATCCAGCTGTACGTGTACGACAACATGTCTGAAATGATGGTGTACATCGAATAAGTGAATAAATATCTCAATTAAGTCATTAATACATAATTATTCTGTAAATAATCGAATGAAAAACCTAATCTTGTAGTCAATTTATTTAAGAAATATGGAGAAAACCAGGTCAACCCTCGGGCGAACAAATTAACATGCTGAAAAGATGAGGGCATGGACAAAACCATCCAAACTTTCTTACATGGTTCCATTACTACTTAAGTTTCTTTCTCTTAAGTAGCATAATTCCATTATAAAGTGATCAGTTTTAATCAATTTTGTCATGAATGCTTGTGCAGTGTCAAAGACATTCCAGCGTGCACAACAATCTCCGACAAATGTCACATGGATGCAGTCGTACGATTAAGGTCAATGGATGCTATGATTGTCATGGATATCGATATCGATCCAAAGCGGCTGAGTCTACTCGCCCAAATGCAATAACGGTGAATAGCGCCATCCTGAGTTATGTCATAGACGACCTTGGTGGTCTAGATATAGAATATTATGGGATCATTGAGGTGGGATCATTGAGGAGATTGTCAAAATATCTTATCAAGGCAACAATAATCTCTCGCTCCTGCTGTTTCAGTGCAGATGGTTTGATCCTAAGAGTGGGGTGCGGCGTACTCCCAAACTAGGATTAGTTGAAATCAATCATAAGAAGCTGTATCAAAAGCCCGATGTGTTCATTCTCCCCTGAACAAGTCGAGCTAGCGTTCTATCTGTCGTACGCCCATCCGTATTATAAAAATTGGTGGATTATCCATAAATGTCATCCAGTTGGTGGATTGCCCGACCTAACGGAAGACGACTACGAGCCTCACCAACACGTGGAGCCATTCCAAGAACGAGAGTTATCCCGAGAGCTGCATGTTGATATTGGTGATGTGCTAGTACCACCGGAAGAGGTGGTAGAAGAAAACGAAGAAGAAGAGCAAGCAAATGAGGAAGAGGAAGAATAAACTGACGAGGAGGAAGAAGAGGAAGAGGAAGATGAAGCCAAAGATTTTTAAATTATTCAAGTTAATTATCCATTTTACTTTCATATCCATTTACTTTGTCATTTAAATATTCAAGTTAAATTTAATTTCATATCCACTTGTCACTAGCTTCATTTACTTTCATATATTTGTTGACATATATATCTAATTGTGCCATTTAATTTGATTTGCGCAGGATGACTGGACCTCTGAGGAAGCTCGTGCAGAGGGGGGCGAAGCTCTTTGGGAGGGGGTAGGACTGTAGGAGGAGTCGAGAGCACACCGACCCCCAGTTGGAGGAGGAGGCCGAGGTGGCGGCCACACCTCAGCCTCCGACTCACAGTTGGAGGAGGACGCCAAGGTGGTAGCCATCGACCCATAGCAGCTGGGCTCGCAGGTCGGGTCGATGGAGGAGGGTGGGCAGGAGGAGGATGGAGAAGGAGGGAGTAGGAGGCGGAGGAGGGTGGAGGAGGAGGACCCGGATGTGGGTGTGCCAGAGGGCTATGAGGAGACTGACTTGGATGGGAGTGGCGAGGAGGGGTCAGGAGAAAAGACCGACAAGGAGGATTGGGCTACGCAGATGGGGACCGAGGACGGGAGCGGCGAGGAGGATGAGGATGAGTGGGAGCCGGCAACCTCGTCCTCTGGAGCCGAGTTCTCGAGCTCCAAGAGATATCGGGGGCGGAACAAATTGTCGAAAGCCCCCGGAGATCCAAATGAGAGGACCATCGTACAGGTTGCCATCGGAGAGAGGTATGTGTGCTAACCACTTGATTTGATTTTGATGTCTTTCATTTCTAACCACAAATCTAGCTAAACACTTGTTCTGAATTGAACGTGCAGTGGGTTGGTTTGCCTTAACAGGGGGGACCGAGCCGGGAAAACAGCTAGGGGTGCTTATCAAGGCGCTCTACCCCGGGCGAGTGGGCGAGGGCACAGATAAATGCCCTACGCTAAGTTGGTTCGACTTAGAGCTCATGGGGTACGAGGATGGAGGAACTATCGTCGATGCCGCCGTCGACGAGTTCTGGGTAACATGTCAAATTTCATTTCTTATTGATGTTTCCATGTTTATACCTTTACGCATGCATGTATATTAATTTAATCATGTGTTTCTTTTGATTCACACGAGGTACCGGCTTCCCCTGGTGCCGACTCTGCCGCTGACTACGAGGCTTGTCGACGTGTGATCGACAGGATGGCTGCCAAGAAGGTCAAGGACGCCATCAGGCTTGACCGCATAAATGCAGTGATGAAGCACTACCACAAGAAGGGCAGAAAAATGTCGAGGGCAAGTGCAGCTCAGGAGTACCTCAACGTAGTCAAGTACCTTCCATGGCGTCCAGACTGGATGGACAAGTGTCCACGCGCTTGGAGAGACCTCTGCTGCATGTGGGAGTCGCCGGAGTGGATCGAGTTGTCCCAAAGGAACAGGGGCAATAGGGACGTCGGCGCTGAAGTGTGCACCACCTACATGGGAGGCCTCGGTATGGGTCACGTCGCGCAAGACCTCGTAAGCACACTTATGTTTTACCGCTACAATCAACTACATTTCACAACTTTGACTGATTAGATCACTATTTAATTTCATGCAGGAGCATCAGACGGGATTTGAGCCCTCAGGAATCACACATGCAATTTGGTTGAATTGCCCTGGTTGTGCTACCATTTGGTTTTGACTTGAGGTTTCACCCTTGGCTGTACACTTGTGTAGATAACATAAATAGTGAAATGAACCTAGGTTGAACTGTAAACTTAGGTATATTAGGTAGAACCACTTCCATGGCAAAATAAATGAGATCATTTGAAGAACTGGTTATATAACATGGATATTCATAGAGGGAAGGATTGTGCCACATTTTCCTTGCAATGTGTTTTTATTGGTATCTAGATCTTGCCAAAAAAAACACATGTATGATTGTCTTCCATGACCTAATCTAATCATTTGTTTCTGCTTGCAGGCAAACTTGATGTAATGTTGAGCACATATTCTCTTTTAAAATGGCACCGGGCTTTTTCAAGAAAACACTCAATATCAGATATTAACGGAAACTTCGAAATTGGTAGTCCATTAGTGATTTGCCTATTTTTCCTTTTCAGTTTTCACTTCCCCCAATTAATTCCTCTCTTTACTAGAAGAAGGCAGTGCTCCTGCAATGGTAAAAAAAGAGACTAGCAAAGAGAATAAAAAAGAAATCTAGATAGAGAAAACATAGATACAGGTCTCCCTTTAGACCTTGGTGATTTTATAGTTTATTAATTGCACTATTGAGCAAGATTTATTGTACTTAACAATACCTATTTCATGCTTCTATGGTTGACAAGGTACACATGTGATCATCGATCTGTGTATTTACTAGCTGTGTCGCAATGGATATAAGGGCTTATCCATTGATTTAGACGTATCTTCAGCAATTGTCTTTTCAGGATGAAACATCCCGTTAGCGCCTTGCGATGTTTGAAAGGCCTAGGTTGTTTTGCTTTTACTAGGTGTTGTGGCTGATCCAAACATCAGTGTGTTCTATTTTGCTATACGTGAGGATGGCATAGGTAAGTTGTTTTTCTTTTACTAAATGGATGCCAAATTTGTTAGAATTGTAATAAGTTGTTATTAGATTACACTTGTGTGACAAGTTTTGTTGTTTTATGTGTGTGTTAGTGCTCTCTCAATAGATTAGGTGTCAAACCCTACAGAGGGACTGTGTCAAGGTCATTAATAGTGTTTATTATTTGGTCTGGTAGTAAAAACAAGCATGTAACACATGCTTATAGGAAAGTTTTACTTCCCTGTTTCATGCCTTTAATTTATATGCCTTAGCAGATACTAGGGCCTAAAAGTTGTGGTGGAACTCATGTTCCATTTTTTTTATATAAAATGTTCACATTCTATATTGTTTTTGCAGCCTATTGTATCGATTATTCACGGGTGGTGTGACGGTGCTTGTCGTTCTTTTCTAAGCTATCCCCTGCTACATCAAGAATGAATTGCAATTTTCTCTTATTCTGGTGACACATGATTGGTTCATGTGCCATGCCTCTGCTTATAGTGAATAAATTATTATGCATTGCGCATGTAGGTAACATGGTGATAGCGTTATTTTGTTATATGATAATAGCATTTTTTTTATGTGATTGCATGTAATTAATGTTAGTCTGCCGGTAGAAACAAACATATTCCAAGGCCTCCCTGTAGAAACAAACAACTGCATGTAGAAGTGTGTTTGTTCCTGTTTTGGCATGCAAAATTTTATTGTGCTCTTGGTACTATTCCTTTGGATAATCACATATAGCAGGCATATAGTATGATTGTGTGCTTCCATGAAAGAAAAATAGGACATAAACACTATATTTTATCCTACACCTTTTCTGCACCATCTGAACATGGATAATATTGGTTTGACTCGAGGTAAGAATTTGGCTTTTTTTTTTTGGGGGGGAGGCGGTGCTTAGAAGTTATGTACCCCTTTTACCTGAAATTTTCAGGAAAAACTACCTAATGTGTCATTTTGTTTTGAAAATGTTTTTTACATTACCAGATTGGCTAAAACAAGACTCTCTTGCACTCTTGTTATTTATTGTCATCGGTTAAGCCACAAAATAGGGCATATCAGATGTTTTTGGTTTTCATTAATGTTATGTGCTGCCTGTAGAATGGCAGGATTTCCCTCAAATTTCATTGTTCGTGGACTACAATTAGGCCTATTGCAATATTCGTTGACACTTAAAAACTAAGGGCACTTCCAACCCTACCTCTAAACTTCCCCTATCTCATTACTATTTATCCACTTTTCAATCCCTCCCTACATTTCCCTCTCTTATATTTTATTTCCTCTCTCTGCTACAGTGATACTTAGGGGAGAAAAAGGGGTAGGGTTGGGAATGCCCTAAGCGTCAATATTCAGGTCCCTGTATTAGACTGACCTGAGAGATTCTCAATGCCTGCTCTTTCATACACTATTTGTTATTTTACTGTGTGTATTTATGGAGATCATAAAATATCCTTACAAGTGCGCTACCCCCTATGCCTTTCATCTCTTATAAAACACCATTATACAGGCTAGCAATTGATTGTATTTACTGATGTTATCGGTAATGTATGCTCATGGACCATCACAAAGCATTTCCTTCTCGGTGCCATCACAAGCAATAAAAACTCTGTTTAGTACTATTAAAACCTATGAGCTAACCCTATGCAGTATAGTACTAAAACCTATGACTTGCATACTTTCGATTAAACCGAATGCTTGAATAAATAGGTTTAATGATAGTGTGCCTTTTCTATTGGTAATCTATGCTCTTCTAATTATTTGTATGTTACAAGATTTAGCTTCTAAAGAGGTTTGGACACATTCTTACCTTATGGTATTTTCTGCAAGGACCTGCATATCGTTTTACAAATGCGCGAAGAATGTTCAGTGGACAATCTTTAGAAGCACATGTGAATATTTTCTGATCTAGGCTAAACTTCTGTCTACAGAGCATATGTTTATTGAAACAATTTGTTTTCTGGTTTATTGAAAAATATGAGAAAGAGCAAAGAGGTATATTGCTATGCTGTTTGCATCAGTTATGCTTAGCCTGTTCATTGATGAAATGTCCATACTATTAATTAGTTTATAAATTATATTCTACTATATGCTGTGTAATTAGTGAGTCACTCTTACCCAACTCATCTTTGCATGAAAATGCTCTAACATTCATTGTTTATATATTGTTGTGACATATGTTTATATATACTATACTTTCTATAAATCATGTGTGGGCGTTGCAATGCCATTTTCTTACCGAAGAACCAGCCTTAAGCTAAAACGGGCGCGCCAAGGGCGCGCTGACGGTCCAACGACACGAGCTAGCTCGCCCCGCATTGGCTCGCGTCGCTTTGGTTTCCCACGCTGGCCTCGCCATCATACTTGTAAATTCCGTTCCGGTGGCCATTCCGGTTTGGCTATTGGAATGGAACAATCAGGTACCGGTCCATTCCGGCGTACCATTTCGGACTTTTAATATAATAATATAAATATTCATAAATACATATATATTTTCCCAAATTCAATTTTCAGTTCATTTCATAGTACTGGGCCGAGCATTTTGAGATGGGATGGCTGCAGCTCATGAGATAGAGGCGGGTATTGGGCTGACCGGCTGAGTTTTTGGGGCCTGATTGAAAGAGTTGTGATGCTAGAAGCTTGCGTGGGCTGGCCTAGGCCGACCAAAAGGTCACCACTAGCCCACGTCTTCTTCTAGAGACAACACAAGGGAAGGCCTATAGCCCTGCCAGCCCACTAATGAAAAAAAATGCACGTACGGAACTGGCGAACAGTCCAACAAAGTAACAAACACGAGGCGTTGGGAGGCCCATGCGGCTGGTAAGACCAACGCGCGGAGGCGCACACGCACGGGCCGCGCGAGGCGAGCAGCCGGAGCAGGCCTGAGGCACGCGGTGACTAAGATTGGACGGGTACCGAATCCAGTAAAAGGCCAAATTCCGGCCGGATTGAGCGGATTGGGCTGAAACGGCCGGAATTGTCCGGTATTACGGCCGGTACGAAATTGAGCTCCCTCTGTTCTGTTTTGGCTGACGGAAATGTTCCGCCCATTCCGGCCGGAATGGAACGGACTTTACAAGTTTGCTCGCCATAGCGCGCCGGGGCGCGCAAACCTTGCTATTAAATAAATAATAAATAAATTAATAAATTAATCAACGTTATAATACAAGGCGCGGACAGGCTGCTTCTCGGCGAGGCCACGTCGCCCGCCCTTGTCGCGCTAAGCCACGTCGCCGAAAAAGTCAGGCCCGTTCGATCATCTCGCGAAATCAAATCTGGCCGTTCATATATGATTTATATATAAAACGATTTCTTTTGCTAGATCCTCAACACGGCGGGTGAATTGGCCCGTTATTAGCCCAAAGAAGCGCCGCCGGGAGCCTGCGTTCGACACCCGTCTTGTTGCCTTTTCCAAATATTTATCCACCTCCTCATCAGACTGCGGCCGCCTCGGATCTCCGTGGCGCTTAGCGTCGCTTCTTGAGGTTTTTTTCTCTCTGCTAATCACGCTGCAGACCAACGTTTCCACTCTCCTTACTAGCGCTAGCATATATCCTTATACTACATACGCCGTATCAGTCCTATCTCCCGGGCATGTCCACGTCGTTCTTTGCTTAGCGGCGAGGCCACGTCCGCTTCTTCTCTCTCTCTCTCGAAAGCTGCCACGTCCGTCGTCCGCTTTCTCTCTCTCCCCGAAAGTAATTGGTTAAACAAGCGCCCCCCATTTTTTCCTCTGTGTCTTTTCTTTTTGTTTGTTTATTTACGCCTAGGCGATCATAAAAATTTCAGAGAATACAAAAGAATTTAAGACAAATCTGAAAAAGCCCGATTAGATACTCATTAGAAATAAATCGTTTCAACATTCCTTCATATTTTGATTTAAGCATTTTGCCGTATGCTTATTGAAAAAGAAAATAATTTGAAACTTACAACAAATTCTGGATTCATAGACATCATGTGAAGGAGTTTAGAAATTTTGATTTCAAAGGATTTGGGTATAATAATTATAAACTAAAATCATTCAAAAATTGTAAGAAAATATTATTAAAAAGATTTTGTTTCTTCAATGTTTTTCAGCTTCCTAAAATTTTGGACGCCAAAAAATCAGGACAAAAAGCCAAAAATAATTCAAAGATTATTTGCATACTTATGACAAAAAAACAAAATTATTACAAATTTGCGCACAACTGAAATTAAATGATTTAGGCATTTTAAAATTTTAGTAGTTCCATCGAATCTTGAGCTTCAATACACATCGGGCCGAAAAAATAGAGAACAATTCAATTCCAAAATCCTCTGGGTAAATACTCAGATCATTCAGAGGTCTTCCGAAATTTGGAGTTCAAAATTATCAAGGGCACTTATTGTAAAATTGAAAACATCTAAAAATCCTATTAAATGATTTACATATTTCCAAGATTTAATAATAAATATCGAAAAGGTTTTCTTTCCCTGCAAAAAAGCAGCTTCATAGAATTTTAAACATCAAAACGTTGGAATGATAAATAAAAAAATAGTATCATTGCAATAATTATTCAACAAATATAATTATGTAAAAAGATACAAAAAAAGGTCTTTCAATATAATTATCAAAACGTATTTCCATGTTTTAATGATTTCATTCAATTTTAAAGTTGGAACCATCACAACGAACAATAGAAAAATAGAAAGACCATTTCCACTTAAAAAATCATTTTTGTACCTTCTCAGATAGAAAGCTAATAACATTTTCACCTCAAAAATCATTTCCATACGTACTCGGATTGTTTTTTACTAAAATTTTTAGTTCAATATTAGCAACATGCTTATTAAAAATGAAATCGTTGGAAAATTCCAGGAAAAAATAATTTCCACCGGGTTTTGAATTATGAATCATGAGCGTGGGAAATTTAACAAAGCATGTTAAAAATAGACTCCTGTCTTCATGTTGGTTTCATGCAAATGGTGTGAAAATATGTGGCTTTCTAATTTTTTGAATATTCTAGACGTTCCATTTATTCATTTTATCGTGCCGCTAGAGATAATTCTTAAAAATATAAACATAAATGCGCCAATAAAAACAGTTTTATTCATTTTGATCCTCTCCATGTGCACTTCACAAAAACCTAATGGGGGCAACTGTCAAAGATAAATCAGTAACAAAGTGTCTATAAAATACTAGATTACGGAGCAGACCTTGCGCGCGCAAGCGCGCATTCACCTCTACTGCACATATATACGCGTCAATTAATATTTGTACGTACGCGCGTGTACGCGTACGAACGTCTGTACGGCGTACGTGTATATAGATATGTATGAGATGCCTTTTGATTTCTTTTTTTTTCCCTTCATCGTTATCGATCTCTGCTTCAGCTTAGCTATGCTCGCGTATCTTGCAGGATTGGGTCTGCGTATACGATCTCCTCGGCCGTGACGGCCAGGCCCTCCTCCACCTGAATATGAAAATCAGTTGGCACAAATTTAGCTTATTAAGCCTGCTAATCCAAATAAATTAAGGTTTGACGATTGATTTTTTTTTCTGTACTATTAACAGCTTAGTAATGATGATCGATCGTATGAAAATACTTTCAGACCAAGATGAATTTTGACATTATGACCTTGCTGTCACTACACATCTATTGTTCGATCAATTGTAAGCCAAAATTACCATGTTTAGCTAGCTATAGTTTGTGAAAAACAATGTCACCTGCATTACTATAATTATATTAATTAATATGTAATTTTTTGAAGGGCCCGAGATATGTAGCTCCACTCATTTGCAGAGGTTATTTGTTACTTTTGTTAAGTTAGCCTTCAAGAGCTTTTAAAAGCAGCTTCTAGAATATAGCTAGCGAGGTTCGACTTGTTTTCCAAAGTTATTATTAATAGCTATGAGGTTTCGCTCAACATGTCGGAGCGTTTGGCTTTTGAAAATGACAAGCTTATAATATTAGGCCGAAAGAACAATTAAGAGTTAAAATATTAGTTATTTTTAGAGAAGAATGACATCTGCATACATTATTCTTATGATAGCGCGAGCATATGAATTTATCTGTTGATAAATAGTGGACAAGTACACAATGAAAAGTTGGTCATTCAATCAGTGAAAATTAGGACATACTTTGCAACCATGTATGCAAATAATTTTTGGATTGATGCACAAAATTAAGACATGAAAAAATTGATTACATCATTCTATCCTTTGAAATTTTGCTAAAAAACTTTGAATTTTTAGCCTCTACACTTTAATGGGCTATTGATTTGAACCTGATCGAAATAAAACGTTAGTTATTTCTTTAGGACAATTCTTTATCGTTGAAACCAATCGGTCGGCGCGCCGCGGGCGCGCTTATCTCGCTAGTTAAATATACAAAGCCGAGTTCCCCGTTATATCGTTGCGACACGTGTCCTTTCACGTCGTCCAGATTCTCACAGCCGTCCGATCACGCGTCCACGGCTCTGGCTACCTTCGCCTCGCTCCCGTATCGACGCCTCCGCTCACCTCCCTCGCCACGGTCCGTGCCAAACTGCCAAACTCCTCATGTCTCTGGAAAAATTGGTCGAATAATGCATATTTAAATATAAATTGGAAATCTATGTCGCAGTGGATGGATATGCGTGAAATATGCACCGTTTCCGCCACCTGGAACGGCTAGAGCCGACTTCCGCCGTGCTGAATAGCTTCCGCCATCCCAGGTGGCTAAAGCACTGGCTTCGGCCACCCCCCACGGCGGAAACCATGCACAGAGGCCGCGTGTCCCAGCTCCCGCGAGCTGGCGCTCCTGCTGCATGCATCCCCTGTGACTCTGACCAAGCCTATTGATTAGCAAAGCACCAAATAAACTGGTATTAAAATATATGCTATTGATTAGCCTCTGCTGTTTACATCCTTCAACCATGCACGCTGGTGCTTTGCTACACACTTTCACATGCGCGTCACATCTCTTCATTAGCTGTCAAGCTGCATGCATCGGATCGTTTATGTATTAAAGGCTGTGTTTCTTTGGACGGTTAGATTATAATCTAAAAAGGTTGTAGTATTTTTATAGAAGATTTAAAGAGCCAAAAAAATCATAAAAAATATTTTTGAGATCTTTGAGACAAATTATGAAAAAGTTTGGAAAAAATAACTATAAAATATTTCAAAATATAACCGGTACAAAAATGATAAATTTTAAGCTGTAGCTTATAATCTGATTATAAGCTAAAAGAAACAGAGCCAAAATATATATATGCTATTGATTAGCTGTCAAGCTGCATGCATTGGATCGTTTATGTATTAAAATATATGCTATTGATTAGCTCTACACGTGTGCTACCAAGCCTATTTGAGATTTTCATGGGATGCATGCAGCAGGAGCAGGAGCGCCAGCTCGCGGGAGCATGCAGCAGGAGCTAGGATTAAAATATTCAGGGATGCGGGAGCATGCAGCAGGAGCTGGGATAAAAATATGTATTAAAATATTCGGGGAGGCATGCAGGCATGCAGCAGGAGCGCCAGCTCGCGGGAGCTGGGACACGCGGCCTCTGCGCATGGTTTCTGCCGTGGGGGTGGCCGAAGCCAGTGCTTTAGCCACTCGGGATGGCGAAAGCCATTCAGCACGGCGGAAGCCGGCTCTAGCCGTTTCAGGTGGCGGAAACGGTGCATATTTCGCACATATTCATCCATTGCGACGTAGATTCCCAATTTATATTTAAATATGCATTATTCGACCAATTTTTCCCATGTCTCTCCGCCTCTGCCCCTTCCCGCCGCCTTCGAGACCCACGCCGCCCATCCGCGTCCCCTGCCCACGCGGAACCGCACGTAGTCTGCGGCAGATTGGGCATGGGTGCGGCGATTCGGGTCTCGATGGCTCCTCTCTCCATGGCTCCAGCCTCCTCCATTCTCTCTCTCTCTCCCCCAATCCTGAGAACTCCCTGCACCGGCGGTGTCTTCCGGCTCCACGGCGCCGGCGTCGGGCTCACTCACGCACACGCGACGGCGAACTCCCTCACGGCACGCGGCGGTGGTCTTCGCAAGGTCAGCCCCGCCTCTGCTATCTTTCCCAATTCTGGCACCGGGGATGCAGCCGTAGGGCCGAATCCGGGGTTTACCTCTCTACGGCGACGCCGCCGAGGCCTCTTTCCGCCACATTCCACGCCGGCTGTTCACGCCGTTTTGGCTACTCCATGATTTTTTTTCCTGCTGTAATTATTCAGAATGTTTCAACATGATTACTTTGCATAAGGTTGGTTAATCTACTGCATGATGTAATAGATGGTGCCCGTATTTTGATATTTATGGGTCGCCAATCACCAATATAATTATGAAAGATGTGGTCAAACCAACAGAGTTTAAATAGATGTGAAAAATCCAGGCAAAGCCAGCAAGAAAAGGATTTTGTTCTTTCTAAATTTAGGTCGGACAAATTGTTTGTTAATTTTGTTTTTGCTGATGTTGTTGCACAATGGTTAGTTATATAGATTTCCTGTTATATGACGAGGTATGTACATATGTTCACTGGAGGAACTGATGTGTGTTTCTTATATCTGCAGAATAGATTGTTGGGCTATTATTACTTGAGGATTATGCTCCAGTGCATCATAGCTGAGGTGACGGCTTATCAGTGCTAATGCCAAATTTACAACCATCCATGGTTCCTTCTCTTGGACATATCTCCCACAGTTTTACTGAAGTTTCTATTATGCTTCTATTCAGGTGCAGGATACAAATTATAGAGGATATCTGATTCAGCCAGAAGCCTGGCATCAGCGCTGATGCTGTTGTCCTTTCCTATCGTAGCCTTGATATTTCAAACAATCCAATTCTGATTGTGAGTGTCCCACTGGTGGGTCCTTTGATTACTTATTTAGCCATTTTTGTAATCATACTATTGTCACATGCATTAGACTGCAGAGCAATAATTGTGGTTGTTTTCTATAGGGAAAGTTATCTATTATGAATCCTATGTAGGTTTGTATTTGCAGCTATGTTTTTACTCCCTGAAACATGAAGTTTTTGTTGTTTCATGCTAAAGGAGCAGCTTTTGAACTTATTTGATTTTTTTACAGGTGGCGAACACAATGAACTTATTCCAAAAACACACTCATTGGTTACTGTCTTCACAATTTTTCCTTTGGGCAGGCTGACATTGGAAACCTTGCCTCTTTTATTGACATAGCCATTGCGTTCTCTTATAGACAGGTAAACCACTTGGGCTATTTCTATGCAATGCTGCCTATTTCTATTTAAAGTCGTTGATTTTGACAATTGTTCATCTGATCACCAGGAATATTTTTTTTTGTTAGAATGTTAAAATAGGAATTACATATGAATTAATTTAGGATACTAGGCTTGTCTATCATACTTTTCCATATATTTTAAGTTGTGCTACCTTCTCACAGGGCCTTCAAGATGACGAAGCAATCCTGAATTATCTGTTATTGTTTATTAATTGCGTGTGACAAGCAACGGCAACTCAATGAACAAGTAAGAACTTTGTCTTAGTGATAATGCTTTTTAATATTGAGCAGCCTGCTTGCATTATTATCTTCCCTGTCTAATTAGAAATTGTCCTTTTTGCCTAATGAAAGAATTTTGCTGGTTTTATTTACTCAAACAATCCAATTGAAATAGAGCAAAATACAATCGGGGGCTAGAACTAAATAATCTGCACCACGAAAAAAAGAGAAATTCTAAATGCATTAGTGGCTTAATGAATTTTGGCTTATAATCGATACATCCATTCAATCGATATTCGCAGATACTACAATTACTTCTGAATTGGTAGTAGTACAGTATTTTCGTAAATACGTACAAATTCGATGACCACTTATGTACACGCAAGCAGTAGAATAATACGTTTCCTAAGCGCATGCAAAAGCTCTACTATATAAATGACAATACCTACATGTATGCATGCCAAAATCAGATTTATCTGTATAGTAGGAAACCAAAATTCTAGCGATAAGGTCAGAAGCAGTACAATATTCTAAAACCTGCCACAAATTATCACCTTTCTTCAATAGACTCTGACTGTTGATGCTCTTTCAGAGCATATGATAATTTTAATATTGTTATGGTCTATATCTCCACTAAAAATATACAGAGGTCCCTATTTTGGCTCCTATCCCATATAAGTGGTATATCTTGAGGTGCACTGTGGTGGTTAGTTTATTGCAAAGTACAGATGGTTAACTGCATATTTTAGTAACAGAGGTTAGTTAGGTCCTAAATTCTGTAAAAATACAACAAAGTCCCCTAAGAGGTTGTGAATAGTACAGAGGGTTCAAGGGACACCAGTGTTGCCGACATCTTTCATGCACTGTTTTCGAGTACTATTTTTTTTTTGCTTTTCCAAGTAATATGGATTCATTCAGTTCTTACCGTTGATCAGTACATCAACAGTAAGATGATATATCTGATACACCCACGGCCTATGAACAGTACACGAGGTACTGTAGCGGGTACTGTAGCACGGTTGGGTTTGTTAGGGATTAGGTTTCTGTGGTTTCCAAAATTAGAATTAGGATTAGTTTTCTTTCTTATTGTTAAAATAGAACATGTATAGGGGCTCTTGTATATATTTCCCCTCTCTTGTACATGTATAAAACAAGCCCATTTGGGTCCAAGGAATACAAGCTGCACATTTCACCCTTTCTAACATGGTATCAGATTAGGGTTAGGGTTTCTCCTCCACCTCCTCCTCTGCAGCCGCCGGGCGCTGGCTGCCGCTGTCCGCCGGAGCTCTCCTCGGCTGGCGCCTCGTTCGCCCTTTTTCTCTCGCCTGTGCTCCTCGCTCCGCCATGGTCGCTGTTCGCTGTCCGTGGTCGCGCGTCTCGCCGCCGCCGCCGCCGTCCTCCTCACGCTCCATGCGCGATCTCATGCCTCTCGCGTGCCTTCCAAGGCGTCCTCGCGCCCGCCGGCTTCACGGCCTCTGCCGCCGCCGCCCTCCACTTTGGCCGGCCAGCAGCCGCCGCCGCCTTGTCAGCGGCCTCACAAGGCTGCCACCGCCGGCTTCACACTACCTCCAAGGTTTACCACTAGTCCAAAGACGCCGCCATGGCGACTCCATCTCGAGTGCTTGGTCCGGTGGCTCTCCCGCAGATCCAGTTCGACGGCACCAACTTCCGCGAGTGGTCTACGTTGCTTCGCGTCTGCCTCGATAGCCAGCGCCTCTGGGGACACCTCACGGGTACCTCCGTGCCCCCGGCGTTTCCTGCCGTTCCCGTGGTGCCTCAGCCGCTTTGCCGGGTCACCGGTACCGCCGCCACCGGAGCTCTATGAGCAGACGCTTCAGGAGTACGACGCCGCCGCCGGCCTTCGGAGGAGCGGCGTGCTTCGAGGTTCGGCCGTTGTCGCTTTTGTCGGCAACAGACGCGCGACGACCGCCCTCGACGCGTCGTCTCTCTTGTCCGCTCGTCTGATGTGGGACCACATCCAAGCGTTAGATACCGAAGCGACCATGCGCTTACACCTCGCTTCTTGCGTCGCCGAGACTCTCCAAAGAAGGGACTCTCGTCGACGACTTCCACCGACGCTTCTGCGACGTCTACCGTCAGCTGGACTCTCTCGAGCCTTCCCCGGATCCCTCCTGCGCGACCTGTGGTCGTCTCCGGGATCACCGGCTTGGTGCGAGGGTTTTCCAATTCCTCAGTCGCCTTCGTCCGGAGTTTGAGTCGCCGGCTCACCCTCGCACGCTTGCACCCTTGCCGTCCCTCACCGAGGCACTGACTCAGGCTCGTGCTGAGGAGACTCGCTTGAGGGGTGTCCTCTCCTCGCCTGCGTCTGTGTTGGGCACCGTGCCGACTCCGCCACATGTGCCGGTGTCCCAGCTGCTGCTCCCAGCCTCGACTGGTGGCTCTGTCGCTGCTCTCCCTGCACCAGCAGGAGGCTTGGTCATGTGGGCACTTCCGCTCCTACTCAGGGTGGAGGCGCAGGCGCTCGCCTCCTTCAGCAACCATCAGTAAGAAGACATGTCACATCATCCAGCAGGTCAGAAGCGCCTCAAAGCAGAGTGGCACCGCCTGCCTCCGCCTCCTGCTCGCTTCTCCAGAGGCTCGGTGTGGGCTCAGCTCACCGATCGCTTATGCGTGTCTTGAGCCACCGACACTCGGCCTCCCACGTCTCTCTCGCCACGACTTACTGGTCTCACTCAGTGCAGAGGTACCTCACCGATTCAGTACTTGGTACCTCGACTCTGCGCCTCCTTCCACATGATATATGACTCCACCCACCTTCACCCATTCATGGTCTCCAACACTCCTGCTTTTGTCAAGATCGCTAATGGGTCTCCTCTCTCGCTTCTCGGCAAGGGCACTTTTCACACATCTTCCTTTATCGCTCCAGATGTTTCTCATGTGCCTCGCCTTACTATGCAATTGATCTCTGTTGGTCACCACCGATATGGGTCTTAGCATCACTCTTGAGCCCGACTTTTGTTTTATCCAGCTCGCAAAGAGGGGACACTTGTTGGTCTTGGCCGCGGACCGTGACTCCCTCAAAGTTGTGGGCTCTCGACTAGCTTCGTCTTCCTCCACTTCCGCTTCCACAACCACCTCCTCCACCCCGATCAATCAGGCGTCGATGCCATCGTTTTCGCCACCACCACTTCCGCCAGCTTTTGCTCGGGCATCGCCGGTTAGGTCACATGTCCGAGTCCAGATTGTGTTCTCTTATGCGTCGTGGTGTTCTTGGGAAGGTCTCGTGATACCTCCCACTTCGCTGTCATCAGAAGCTTGGTAAGCGACTCTGCTTGCCCTTTCCTACTAGTGACTCAGATCGGCTCGTCCTTTGATTTGGTTCATTCGATGTATGGGACCCGCTTCCTTTTGTTTCGAAAGGGGGAAATAGATGGTATGTGATTTTCATTGATGATTTCTCTCGCTTCACCTGGATTTACTTCCTCAAGTCTCGTGCTTAGGTGTTGGTACGCCTATCGTGCCTTTGCGACCATGGTTCGTGACTCGCTTTGACTCCCGCTCGTGTGTTTCGTGGCTGATTCAATTGCGAGTATCTCTCCATTGCTCTGCGCCAGCTTGTTGATCGTGGCACTTTTCCTCAAGATTGTGTCGGTGCCCATGCTGTGAATGGTGTTGCCGAGCGCAAGCATCGCCACCTGCTTGAGACTGCTAGAGCTATGATGCTTTCTGCCTCCGTCCCACCACACTTCTGGGCAGAAGCAGTGTCTACGACTGTTTACCTCATCAACATTCAGCCCTCCACTACTCTTTAGGGTGCCACTCCTCTCGAGCGCCTATTTGGCCACTCAGCTGAGTACTCTAGCCTTCGTACCTTTGGTTGTGTGGTATATGTTCTCCTTCAGCCTCGTGAGCGAACCAAGTTGACTGCTCAGTCAGTGCAGTGCGCCTTCCTTGGCTATGACTCAGAGCGCAAGGGTGCCCGTTGTTGGGATCCACTTGGTCATTGGATTCGGGTCTCTAAGGATGTCACCTTCGATGAGTCGCGTCCCTTCTTTGATGAGTCTCGCTCCTTTGACTCCCCTCACACTGCCTCACCCGAGTCTCTCTCTTTCTCGCCTTCCTGATCGCTTTGCCTTTCCGTCTTCCGCTCCACCGGTTGTCTCCCTTCCACCATCTTCCCAGTCCATCCCTTCCCCACCCTCACCGGTCCTCTCTCCACCACCTCCCGTTTTACCTACACCACCTTCTTCAGTTCCCTCTCCGCCACCTTCGCCTTCCCAGGTTGTGTCTCCACCACCACCTTCTTCGGTTGTGTCTTCACCTCCACCTTCACAGGTCGTGTCTCCGCCACCTTTCTTACCACCCCTTCCGTTTCACTACTCCCGTTCTCGAGTCCCCACTTCCTTGGTTCCTCCTCAGGACACTACCACTTCACCTCGGTATGCTCTTCGTGACCGGAGCAAGATCCTTCCTCTTGCCGATATGGGTTCTCCGCTCCCGCCACCACTTCCTCTCGAGCCTACCTTCTACCGTGATGTTGTCGCTCATCCCGAGTGGCGTCATACGGCCGAGGAGCTTGCTGCTCTCGAGCGTACTGGTACTTGGGATCTTGTCCCGTGTCCTTCCACCGTCCGTCCGATCACTTGTAAGTGGGTCTACATGATCAAGACTCGCTCGGACGGTTCTCTTGAGCGCTTCAAGGCGCGTCTTGTTGCTCGTGGCTTCCAGCAGACACCTGGTCTTGACTACGGTGAGACCTTCTCCCCAGTGGCTCACAAGACCACTGTGCTCACTCTTGTGGCTGTTGCTTCTGTTCGTCAGTGGACCATCTCCCAGCTCAATGTGAAGAATGCCTTTCTTCATGGTGAGCTGCGTGAGGTCTACATGCACCCACCGCTGGCTACAGTGTTTCTGATGGTCATGTCTGTCGCCTTCGCCGCTCTCTCTATGGTCTGAAACAGGCCTCTCGTGCTTGGTTTGAGCGTTTTGCCTCAGTTGTCACTACTGCTGGTTTTGTTTCGAGTCCGCATGACCCTGCTCTCTTTGTTCACACCTCTCCTCGGGGTCGCACTCTTCTTGTCCTCTACGTGGATGACATGCTCATCACTGGAGATGATCCTGAGTACATTGCCTTTGTCAAAACCCGTCTTAGTGAGCAGTTTCGGATGTCTGATTTGGGACCTTTTCGGTACTTCCTGGGGATTGAGGTTGACTCCACACCTGAGGGCTTTTACCTTTCTCAGCGCAAGTACATTCAGGAGCTCCTTGCTCATGCTTGCCTCAGTGACGACCGCACTGTTGACACCCCGATGGAGCTTCACCTTCAGCTTCGACCCACTGACGGGGTTCCCCTTCACGACCCTACTCGCTACCGTCACCTAGTTGGGAGCCTTGTCTACCTTGGCATCACTCGTCCGGATGTCTCCCACGCTGTGCACATCCTTAGCCAGTTCATGGCTGCTCCCACTAGTGTGCACTACGGTCACCTACTTCGTGTCCTTCGCTATCTTCGAGGCACTGCTGACCGTCGCTTGTTCTTCTCGAGCTCCAGTCCTCTTCAGCTTCAGGCGTACTCGGACGCCACATGGGCTAGCGATCCTGTGGAGCGCAAGTCGATCTCGGCCATCGTGTCTTCCTTGGTTCTTCTCGATCTCTGAAGACCAAGCGCCATCATTGCTTTCGCGCTCGATCGAGGTGAGCCAGGCCTTGGTCTCGTGGATACCGAGGTCACGTGGCTTCGGTGGCTTCTCGCCGACCTGGGAGTGCTTGTCTCTACTCCGACTACAGTTTCCTTCGACAGCACTGGCGCCATCAGCATTGCTCGTGATCCGGTGAAACATGAGCTCACTAAGCACATCGGAGTTGATGCCAACTATGTTCGGTCCCAGTGCGAGCACGGTGATTGCTTTCAAGATGTGCCTTCGTCTTGACTTGCCGACTTCTTCACGAAGGCATAGACGAGAGTGCAGCATGATGTACATCTCTCCAAACTCAGTGTTGTAGACCCACCATGAGTTTGAGGGGGGGTGTTAAAATAGAACATGTATAGGGGCTCTTGTGTATATTTCCCCTCTCTTGTACATGTATAAAACAAGCCCATTTGGGCCCAAGGAATACAAGTTGCACATTTCACCCTTTCTAACACTTATTATCTAAGTTGAGTCTTTCTTAGGGGTTAAGTCGGTCCTTTCTTAGGGTCTAAGTCAGTGCTTCCTATAAAAGTGAGGGTCATGTATCCTTTATGATTATCCAAGCAATGAAGAAAAATTAAGATAAGATCTCATAGGCGTCGCTGACGATTAAACGGCCGATGGCTCCGTACAGCCAAGGCGTTGCCGACGATAAACGGCCGGTGGCTCCGTACAGCCAAGGCGTCGCCGACGATAAACGGTCGTCTCGCCCACGTCAAGGGCCTTACCCGTTGCGTGCTTATCAAACACGTAACAATTTGGTATCAGAGCTAGACGATCCTCTCGCCATGGCTTACGAAGACCGGCGCTCGTGACCGTACTATCATGGTGGCTCCATGAAGATCGGCGTCTGTCCAAACAACCGAGGTCGTCCAAGTTTCAACCTTGAGGACAAGGTTGATTTGAAGGGGAGAGTATTGATACACCCACGGCCTATGAACAAGACGCAGCGGTGATCAGAGTGGTAATCTTGTAGCACGGTTGGGTTTGTTAGGGATTAGGTTTCCGTGGTTTCCAAAATTAGAATTATGATTAGTTTTCTTTCTTATTATCCAAGTTGAGTCTTTCTTAAGTGTTAAGTCGGTCCTTTCTTAGAGTCTAAGTCAGTGCTCCCTATAAAAGTGAGGGTCATGTATCCTTTATGATTATCCAAACAATGAAGAAAAATTGAGATAAGATCTCATAGGCGTCGCCGACGATTAAACGGCCGGTGGCTCCGTACAGCCAAGGCGTTGCCGACGAAAACGGCCGGTGACTCCGTACAGCCAAGGCGTCGCCGACGATAAACGGCCGTCTCGCCCGCGTCAAGGGCCTTACCAGTTGCGTGCTTATCAAGCACGTAACAATATCAGTTTCTCTCTTTCCTTTTACCTGTAGTATGATATTTATTCATTAAATTTTATGTTAATGGCGTACTGATCCTCGGTTTTCTAGGGTATCCCTTGCTTAAGTGCCTCTTTTTTTTGCACTATATATGAATTGTATATGTACAAGTTTAACTAATTTGTTGTATTGATGGCTTTTCCTTTGTCATGATCGCACAATTTTTGCTTAAAAGTATGCATTTGCTTGCTGTCTCATCCTCCCCGCTTCTTTGCTTTTATCATGCTTCTGATGTGCATGCTTTTAGAGATAAAGAGGTCTTTATAAGAGTTTTCATGTTGCAGGTTTTGCTGGGTGAAGTGAGCTTGGATGACATTTTTGTCAGTGCATCAGTGACATGATAGCTCTCCATTGCATCAGTGACATGATAGCTCTCCATTTGTAAGCTTTGACCATTTTAGTTATTGCATACATGATATGCAACATTATTCATCATATCTACCTGAAAAGGCCATGTTGTTATCCTGATTGTAGGTACACGGTACAAGTGTATTTGGTAATTTTGTTTGTGTGTTTTCAACGGGAAAACAAGCATTACCAAAAACTTCTGATTTGTTCTATAGATTTTAATGTTCGTAGTTTTACTCTTCCAGATGTGGGTGATTCATGCCATCATTATCATGTTAGGCCTAGAGCATGGTTGTATGCTTCCACGGGTGAGCATTAGCAAAAGTTATTCAAAGTAATTAGCCACCATCGCTATCTATACGATAGCAATATATTTTTTTTATCCAGTATTACTCCGTCCAGACTTACCTTTACAGTGGTGAAAGCGATGCATTGTTTCAAGATTGAGCCGTCCGCCAAGAATAAAATATAGCCCAATCACATTTGTAGCTTGAAAAAAAAAAAGACCGACCAGCCATGGCCACGGCGCACACCCGGCTAGTTTTCCTAAAATGTATATACTCCAAGCTAAGAAATTGCTAACCGCAACAAAAAAAAGTCTTGCTAAAGCTACGGTGAATCGGTGGCAATGTGAGTTAGCAATCCGAGCAATCCTTGTGACCCGTGAAATTTTGAAAAGGGGTCACCCTATTTCCATTGCCAAGGGCAACGAAAACAACAGTGTAAGCAGGTACATAATAGGTCTAACATCTCATGGGGAAGACCGCAGGGACATAAGCAGAGGAATTTAAAAGTGCATAACTACAGAATATTTCGCACGCAGGTGAAGATTTTTATAGAGCACAACTCCTGAAGCCAAAAGCGACTAAGTAGGGCGGGTAGAGGAATCCTTTATTTTTTTTTCATTTTTGCGTCCCTTTTAGCTTGAGCAATGCGACAGGAGACAAGTAGTCCTTGTTTTCTTGTGCCCGCAGGGTTTGAGCGGCGGGGACAATATGTTTTCCGGATACTCCACACCTTTGATCGGATACTCCACACCTTTGATCGGCTTTTCTTTACAATCACATGCAAGAAGCGCTACCCAGTGGCCCAAGACGGCACAGATCTTATAAACAACAGTCAAAGGAGAGGTAAATTTTTTGGCCTCAAATCAACAACTATTCTCTTGCAATTCCAAACACCAGCAAACTACCGCTAAACAAAAGAGATGCAACTCTCCACCAGCAGGCCAACAATTTTTGGGCCAAAAGGAAAAAGCTAACAAACTTCTCAGGTTTACTACAGCACCCAATGTTTCTACAATAACACTCCAAATGAAAGAAGCAACAGAACAGGAGAAGAATATTTGGCATATCAAGCTTGACACATCGCATATCAAGCATAACAATCATCAATAATGATGTCCATCTCTTTTTTTTCATATCAAGCATAATAATATCGATGATTTAGCAAGTGCCTGCTAAGCAACCTTCCAAAGCTCTAAACATGGGTAAGGTTTGGCTCAAGGCCACATTTACACCTCTGATATATTATATTCTAATACGAGCCTAACATTCTTCTAATAAAAATTAGAGTGGATAGACTACAAAAAAGTGGGCTTATCTCAAAGGAAAAACCACGTTCCAAAAAATCTTAGAGTACTGAATTTGTCAAAAAGAGCTTCCTGTCAATCATCATATCACTGTGGGAACATACATGGGCCTTCACATGGATAAACTAGTTGTCAAAATGAGATCTTCCTCATCATACGATCAAATATCAGATCACTAGCAGAACATATCTTGGATCTTCTTTTATAGGAATACCCCCTCCCCGTAAGCGCTCTGCAGCAGAACTTTAACACCAAATAAAATCTTCTCCGTTGTTTGTGCCTCAGGAAAAGGTTTGAGCCTCTTCAATCTGCTCAATTGTTGCAGTGCTATTCCAGACAGAGCATGATTGATTTCCGTCATGACTTTCTCCGAACAGACAGACCATTTTTTTACAAGCTCACAAGAGGCCCAGCACTCTCCAAAGCTGGAGCTAGCACCAGATCTAAACAACTGTATCAGCGGGATGAAAACCCAATCAAAACGAACTGATTCTGGAACATGCACAACAGCAATTCCTACTGCATGTTATCATCATCTTGTCCCTCATAATCAAGAAGTGTCATCACAGCTTGTTTTAAGTCCTCATGGCCAATTCTAATGTTTTTCACTACACCTCCAGGGGATATAGTCACATAATCATATCTGGACCTGATGTATGTAACTTTTCCATGCATGTATGTGTACTCTTGATCGGAAGGGAATACTTCGAATGTACCCTTTAAGTGTCTCCACCCAACCATATAGAGGTCGTAGCCCCTTAGAACTGCTATCAGGGAATTTCCTGCGAGTCTAAAATCCACATAGCAGGTCCCTATCAGGGCCATTCCTAATGTTTTAAGGGCCCTAGGGCGAGACTAAAATATGTCATTTTAAAATTTAATTTTAAATTTTAATTTCTAATTACTTAATACATTAAATATTAAATATTTTTGTGTTTAAGAATTATTCTCTTAGCTAGCGAATCATAAATTAATAATGAACTAAAAATCTGTAAATGACATGGCTTGATTGGGAGACTCATTATTACAAATGACTACTATATTATAGATTTAATAATATAACAAAATATTTATAGTTCTTTTGTATCTAGCCTACTTCTTTTCTCAAGCACACTGACCATGTACTTAACCTATCTATACATGGTCATTCACAGACTTATAAAAGATACTCTAAAGCACATCAATTTATAAATGTGTTAACAATATTGGATTATTGCCACATTGTAAAATCTAGTTCATCCATACACAAATATCTCCTAAAATATCTATATTCTACGAAGTTCCTAAAATTGTTATAAAAGAATATATCTAATAGTCATTATTCATTGTATGGATTACTAAAATATATATGTATAGACATACTTTTTATACAAATAATACAACCTAATCATGGATGATCACCTTGTGCTGGTGATAGAACAATCGAGGTATGGAGGGACGAGACGTGGATGTGTTTGGTCTTTGTCATGCTCCATCTAGATGTTGCTATGGCTAATAACTTACACGTACCACTTAGGTGACTCACCATGGCATCGAAAGCACATGGGCCTAGGATCCTAGGAAACAAGAGAATTGTATCAAGATGAAACCTAATAATATTATACCTTGGCTGAAGCGCAACACTGTCCTTCCCTAATGTTGTAGTGACATCGTTACACAAATCAAACTACTCATTGCTCAACTGCTCACAATCGAAAACCACACCTCGATGGTCACTACAATTCAGAAGCCCTCGTCATGTCAATTTATTGTTGATCCTACGAGCCAATAACACCTCGTATTCTTTGGCGAAGCCAAAGCCTTAGGTGGTTAGGCCGCTTTATACGACCATTATATCTATCTTCTTTGTGCTAAGTAATGCATGCCTTTATAGAAAATAAAATGATAGTGGACTCACTAGCTCGCAACGACTAAATACTATGTTGTTATGACTAATTGGCTAGCGACTAGGCCAATTTAACGGACTATTTTTTGTTGATCTATGAGCGCCCTAGTACTCCCTCCTGTCATAAATATTTGGTGTTGGAGATGCATGGTGGCCAATGTTTAAAACTTGAGTTATGAATACCTTTTAAAATTTTAGATTAGCTACATACAAATAATATGTAGATTCATTTTGAAAAGTACTTCAACAATATTATAATTTTTATGGATTTCATAGATAAACTATAATGATAACTAGTGACTTTGCTTTCTAAACTAAAAAGTTTAAACCACAAATATTTGTTACTAATAGAATTACTTATTAATACCTACTAACTGGGTCGGGCCCTCAAAAATTGGGGGCCCTTGGCGGTTGCACCAAGAGCCCCCCTATATGGACCGGCCCTGGTCCCTATGGCCGGTGTGGTGTACACTTGAGAAAATTTACCACAAAAGAGTCTTGAGACATTAGCCCATATGCTGTGTGGACTCTTCTGGCACCACTACCTGATATCTTCAATGCCTTTACATAAGCTATCTGCAGCTTCATTTGGTGGTCCATCTAGTGAGATGATCACCTTAATGTTTGGTGATGATTCTTGCGAGTCCTACAACAAAATGATTGTTGGCATCAACAAACTACTATTACTAAATCGGCAGAAATAATCAATATTAACAAACTGTGCAAAAGGGATCAGGTTCACGTGTGCAAACAAGGGCGGATCTACATACACCTACGGTGTGTCACCGGACACCGGGTCATTAATCTTTTTTAGTGATGACCAGCGCATCCAATCCATTAGTGAACCCCTAGATAGAAGCATGTGAACCCCGTCCAACGACCAAGTGAGAAACCAGGCAACAACAGCCCAGTAAAAAGTATCCGATTGAGGCCCAAATCAATACTGTCTATTGCGTACTTCTGGATTTCTATATCAATCAATGCGCATAAGATTTCTGTATAAACCAATGCACGTAGTTGATCGATGGCTAGAGGCTTTCTCCATGAACATAGAAAAGCAGTTGTAAATACAAATTCATGCAAATGTAAGGCGTCATGTAGCAATATATATTTTTAGGAGTAACTAGTTGCACCTAAAGCCAAAAACCCATCACTATTCACAACCCCGCGCCTATCACTTTTCACGCTACCAACAACTACATCCATATACAAAAATGCATCCACATCCATCACTATTGACAAACAATAATGCTACTGTGATGTTCTCTGGGCTCATTGTTGCTCATGGCGAGAGCAATTCCAAGAGGCGTTGTACAACATTAGCATCTATGAATTTTTTTTCTGATAGTACAGCTACTAGGTATGCTAAGGGATGGATAAGTGACGATAGAACCCGATAGATAAGTACATAGATTTTTTAACTTATTTTTAATTATCAATCCTTGTTGAAGAAGTTTTTAACACGAAATAGATAAATTTTGGACATCCATGGAAGTCCTTTTTTAAGATGCTCTTCTATTATGTGCAAAGGCCTTCAAATGTGTAATTTGGACATGTACACCTATTTAAAAAGCTCATAACGTGTGAATCCAAAGCAATAGGAAAAAATATAGGCGAGCGCCAGCGTCCGGACGTCCGTCCGGACGCTGGCGCGCCGGACCACGCGTGTACGTTGGATCTCCTGGAACCGTGCCAATCCGACGCTGCGTCCGTGCGCCCGCGTCCCTGCCCTTCCCGGCCGTCGGATCACCGGCTACGAAGCCAATCCTACCGCTGCATGGCGCGCGTACGCGATCGACTAGATAACTAGTGCAGTTGATCGTTTTCCCAATTAAACTTCTGATTTTTGTACAAAATTCAAGCAGTGTTCAAAATGCGTGGAATAAATTTCATAATTCTTCTAAAATCGAGAGCAACCCATTTTAAATACTTTTCAAATTTTTTAAATTTTTCACTTTTTCCAATTTTTTTTAATGTGGACTAGGAGAAGGCACTTATGAAACTTACACCTATATTAGCGAAACTTGGCCGTGTGCTGATGAAACTTGGCCATGTGCTGATGAAACCTGATGAAACCTGGATGAAACTTCGATGTAACCTGATGAAACTTGGATGAAACCTGTTGAAACTTGATGAAACTTGAATTGACCTGATATACTTGAAAAAACTTGGATGAAACCTGATGAAACTTGACAGTTCGGCAAAGTTTTAGTATGAAACCCAAGTTTTACTAGGCGAAACCTAAGTTTCAGTAGGTGAAACCCAAGTTGAACCAGGTGAGTTTGAGGAGTTATATGGCAACATATATCTTGTTTTGTTCGTAAAAATACGAGGAACACTTTGGTGCAACCGGTTCGTGGATTGGAGCATCCAGTCAAAAATTATAATCACCAAAAAGAAAAAAAAACAGTGGACCCCACCTGCTACAGTCCCACGAACCTATGCTGTGTTCGCGCGCTGCATGCGCTCGGCGCTCGTCCGGCTGCGTGTTCGCATGCATGGGCCTCCCGCGCGCGTCCGGAAGCGCTGGAAGGCCGGACTACAGTGTTTTCGAAAAATATAATCAACGCAGACGATACATTTTGCTCTCCATATATTATTGAAATTATTGAACCACTCACCTTGGATGCAACATACGATGCCCATCGCTGCTCAAAACTGAGCCCGGTTCGCAACAGAGCGTGACACACCAAACTGAGGCCTACCGATTTAAGCAGCAAACATTAATAAACAATCCAAGCAAACCAGTGGCGGACCCAGGACGAAAATTTAGGTAGGGCAAGCGTAAAATACACTAAGATCACAAATGGTCAAGTACTCTAATATAGCATAATATATGTCCACAAAAGACATATCTACAAAAAACAAATGCAAAAACACGCTAAATCACTCAGTCTAAATGTCCAAATCTATAAATCACTAAATTTCTAAATGTCTAAATCTATAAATCCCTAAATGTCTAAATGTCTAAATCTATAAATCACTAAATTTCTAAATCACTAAAGGAGTAAAGGACTACATATATAAAATCATTAAATGTCTAAACAACTAAATCTATAAATCACTAAATTTCTAAATGACTAAATCACTAAAGGACTACAAATATAAATTACTAAATGTCTAAAGTCTAGACAACAAAATCTGTAAAAGACTAGAATAGAAAATACTAAAAGCACCTGCTGGTGCCTCGTGACTATGCTCTGGACGAGGGCCACTGGCCACGGGGCGACGGGCGGACGGCCCAGGAGGCCTAGCCTCCGGGCTCCGGCCAGCGAGTCCGCGTGGAGGCCGGAGGGCGCACCGGCGCGGCAGCGCCGCAGCCCGAAGGGCGAGGTCGTGACTCGCGACGCTGGAGGGCGCGGGCCGCGGGCGCAGGGGCCAACCTGAGCTCGTGGGCGCGTGGCGCAGGCCCGCAGCGCCGCAGCCGTGCAGGCCGCAGGGCGGCAGGGGCGTGGAGGGCGCTCAGGCGCTGGCCGATGGGCGGCTGGGGCAGCGCCGCAGCGGGGCGTGGAGGCGTGAGGGGATTAGCTGATTAGGGATTCGGTCTGGGGAGGAGGCCGAGAGGGGAGGAGGCTCCGTGGATGCTGGGCCAGTGGGCCGATTGAGAGATGCGGGGGGAGGGGAATGCGGCCTGGGCGGCTGGGAGTGGGCTGACTAGGGCGCTGGGGCAAGCAGGCGTATTCCAAGTTTTGGCCCTAGGCACCTAAATTTTCCTCTCTACTCCTAGGAGATGGTAAGTGTCGACGGTTGAGATATCGATCTCAAGTCAACTAAGATTCTTGAAAAATGAGAGATAGGAGACACGCCGAACAGAACGAACAGCAACCAACGAGCAATAGGGAGACAAGAGTTTTTATCCTGATTCGGGCCTCTCAGGAGAGATAATAGCCCTACGTCCAGCCTTTCTGTATATCAAAAAGATTACAAGGTGGAAACTCGACGAGATTAATAAGTCTCAGCGAGCAGTACGCGGGAATATAAAGATGTTTAGCTGATATTCGATGCCCCTAAACGCCGTAGGGGCTTGGTTTATATAGTGTTGAATAACCGACCTAGCAAGGGATAATCGGGCCGGGCTAACCACGAGATCGTAACGAACTCAACGTGCTAAATACATCCTGAGGTAAGTAAGGTAAACTCCAATTCTTGAGGATCACGACATATGCTCTAATCCGGAAAACCACGTCCGGGTCTTCACGTAGCCGTGCAGAACTCTGTTCGAGTCGGACTCAAACACGAATCCTAAGCCATTACGTACCGTGTCAGCCATAAAGCTGTTCGGCAGGGTGCACATGGGCCTGATAGAACCTTCTAGGAAGCTAGACCCTAGTAGGTTGTTCTATTGAGCCGTCAGGGAGTGGGCTATGGCAACGGGCCGTGATTTTATCCCCGATAGTAATTAGCTCAAAAAAAATTACCTCGGGCCTGAGCCCTAGGTGCCCTATGGGTGGGTCCGCCCCTAAAGCAAACCAAAAAATGACAAACAACCAGACAAGAAAAAGGATGGCATATACACTCCGACCGCCGTCGGGTTGGTGGTGGTGCCGAGATCCGGCGGACTAGCATGCGCTGGAGACGCGCTAGCGCCATCTGAGGTCCGCGGCGGCGCGTCGGCGAAACCTTAGAGTAGCGGCAAACAAACAAGCGGTGGGGAGGAACCTAGGCGAGGCGAGAGAAACAGGATTCGGATCGTCTAACTTCGGGCTGAACTGAACTCACCTGCATATCCACCGTCCATGCATATCCTACGGCTACTGCTGTTGCTTTTCAATTTCCAAAGCATCACGTGGAATGGGCTGGGCCGGCCTGGACCGATCTGCTGCTGCTTTCTTCTTTTCCATACACACACTGCAAACCTATCGGCAGACATATTCAGAGAGTCAGAAATGGCATCTTTGTGTGAGATTGACGTTAATGACACTAGTAATTAACCTGAGTCCACTCATCATCCATCTACCATGCCTATATAGATTAGATGGCAAGAGATCACTCCGCCAACGTCAATGGTATATACCTAATTCAAGGTAGGTTAGGTATATCTATTACACGAAATAATAATTAGATACATGCCACCACAAAAAATAGCAAAATAAAAAATGTTAGATCCCTCCGTTCCACAAAGAGTGTATTTTTTTAGCATTCAAAATTTATTCCACAAAGAATGCACTTGTAGCTTTTGGAAGGGTCCATTAGGTTGATTAATTGCCTATTTTTTCCTTTTCAAGGTGCATATGCGTTTAATTGCCTGTTCTTTTTTCCTTTCCAAGGTGCATGCACATGGCTGTTAACAACTTTAATTAGGGGCACATTAGTCTTTTCCCTTGCCTACTATTTAGTCTGATATTTCCTAGAAGTGCACTCTTTGCGGGATAGAGGGAGTATGTCTTAAGTCAATGTTTTGAAACTTCGTCTATGAAAAAACTTTCAAACTATTTAGATTGAGCACGTAAAAATTATATAGATAAATTTTTCTCAAAGAGAGCTTTCACATCATTATAGTTATAGTGCATTTTACGACTAAATCATAATAGTATTATGGTGTGTTTCTCTAGCATATTTGCTTGTTTTCTTATTTACTCATTTGCTTAACTCTATTTCGGAAAAGTCAACGCTTTGGTGTTTTTTGACGGTTTTTCACTGTATGGAAGACACGTTCTAAAGCTCTAAATATTAATGAAATGAATTAAAGTGGAGTTTCAAACCATCTCTACACGCTCTCAAAGTCAACAAATGGGCCCAAAAGAACAAACTCTTAGTTGGTCAAAGATGTATTTCAGAGACCACTAGTAGGGTGCCCGTGCATTGCAACGAGAGGCAAAAATATGTTCAAGATTCTAGACGGTCGTGGATGGGCGATGGTCGTAGACGGTCATGGATAGGCGACGGTGGCGGCCTTGCCGTCGCTTCCTTACTGAAGGCGTCGTGGTGGTCCTCCCGTGCTATTGGTGGCGTGTTCAAAGGGTATGTGTGGTAGCTGTGTCGTCATCACTTGTGAAGTGAGGCTAGTAGGTGTCTGGCTTTCTAGCCGTGTGGGCAGCGTTTTCGCTGTGGTTGTTGGTCGGCGCAGGGTGCTGGCTCGCCTTGTTTGGCAAGCCCTCCTGTGTTTCTCTCTCTGCCCCTTTTTGGGGTTGTTTGGGTCATTTTGACCCTATCTCTTTCTTAACATAATGATACGCATTTCTCCTACGTGTTCGAGAAAAAAAATAGTAGAGTAGAACCATACAATCTATCAGCGAGGGTTTTAACACCACAAACTATTAGATTTATAAAAGCAAACGAAGTGCAGATAGACATATCAACTGATACACAAAATCCATTCGCTTCCCTTTGCAGAACAATGATGAAATACTCCCCCAACATTTTGGCCAACAGAAATGGTGTGCTCGGCTAAAGAAAGAAAAATATATTATGACATACTCAAAATTTGCTGGTCTGAGAACCAACATTATCACATATTTCAATTTGGCATGTCTCACCACCAAATCATTTATCATCTAGAATGGGTATAGTAGTTTGTGCTGCACAAAGACAATTAGGAATAACAACCACAAGAGGAAACTATCATGAAACATCTAATTGGTGAACCACACCATGTAATTTGTGACCAAGCAGGCCAATTCCACTCCACCCAAGCAACTATACCACTCAATGGAGGCAACCTTGAGGCTGCTCTTAAGGTTCTTCATGTATGACTGGAAGTCCACCTGGCTAAGCAAGCAAGAACAAATCACTGAAAATCTGAAATTCAGTCTGGGATAAACCGGAGTCAAAATTTGAACGGAGCAAGTTATTGGCTCTTGGTCCTCACTACTAAATTTTCTTCTCTAGGGTCCTTTCATGAGAAACCTGCATGTGCGTTCCGTTTTGACTGTGGAACCATTTTTCATGGGTGACCATGGACACTGGAATGTCCAAGTAGAGCTTACTTAGAGGATGCAGATGTGGTGGAGGGGCTACACGGGGTGGCCGCCGATGAAGAGGGTGCAGAGTAGGCCAATTTAAAATCTGTCAAAATAAAATGAAAATATTTATGAGGTGCATCGCCAATCACAGGAGTAAATTCGCCAAACTAAGGCGGCAAAATTCATTTAGATTGACCCCGAGAGGAATGCATGGCTAAATAGATAGTAATCAATCAGTGAATAATTTCTACTCAAGGACATGTAAGGAGGTTCTATTTCAAACTAATTGTCAAACGACAATAACCAAAATTCAGGGGAAGGATATAGATAGATCTCAGACATCGACGGTAGTAAAAGATATAAAAGGCTTCCATCAGAAGTTTCACATACACACTATTTCTTTTTTTCTCAAACACGCAGGAGAGCTGCGTATCATAGGAACACTAACTTCTTTCTTCTGTTCTTTATCAGAAATGTTTTTAATGCACCTCCAGGAACTCCACAACAACACAGCAAGCATTGCTTGGCGTGCCAACATGTCCACTTTCTGTCCCAATGATAAGATCCCTTGCACCCATTATGCCCCCTATAAACTGTGCAAGGAAACCGATAAATGGAAACAATTACTAATTGAAAATTTCCACGTTTAATACATGGAGAAAGCTATATCTGTCTAAACAAAAATAGACAGAAAATGACATAACTGGCAGGAATCTGCTAGAAGACTCGCTAAGCTACAGGTCAAGCAACAAAAAGTGCATGAACAGATGACAAATGAGAACACCAACACATAAAAAAAAAATCTTAATCAATCTGCTTTCATGATGATATATTAGCCTTTAACAGTAAGAATTGCTGAACGTCAGCATTGAAGGTCAAGAGCTATCTGGACCACAACTTTAAAAGCTTTTTATGATATATATATGCTATACAAATTGTGTCATATTTCGTGGGCCTTTAGCCCAGGCCCAGCCCACCTTAGAGGGTTAATAGGCAGGTGGGGGAGGGGAGATGGAAACCGACGGGTTCCCAGGGCATAAACCGCCGTCGCCCTCCTGTCCACCCCATCGAGCCGTGCCAACGCCGCCGCTTCGAGCAACGCCATGTGTGCCGCCTCGAGCCGTGGCAGTTTCGCCATTAGGCGCACATACGACGCCACGCACATCACCGCTAACACAATACCGACGCCGTGCCGTGGATGTGCTATCGTGGTCTCGCCGCCACCTTGCTGTTTTGGGTTGGAGACCGACGGGAGTGAGGCAAGGGGAAGGAGGTATTGGTGAGGAAAGAAGGTAAAGATTGAGACTAGGGCTTGTCCTCCATATGGTTTCTCTTGTTAACTGCTGATTAGGGCGTGATTAGGAGACTTCTTATGGAAATTACTGCCTATTAGATGATAATTTGTGGGTATAAATGATGGCTAGTGGGGAGATTGAGAATTGGCTTGATGATCACCAATGCAGCAGCGTATTTATTGATTTTGGCATGTTTAGGTTGGGAATCCGCACTCGGTTCTATTACCAAAGAGGAGCGTAGCGACTTTATCTTCGTTTTGAATGCAAGAATGCAAAAATCGGGCGAGAGATGTAGGAGTTATGGTTGTTTTTATGTTGTTGTTCAGAATTCTTATTTAGTGATATTTAAAGGTTCTAGTGGTGTGATTGGGAATGATTTAAGGGAATGCGCGTAGGAGCGAGATGCCTTATTTGCTGCCTTGTTTGTGTGTGTACTGTATTGAGGTGTATCACCTTCTGTAGGTGGTGGTGCGACATCGTCGTCGACTGTGCGTCGTGCTAGCCCTCGGGAATAGAAAGGCAAGTATATGTTATTTAAAGATTTATCGATCGATGAATGTGTTTGGTAAAGATATGACCACTGAGGCAATGCGAATTCTATTGAGCATACTTGCTATTGAAACTGTTTATTGGTATAAGTTGCATTTCCTGCATTGCATTCATATGACAGGACCTACCCTCGGGTAGGCATCCCATTGATGTGGGAGGGAAAAGTCCTACTTCGGTAGGCACTCCACGGGAGTGGAGTAATTGGTCCCCGGCCTTGAGAAGACGGGCAAGGGTGTGCACCGACGGGTGACACTCAGCTATACCGGTATGAGCTCACAGATACAGACGCATGCATTGCATTGCATTCATTGATGAAATGAGTTGGTTACAGAGACACAGTGGCATAATGGATGAGGATTGGTATTATGGTGGTATTGTTAAAGTAATCTCTTTGATTAATGTATACTTGCTGAGTCGTGGACTCACCCTTGTTTTTTAAATGTTTTTAGGTGATTGATGAAGGCGACATGCATGGGAGGGGTGTAGTTCAATCCCAGTTGGCACAAGAACTCACATTTGTTATGAATGTTTGATTTAGTAATTTAGTCACCTCATTTCCTAGGCTATTTAGATAGTCATTCATTATACTTGTCTAATGTGGAGATGAATGGTTATTCCATTCGTTGGTTATTTGGTTTGTTAATTGTTTAATGACTTTGTCGCCGTCGTTAAAGGTAAAAGGTGAATTTGGTTTATGATGTTGGTTTTAGTTGAGATGAGGTGGTTCGATGTGTGATTGTCGGTTGTTTACCGTTAATGGGAGTTTATTTATCTGGTGTGGATGGTTGATTATATGTACAAACCTGTTAATTGCCTGTCGTGGATGTCCATAAAACAAAGGAGGTGCTGTCGAAATTTGTAATTTTGTGTAAAGTTAGTAATATTCCAAGCCTGGTTGGGTTGGGGTGTTACAGTTGGTATCAGAGCGGGCTTTAGGTCCGTATGGGTGTAATGATTTAGAAGGCTAAATGTGCAACATATAAATATGGAACTCTGATTTGATTTTGTTGAATGAATAATTCAAGACCTGACACACTGGTGCACCATAGGATGGGAATGGGTCATGCATTGCATTTGCGGTCGTGTTTTTATTTTGATGTTTATCTAAAATTTCAATGATATATTACCCGTTACTTATTGAGAGATTGTCTGTTTTGATGATTAGATATGCCGAGACTTAGAGGCCGTGGTGTTCGTGGAGGCCGTGGAGGCCGTGGTGGTCGTGGGGCCCGAGTGGGCCGTGGTGGTCCGGTAGCTGTAGACCTTGGAGGTGATCTTCCTGCTTGGGGAGGCCGAGGTCGTCGAGCCGGAGTTTTTGGTGATGGGCATGGTCAGGTGGACGAGTCTGTCGCTCAGGATGCTGCTCACCCAATGGGCGGAGGACAGATAGCACAGCCAGTGGTAGCTCCCGCCATGCATCCGGTGGTGCGAGGGATGAATCTGCAGATTTGGCAATCATACCACTTCGAGACGTTTGACTGCTCGGGTTCTCCATCAGATGCAGCGGATTGGTTGCGCAATGTAGAGAGGAAGATGGCTGCGATTGCGATGACTTCTGAGGAGAAGGCGCAATACATTGCTTTCCAGTTAAAAGGGCAGGCTGATATCTGGTGGGAGGGGGTTCTCTCCTCTCGGACTGGTGCTATGAGGCCAGCGACATGGGAGTTGTTCATTGAGAAATTTAAAGCCAAGTACTACTCAGCTTCTTTTCTAGAGAAGATGGATCAGGATCTATCCAACCTGGTTCAAGGAAAGCGATCAGTGGCGGAGTATGAGCTTGAGTTTAACAAGCTGGTCCGCTTTGTTCCATTGGTGGCAGGGAACGATGCTGAGAAGGCAAAGAGGTTCCGTAGGGGCCTTAATTCAGAGTATCGTCATCAGTTGGCTGTGGTGCCAGCGGGTGATTTTAGTACAGTGGTGGATCAGGCCAAGAGTGTGGAGTTGGATTTCGTGTCACTAAGCGAGGCAGGTACTTGAGTGGTCCGAATCTTGTGGCATGGGTGGTTCTGGAAATCCCGGTGGTGGTTTCAAGAGGACCTACAGTGGGGGAGGTGGGACTTTTCAGCGTCCTGCTCCTAAAAGGCAACAAGGAGAGGGTCAGCGTCCTTCTTCGAAGGCTAATCAGTCAAGGTCGGCTAATGAGCCGCGATCCTCATTTGCTCCTCTTGCGATGCGTCGGGTGTCAGGTCAGGGCATGAAGTGTTTCAAGTGTGGTGAGAGCCACCGTGCAGCAGAGTGCAGCTGGAATGGGCAGTGCCGTTACTGTAATGCTATGGGCCATAAAGAGAAGGTGTGCCGGGTGAATCCGGATAGCATTATTAAGTGGGAGGCAGTACCTGCTTCGACATCGGCCTCGTCTCCAGCCGCTTCTTCGCGGGGATCAGTGCATGCTTTGGCAGCTGCGCCCGCACCATAGTTTTCTTCAGCCTCACAGTCTGTCTCTCCCTGGGCACCACCGTATCCTTTCTCGCGCTTTCCTCCAAAGAAGACCACTTCACTTCCTGCACCCACTCTGTTCAAATTCACCAGGCGTGGGTGCTCTGTCAACCTCTGACCGCCAAGACTTATGCTCTACCCGCCCCAGATGCAGTGAACCGTCCAGATGTGGTAACAGGTATTATATTTGTTGATTCTCATGATGCTTTTGTTTTATTTGATTCTGGAGCTTCTTTCTCGTTCGTGTCGTTAGCCTTCGCCACAAGGGTTGGTCTGGGTATGCAGAGGGTTTCTCATTCCGTGGTTGTCAATTCACCAGGAGGTATTGTTGCTAGCTCTACGGTATGCTCTGGTTGTGTAGTTTCTCTTGATGGAGAAGACTTTACTGCCAATCTGATAGTGATTCAGTTAGAGATGTTTGATGTGATTCTGGGTATGGATTGGTTATATCGTTATCGGGCTAGGATTTGTTGCTTTTGGAAGACTGTGACCTTGCAGACTCCGTCTGGAGGAGAGATTGTATTTCAGGGTAATGCACCACCGCATTCTCTTTTTCTGCTAGCAAGCCTATTTCCTGGCCATAAGGTTTTGAAAACCGGTGTGCTTTTGACACTTTCTGAGAAGCCAAGTTCTTCAGTGCGTATCGAGGAGATTCCAACGGTGCGTGATTTTCCTGATGTGTTTCCTGCTGAGTTGCCGGGAATGCCCCCAAAGCGGAAGGTGGAATTTCGTATTGATCTTGTCCCGGGCACTCGACCTATTTCTTTATCTCCATACCGGTTGGCCCGACCGTTTCAAGAGGAACTGAAAAAGCAACTTGATGACTTGTTGTCAAAGGGTTTGATCCAGCGTAGTGCCTCACCGTGGGGAGCTCCTGTGCTCTTCGTGGAGAAGAAAGACAAGAGTTGGCGCATGTGTATTGATTACCGTGCACTCAACCGAGTCACTATCAAGAACAAATATCCATTGCCACGCATTGAGGATCTGTTTGACCAACTAAAGGGAGCCAAAGTATTCTCGAAGATCGATTTGCAGTCTGGGTATAATCAGATCCGTGTGCGTGAGCAAGATATGGAAAAGACGGCGTTCTCCACGAAGTATGGTCATTATGAGTTTAGAGTTATGTCTTTTGGACTAACTAATGCTCCTGCCATTTTCATGGAGACGATGAATAATATGTTGCATGAATATCTTGATGATTTCGTGGTGGTATTCATCGACGACATTTTGATTTATTCCAAAACTGAAGAAGAGCACGAATATCATTTGCGGTTTGTGCTCCAAACTCTTAGGGAGAACCAATTCTATGCAAAATTGAAAAAGTGTGAATTCTGGATCTCAGAAGTTGGGTTTCTTGGCCATGTCATTAGTTCTGATGGTATTTCTGTTGATCCAACTAAGGTATCCACTGTGGTGAATTGGCAAAGGCCATCTAGCGTGAAAGAAGTGAGAAGTTTCTTAGGTTTTGCTGGGTACTATCGTCGTTTTGTGAGAGATTTCTCTACCATCGCCAAGCCGATGTCTCGATTGACGCAAAAGGGGGTGAAGTTTCAGTGGACGGATGATTGTGAGCGCAGTTTTTGCACTCTTAAGGAAAAATTGGTATCTGCTCCTATTCTCATTTTGCCAGAACCGGGAAGACGCTTCACCGTCTATTCGGATGCATCTCGAGTGGGTCTTGGTTGCGTTCTGATGCAGGATGGCAGAGTTGTGGCCTATGCATCTCGGCAACTGAAGAAGCATGAACAGAATTATCCTACCCATGATCTAGAGTTGGCCGCTGTTGTGTTTGCTCTTAAAATCTAGAGGCATTATTTATATGGGGAATCTTGTGATATTTTCACTGATCATAAGAGCCTCAAGTACATCTTTACTCAGAGGGATCTGAATTTAAGGCAAAGAAGATGGTTAGAACTGATTCATGATTATGATCTCACTATTCAGTATCATCCAGGCAAAGCGAATGTGGTTGCTGATGCTCTTAGCCGCAAGGAGACACCCCCTACTCTAAGTTGTCTTGTTGCTGATTTTGAGCGTTTAGGTATCTCTTTTTGTTATGCTGGCACTGCACAAGCTGAGAATCAGTTACTTCTTGAATCAGCAATTCCAGAGCGAGTTAGGGAGGCTCAGCAGCATGATCGGTTACTCCAGCAAGGAAGCGTTTGGATGAAGGGAAGGAAGGTGATTTCAACCTTGATGAGTTAGGTGCGTTGCGATTCAAGGGACGTCTATGTGTTCCACAAAAGGCTGAGGTGAAGGATGAAATCTTGAGAGAAGCTCATCGTACTCCCTATACCGTCCATCCTGGTGAGAATAAGATGTATCAAGACCTAAAGAAAAGTTTTTGGTGGAAGAGAATGAAAGTGGACGTTGCTCGGTATGTAGGGTCTTGTGGAGTTTGTCAGAAGGTGAAAGCAGAACACAAGCGTCCGGCTGGATTATTGCAGCCTTTAGAAGTTCCCATGTGGCCTTGGGATGATATCAGTATGGATTTCGTGGTTGGTTTGCCTCGCACGCCACGAGGAAAGGATGCTATTTGGGTGGTGGTTGATCGTTTCAGCAAGTCTGCACACTTCATTCCGATACGTACAACGAACACGGCAAGTGACTTAGCTCCTATCTATGTTCGGGAGGTGGTAAGGTTGCATGGTGTGCCTAAAACCATTGTCTCGGACAGAGATGCCAAGTTTCTTTCCAAGTTTTGGGAGAGCTTGCAGTGTGCTTTAGGTACGCAGCTCCGTTTGAGCACAGCTTTTCACCCTCAAACAGATGGTCAGTCAGAGCGTACCATTCAAACACTCGAGGACATGCTTAGGTCCTGTGTGTTGTCCTGGAAAGGGAGTTGGGAGGATCATCTGGCACTCGCGGAGTTCGCCTACAACAATAGCTATCACTCTAGCATTCGAGCAGCACCGTTCGAAGTTTTGTATGGGCGGAAATGTAGATCTCCTCTTTGCTAGGATGCAGTGGGAGAGAAGGCAGTTTTGGGTCCTGATTGGGTCCAATAGACGGTTGATCGAGTAGCCGAGGTTCGACAGAATTTACTTGCCGCCCAGAGTAGACAGAAGAGTTATGCAGATGTAAGGCGAAGGGAGCTTGAGTTTGAGGTGGGTGACCAGGTTTTGTTGAGGGTTTCCCCTACCAAAGGCATTGTGCGTTTTGGTACAAAGGGCAAGTTGAGCCCGAGGTATGTGGGTCCGTTTCCGATTGTGGCGCGGATTGGCAAATTGGCTTATCGCTTGGAACTCCCGGAATCCATGCGAGGAGTGCATAATGTATTTCATATCTCTATGCTGAGGAAGTACATAAAGGATCCGGAACATCACGTACCTTTAGAGCCATTGACCATTGAGCAAGACCTTACAATTGAATCTCGTCCTGTCAAAATCCTTGATGAGTCAGAGCGAGTATTACGGCGTAAGACCATAAAGTATGTCAGGGTTCTTTGGACGAATCAGACTGAACGTGAAGCGACTTGGGAATTGGAGTCCCTTATGCGAGAAAAGTATCCAGAATTATTTTCTTCAAGTATGAATAACAGTTTTATGAGGATTGTCATTCTGTAGAAGCGATTTAGAATTCGAGGACGAATTCTGTTTAAGGGGGGTAGAATGTCATATTTCATGGGCCTTTAGCCCAGGCCCAGCCCACCTTAGAGGGTTAATAGGCAGGTGGGGGAGGGGAGATGGAAACCGACGGGTTCCCAGAGCATAAACCGCCGTCGCCCTCCTGTCCACCCCATCGAGCCGTGCCAACGCCGCCGTTCCGAGCAGCCGCCGCTGTGCCGCCTCCGAGCCGTGGCCTTGTTGCCGTTGGGCGCCATGGCGCCGACGCCCGCTAACGCCTAACACAATGGCCGACGCTGCGTGCCGTGGATGTGCTGTCGTGGTCTCGCCGCCACCTTGCTATTTTGGGTTGGAGACCGACGGGAGTGAGGCAAGGGGAAGGAGGTACTGGTGAGGAAAGAAGGTAAAGATTGAGACTAGGGCTTGTCCTCCATATGGTTTCTCTTGTTAACTGCTGATTAGGGCGTGATTAGGAGACTTCTTATGGAAATTACTGCCTATTAGATGATAATTTGTGGGTATAAATGATGGCTAGTGGGAGATTGAGAATTGGCTTGATGATCACCAATGCAGCAGCGTATTTATTGATTTTGGCATGTTTAGGTTGGGAATCCTTTTCGGTTCTATTACCAAAGAGGAGCGTGCGACTTTATCTTCGTTTTGAATGCAAGAATGCAGAAATCCAAGAGAGATGTAGGAGTTATGGTTGTTTTATGTTGTTGTCCAGAATTCTTATTTAGTGATATTTAAGGGTTCTAGTGGTGTGATTGGGAATGATTTAAGGGAATGCGCGTAGGAGCGAGATGCCTTATTTGCTGCCTTGTTTGTGTGTGTACTGTATTGAGGTGTATCACCTTCTGTAGGTGGTGGTGCGACATCGTCGTCGACTGTGCGTCGTGCTAGCCCTCGGGAATAGAAAGGCAAGTATATGTTATTTAAAGATTTATCGATCGATGAATGTGTTTGGTAAAGATATGACCACTGAGGCAATGCGAATTCTATTGAGCATACTTGCTATTGAAACTGTTTATTGGTATAAGTTGCATTTCCTGCTTTGCATTCATATGACAGGACCTACCCTCGGGTAGGCATCCCATTGATGTGGGAGGAAAAAGTCCTACTTCGGTAGGTACTCTACGGGAGTGGAGTAATTGGTCCCCGGCCTTGAGAAGACGGGCAAGGGTGTGCACCGACGGGTGACACTCTAGCTATAACGGTATGAGCTCACAGATACAGACGCATGCATTGCATTGCATTCATTGATGAAATGAGTTGGTTACAGAGACAGTGGCATAATGGATGAGGATTGGTATTATGGTGGTATTGTTAAAGTAATCTCTTTGATTAATGTATACTTGCTGAGTCGTGGACTCACCCTTGCTTTTTAAATGTTTTTAGGTGATTGATGAAGGCGACATGCATGGGAGGGGTGTAGTTCAATCCCAGTTGACACAAGAACTCACATTTGTTATGAATGTTTGATTTAGTAATTTAGTCACCTCATTTCCTAGGCTATTTAGATAGTCATTCATTATACTTGTCTAATGTGGAGTTGAATGGTTATTTCATTCGTTGGTTATTTGGTTTGTTTATTGTTTAATGACTTTGTCGCCGTCGTTAAAGGTAAAAGGTGAATTTGGTTTATGATGTTGGTTTTAGTTGAGATGAGGTGGTTCGATGAATGGAATGTGTGATTGTCGGTTGTTTACCGTTAATGGGAGTTTATTTATCTGGTGTGGATGGTTGATTATATGTACAAACCTGTTAATTGTCTGTCGTGGATGTCCATAAAACAAAGGAGGTGCTGTCGAAATTTGTAATTTTGTGTAAAGTTAGTAATATTTCAAGTCTGGTTGGGTTGGGGTCGTCGTCTTTCACCCTCACTGTTGCGTTGCGTCCTGCCCGGTTGCTCGATCCCGTCGCCGACTCATCTCCGCCGTCGTCGTCACACGGATCTGCTGCCGGATTTGTTCGCACTGCCACCTGCTCGTAGCCGCAGGGCTGCGCTCGTTGCTGGGCTGCTTGTTGCGCCGCCGGCCAATCACCAGTTTTGCTTGGGCTGCTCGTCACAGCAAAGCTGTGCTCATCGCTGGACTGTTCGTCACCGCCGCCTGTTTTGGATCCCACCGCCGCTAGCTGACGTCGTCGGGTTTTTTTTTTCTTGATCTAGCGCTGCCCACACTGGAGCCGCTGCCTTTCTGGTGCTGAACGGTGGAGCTCATCGTTGTCTCGGTCGCTCACGCTCCTCCGTCTGCTTCTGCAGTGCTCTAGACAGCACTCAATGGCTTCATCGAACTCTTGGTGCTGTTTGTCCTCACAGTGCTACTATTCGTGGTTACAACTGCAGCAACTCTACTACAACACCAGCTCATTAGTTTGTGGCTGTGTTTTCTCATGGTGGGCTATGGTGCTAGCAGAACGTAGCACTTTTCTGGTGCTACTTTCATTTAAAAAAAACACATCCCTTGATCTATATCTGTCTATGCAATTTTCGCAGATCTTGGAGGTTGATCGTCTCTCTCCTCCGCTGCCACTGTCGATCTTCCTATCTCTACTTTTCTATTGCATGGATGTCTGTTTTATTTAGGGTTTCTTAGTGATTTTTGCATCGCGTCCACCTAAGTCCTCTACTTTCCTTGTCTCTTAGCTAGCTCTTCTATGACCGTGTGCGTCCACAATAGTCAATCAACTCTTTCTTTTTGCATGCAGTGCCTGCTCTTTTCTCTTGAGTTTTTGTAGATCACCTTGTTTTTTTGGTCGTTGCGTGTTTCTTTTACTCCAATGACTTTTAAGGTTTTGATCCCCACTGCATTGCTTCTCCATAGCTGATTTGACACTTTTCAATATTGTTTCACCTTCTTGATCTCTTTATCCTTGTGTCCTGACTTCGTCTTTGCACCATGTGCTTTCTTGGTGGTCTTATTATTATGGATGGATGGAGCTCTTATTGGATGGCATATTATCACAACAACAGGACTACACTCTACGACGACTACATCGACATTTGCAAGACTTGGACTTAGGCTTTATCTTTGTAATCCCGTTCAAATGCAATGCTATTGCATATGCCTTGCATTTGAGGGGGGTATTCTTCCTTTATTAGGATTTTATTTTTCTATTCATCTCTTTCAAATGCAATGCTATTGCATACGCCTTGCACTTGAGGGGGGAGGGGGGTGTTAGAGATATAATATGATAATATTCACTACAGGAAAGTTCATCATTTTAGACGGCCTAAGCCGTCTACCATAGAGAGCAAACCGTCCACCCTAAGTATACTCGACGGCCGACCGTCGACCATAAGCCGACGACACTGCTCGGTCGACCATAAAAATATGGTCGACAACAGAGCCGTCGACCATAATATGGTCGACGGCACTAGTAACGGCTGTCGACCATATCTGAGGTAACGGCCAAATGTCTCCGTCAACTTATGGTCGACGACCTTGTGTGAGCCGTCTACCATAATGGGTTTGCTGCCACGTACGTTATGGTGGACGGCCTTTTTATGGCCGTCTACCATAATGCTATGGTGGATGGCATACTTGCGGCCGTCTACCATAGTATGCATGCCTATTGTTATGGTCGACGGCTAGTATAAAGCCGTCCACCATAAGTTGGTTGCAGCAAAAAAAATTTGTAAATAATTGTCAAAAATTCCAAAAAAAATACACCGCTGCCGCCGCGATGCTGTAGCTGGTGCTGTACCTGCAGGAAATTCCCCATAATCTCCAAATATTTCCCAAATATGGCCATATGCCCACATATAGCCATATTTCCACACATGCACATTTGACACATATAGCTAGCCACAAATTCACATACACATGCACATTCCAACACAATTATAACCACAAAAGGCACACATGGCCACATTCCACACATATGTAATAGTAGATATGTAGCAACATACATTTATCATCACGAGTCCTTTTACTTAAGAGGAGGGGGGAAGGTGGGTGGTTGCGCAAGCATGTCATCGACAAAATTATCGTCGAAGGCGGGCACAGAGCCACCGGTTGCATCATCACCTTGCTGCACCTCTTGTGCTGGGGCAGCTGACCCGGATCCCTATAGTAGCAAAGTATTGATCATGTAAGATTCACCATTCCATTGAAGATACTAAAATTAGATGAATTACCTGTCCTGGAGGCTGTGAAGGACCAGCTTGCTGAGTGTAGCCTTGAGGTGGAATTGGCCACATGTAGGGGCTTGGCATCGGCATATGGTGTGGTTGAGAAGGTCCTGGAGGTCCATATTGCCACATGTAGGGTTTGGCATTGGAACTGTGGAGGAGCAGATCTGACGCCGCAAGCAAACAAATTGAAATGTAATATATGCGGTATAGCCTAAAATGAATTAGTGCATGTGAGTTAAGAAATTTTACCCCGTCGTGGCCAGGAGTAGGGATAAACTGCCAGAAGCATGGCATCGGTGGACGAGAGGGATCCGCGGCAGGGGCTTGAGTTGGAGTAGCCGATCCTGAAGCCTGCAAGGAGCATTATCGATTGTGGTATGTAGCACTTCATGGCTAGACAATTAAAGCATTTACATCGACTTACCCCGTCTGAAGGATTAATGTACGAAGCTCCTTGTGGCGGAGGGTAGGACTGCAAGGTAAAGCACAATTAGTGCGGGTTAGGCCAAATATGGAAATTAAAACATGACATCTCGGAAAAGCGAAATCCTACCGGTATCCAACGCTCGATGAACGCAAGTCTGGATAGGACAGCTTGGTTTGTTCTCGCGTCCTCCTCTCGCTTTCTAGTTAGCTCCTGAATCTGTTGTTGCAAGACGCGGTTCTGGTCCTCCAATGCACGCTGCCTCAAGGAAGTAGACGGGCCCGAAGCCCTTCGAGCTGCCCTCACCTCGGGCATGTACTCGGAAGAGCATAGGGCATCGTTCCCGAACGCCAACCGACCGTGAGCCCTCCCCCATACGGGAGTGAATGATGGCTGCGTCCAAGGGTGCCTCAAGAGGAGTGCAGTCAGGCCCGTGCACCTCAGTCATTGCGTCCACGTAACGATCCTGCGGTGAAACCTCTTCATTAGTAATGGTCAAATTAATCCTATGTACATGTGAGAGCCAAAACTTAGAACTTACCAATCTCGCCTGGGCCGGGGCGTCCAAAGGTGCCTGCGTGCCATCGGTGTTTCTCGCAGAGTGTGCCTTTGTGTAGACATCGATGTAGCTTGGATCCTGCCCGGTTTGTTCTCTCTGCAGTGTTGTATACAAAGTGAATTTAGCTTTGGCGAGTTGAAAACGTTAAAGTAGAGTCATCTTACCATCACTTTGGCGAGTTGAGCCATCGACCGGCTACCGAGGTGGGTGACACAGGCATCTCCGGAGGCAATACGATTTGCCTTGTTCCTCTCTGATTTCTCTTTCCACTCCGGACTGTCATACATGTCAGAAAGGTACCTCCAAGCATCAGGGCACTTATCGCACCACTCAGGTCGACATGCAAAGTACTCATCTGGCGTGAGAAAATGATCTCGAGAAGTGCCATCCTTCCTTGTATCAATCCCTTTCCTCTTGAAGTGTCGCCGACGACCTTCACGACGCGCGAAAATCAACTCTCGCACCAACTTCGCGGCCTTTCTTTCAATAACTTGATTTGTGATGTTTCGCTGTCGCTGAGTAGAATCAAGAGGCAATTGATACCTAGCCTGAAAAGGTGAAAAGACAATTGACTGTCCATTGCAAGATACATCGAGTGTAATGAATGAAAAGATTGTTATCTTACCCAGAACTCTTCGAGTATACGCTCAGCGACGGAATCCAACTCGGTATCATTAGCAAGTTTGTAGTCCTCCCAAGTAAGCGCCGCCCTGTGCTCATTCCTAGCCTCCACCATCCTAGGGTAGCAAACCCATAGAATCACCCCCAGAGCAGGACCTGGCTCTTTCACGCCAGTGCTGATTGCCACCAAATTGCTGCAAGAACACAATAACAGCGTGAATTGATCATTTAAGTGTTATTAAGATCGATGATGATGCAATTGTTGAATGTACCTGTCACCGGAGTATTTAAAGTAAATTCTGTCGTTAGGATTGACAGGGGCTGCAGGAAGCTTATTTATCCCTCGGCCTTTTCGTTGTGTCGACCTCCTAACGGATCCCTCCGCTGACTCCTCATCTCCCTCGTCAAAGCCCCCCGACTCGGCCTCCTAAGCCTCCTCACCTCCCTCCTCGCCCTGCAGATCTCCCTCCTCGCCATCCTCACCTCCCTCCTCGCCCTGCAGATCTCCCTCCTCGCCATCCTCACCTCCCTCCTCGCCCACCACCTCCTCCTCCTCCTGCTGTCGACGGGTGAAGAGGCGTCGTGCAACGGATTTCGCAGTTTTCGTAACTGCGGCTGCCACACCTTTCTTCTTCCTGGGGGCCATCCTGCATAGTAATAAATAGTAACGTTAATAGAAAATAAAAGTTGAAATGAAAACAGAATGGTAATAAATAGTTAGCTACAAATAGCACCTACAATCAGAAGTAAGCATCATCTTGGATATCATTCGGGTCTGTGCTGACTATTTCAAGTTCAATATCATCCTCGTCATCCGAAGTGTCCTCCTCCCTCTCCTCTTCGATGGGTTTAATTGCTTTTGCCTCGTTCAAAGATTCAATTGCTTCGTCCTCAATCAAAGGTTGGTTCGCTAGGTTGTCAAGCCCTATCCCAATATCCACATGAATCTCTCCTGGCAAGCCATCCTCTTGAAACGGCACATCTACTATCATGACACATGGAACATCCTCATCTGTCAATGCAAGTAATTTATCCGGAGGATTGGTTTTGAATACAACCCACTTAGAACTGTACACTTGCTCGACTTGGTTAGGAAGAACGAATGGGTCGAAGCCAACATTCGATGAATTGTGTCTGACCTCAACAAGACCAAGTTCGGGAGTACGCTCGACCCTAGAAACTGGGTGAAACCAATGGCAACGAAACAGGACTAGAGATAGATCATTGCGACCATCATAAGATATCTCTATGATTTCCTCAATTATCCCGTAATATTCCGTCACATCTCCGTTTTCCCCCACAGCATAACTTACCACACCCGTATTTACAGTCGTTAAATTGGCTTTGGCCGTCTCTGCTGTTCTAGAGCGAAATCGGTACCCACTGACATCATAGGTACCATATGATCTTATGGAACGTCGACATCCTTGAGACATCTGACGGAGATCATTATGTATGCTAGGATGTTTTCGACACTGCAAAAAATTGATGGGTTGAACAATATCTCTATGATTTTACTACACATACGAAGTTGGAAATAATATTGCTTACGTTGTAGAAAAACCAGTTAAGAAATTCGCCTCCCGCACGCCCATGACGTTTCAAATGCTTAACTGCCTGGGATTAGGTGATCCCGGTCGTTTCCACTCCTCTTGTATGAATTGTCTGCCCAGATGTGTCGAACACGTACGTAGAAATAAGAACACGTACAAGTGGAAAGAAAGTGTCTAGGGGATAAGAATAAAAAAGAATTAAGTATACTTACTCGACATATCCTTCCATTTCCTCCATCCGATCATAAATGTATATTTGTGCAACAATCTTCTCGTCGGTGTTAACTCACGTGAAGTACTTCTCCCACAGTATGCCTTGACCACGAAGACCTTGAGGCTCGCCGCGACTTCGGCGACGGACTTTTTATATCTTGGAGCATGGGTGTTGACATTGTTCTTCTCGTGAAGTATTTCGATGTGAAATGTGATATCTCCTGAAGCAAAAAAGCCTCTGCAATGCTTCCTTAGACACGCGCCTTGTTCTTAACCTTCGCTCTCACTGTCTTCAACATACGTTCCACAGGATACATCCACCGATATTGCACAGGGCCTCCAATCTTCGCTTCATACGGTAGATGCACGAGAAGGTGCTGCATAGGGTTGAAAAACCCTGGAACATAGATCTTCTCCAACTTAGTTATTATCACAACTATGTCCGCCTCCAACTTGGCCATTTCCGACTCACTCACCTCCTTCGCACAGATCTGCCGATAGAAGAAGCTCAGCTCGGCCAATGTTCTCCATATCTCATCATCTACATATCCACGAAACACCACGGGAATGAGACGCTCCATAAATATGTGGTAGTCATGACTTTTCATACCGTTTATCTTTCCTTGAGCAACATTGACTCCTCTTCGGATGTTTGCTGCATACCCATCGGAAAATTTAAGATTGGTCTGAAACCATTGCAGTACCTGCCTCCGTTGTGCTGGTGTTAAGCAATACCTCGCCCTTGGTCTCCGCTGAGATGTATTGCTCATCTCCATTTCAGGCCTATCGCATAGCATAGCACAATCTAAACGTGCTTTCACGTTGTCTTTCGTCCGGTCTATGATATCAAAGCTTGTGCTACTTATAGACTCGCCCATGTTCCTTTCCTGATGCATGACATCAACATTGTGAGGTTGTTTCAAGTCCTTTGCGTACGGCAAACTGTAGATGGAACACTTATGGGTCCAGTTATGCTCCACACCAAACCCCTCGTAGCCGTCATTTGTATCTTTCAATCTGCCATGCCAAGCCACAATGTCTGCAACCCCTCGACGCACAGGTGGATCATCCCTAACCACTTTACCTTTTCGAAATGCATTCGATTGTTTTCTGAAGCGGTGGCCACGTGGAAGAAATCGACTATGGCAGTCAAACCAGCATGGCTTACCACCGTGTTGAAGCTGGAAAGCTTGTGTGTCATCCAAGCAATATGGGCAGGCCATGCGACTGTGTGTGCTCCATCCTGAGAACATGCCATACGCCGGGAAGTCATGGATCGACCACAGATAGGCGACGCGCATCTTGAAAGTCGTATTTGTTGCTCTATCATATGTGTCGACCCTATTTTCCCACAGGTCCTTCAACTCCTCAACCAGCGGCTTCATGAACAAATCCAGTTTCTTACCAGGACTACTAGGACCGGGAACAATTAGAGATAGAAACATGTACTCTTGTTTCATGCAAAGTGACGGGGGAAGATTGTACGGGATGCTGAAAATCGGCCAGCAAGAGTATGACTGTGCACTTGTGTTGAATGGCGTGAACCCGTCTGTCGCAAGACCAATACGGACGTTCCTTGGATCTCGAGCAAAATCAGGATACTTCCTATCGAAGCTCTTCCAAGCTTCCGCGTTAGAAGGATGAACCATAAGCTCTGGCCTCTTACGGGTGCCCATCTTATGCCATCTCATATGCTTCGCAGTTTTCTCGGACATGTACAGCCTTTGTATGCGTTGCGTAACTGGGAAATACCGTAGGGTTTTCCTCGCAGTCTTGGTCTGTCGCATTGTACCATCCTCATTCTCCACTTCATAATATCGAGAATCTCCACAGCGGTCACAATGGGTCTTGTCGGCGTCACCTTTCCAGAATAACATGCAGTTGCGATGACAATAATCTATCTTGATGTACGGCATTCCTAGCCCTCTGAGAAGTTTCGAAGACTCGTACCAACTTAGTGGCATCTTGTGGCCTTCAGGAAGAAGGTCACAAATTAGCTTGATGATGTCCTCATAATACCAATTGAGAAGTTGTGCCTTGACTTTATTGAGATAAAGGCGCGCCCTTTGCGCGAGGACAGACACCTCGGTTTTCTCATGCAACGGCTCTCGGCGTAGATAAAAGACCGAAGAACTGGTCTTGCGGTGGGATAGACTCCTCCCCCGATGCTGGCTCTGGCATTTCATGATGTTGGTCGAAATCATCAAGCATCTCATTCATCCTATCTACTTCATCAAACCCTTCATCAGCACCAGACGGTACACCCACATCTCTAACCGATCGAGTCCGCTTGCCCTCCCCATGATCACCCACACGAAATAATTTGGCTTGAAACCACGCTTGCACGGTGATTCTCAATCTCCTCCCGAGTCCTCCACTTCAGGTTCCCACACATGGCACATGGGCATCTAAGCTCTGTGGTATTAGGGTTCGCCATGAATGGAAAGCTTTCTCACAAATTCCTTAGTGTTCACGGCCCACTCCGCCAATGTCTACCATTCTTCCGCCAACCGCGACATCCAACTCGGGACGATTCCATGCCTAAGCTCTATGAACAATGCATGTATGAGGTTTAGTGTTTATAGGTCAGGATAGGTCCTAAATCCACCGAGGAACGGGCCCATTCGGACGATCGTTGTGGTGCCGTGGATTTGAGGAGGAATTTCAGCAAGATAACCCTCACCAACCCCACGCACGTACGGCTAGGCCGAGCCTAGCACTTATGTTGTACACGCAGAGCTCAATAGGATTACGCCACCGAAATTCCTCCTCAAATCCACGTGCACCACAACGATCGCGCGAATGGGCCCGTTCGTCGGCTGTCCAAAAAGCGTGGACAATTCGGGAGCGTGATCACTCCTCGTAATAGGTTCCAACGAATCACCGTCCGGAACCCTTACGAATCGTGCACTCCCGAACGGATGACGTACGGCTAAGCATGACACACGTCCATGAATAATTAATCAAGGTCCACGGTTTAACTATTTCAACAAAAACCGTCGACACTACCATATAACATCACATAGCGAACGTATAAATATCATGCATGGCCAGATGTACCATGCTAACTTCACGAACCCGCCGGATTGGGGCTTCGGCGGGTCAAAGGCGCTGATGAGGCTAGCTAAACCGCAACGGAGGGGAGACGGGGCAACAACTTCTGCGGCGATGGGTCGGCGACGAGCAAGCACGGGGCGGCGCCGGCGAGCAGATGGCGGCGGTAGCGAGTAAGTCGCGGCGGCGAGACTCGTGGCTCTGGCGAAGCGCTAGGGGCGGCGGCGGCGATGGCGGCGGGCGGCAGATGGCAGCGCAAGGCAAGCGGCGGCGCGCGCGCGAGACCAAACGCGCAGCGGATAAACCTAACCGAAGCCAAATAAGGCCGAAAGCGAAATGCGAGGATAAGGCATCCCTATGGTCGACGGCCTCTAGCTGTCTACACAAAGTTGGTCGACGGCCAAGAACAATGCCGTCGACCATAACATTGACCTGGTCAAACAACCATCCTACCCACTTATGGTGGACGGGAAAAACAGTGCGCCGTCCACATTAGGACAGAAAATTGGTCGACCATAACCTCAAAAATAGCATTTCAAATCTAATTATCCAAAATTTTCACAAATTTAGATACTCCATTCACATCAAAAAGAGTTACCACATTGAAATAGATCAGAAAAAAGAAAAAAGAAAAAAATCCTAAAAAGACACATTTTCGAATACGGCAAACATATGGCATATATGGCTATTGCAGCAGAATAGTAGGGTTAGCGTAAAGATAATCGACAAAAACCCTCTAATGCCCTAATTGCCATCCTAAAATACCCATAACACACAAGAAAAATATAAAAAATGATTCTCGTTAGCCGTATACCACTCATGATAAAAAATCCTTTGCAAAATTTTAATTAGTCACTACATTCCAAATTTAACCAAAAACTAACTTTCCTATAAAAAAAATTAGCCTTTCAAAATTTTCAAATTTAACTTCCAACATAAAATACAACATGTCATGAAATACTAAATGCCACAACCAACCAATTTAAAAATAATATTACTAATATCTACCAAATAAACACATGATATATCAAGTATATGAAAATCACATGAAATATTAAACGTGCGCTATGGTAGACGGCTGACCCATGCCGTCGACCATAGGTAAAAAATGTGGCCACTGGGGGCGCGGGCGCGGCTCGAACCCAGGATCTTAGGTGTGCACGCGCCCGCGGCGCGCGCCAGTAGCCAGAAGGGAGGAGAGATTATGTTCAAACTACAAGGGCGCCGCGGCTTTTTGAGCTTGCTACGCGGCGTGTTATGGTCGATGGCCAAACAGACGGCTGACGACACTGCGTGGGTCCCATATGTCAACCCCCACAGAACGTATGGTAGACGGCTGGCGTATGTCGTCGACCATAGTTAAAAAAAATGGCACTGGGGGCGCGGGCGCGGCTCGAACCCGGATCTCGGTGTGCGCAGCGCGCGCGCCAAGAGCCGAAGGAGGAAATTTTTGTTCAACCCCTTCGGGCGCCATGCTTTTTGAGCTGGGAGCGCGGCATGGTATGGTCGACGGCTGAAATAACGGCTGACGACCAAAAGTGGGTCCCATATGTCAACCCCCTCACCGCACGGTGTGGTGCTGCCACAGCGCGCGCGCCGTTAGCGGCAGAGTTACTGTTCACGTATGGTAGACGGCTATACGTTAGCTGCCGACCATATTGTGTGAAGGATCAAGGGTGGTTTGCCGTCTTCTAGGGTTATGGTAGACGGCCGTGATTCTAGCCGTCGACCATTACATTTCTGGTAGACAGCATAGACTTGACTGTCTACCCTATATTTGGCCGTCGACAATGAACGATTTTCCTGTAGTGATTAGAGTCCTTTTATTATATTAGGATAGTATTAGAATCCTTGTTCTATTTGGGCTTTTCCTGCCTACTTAGAGCATCCCCTGCAGCCCATGGAAATCAGCCCCTACTTCAAAATTTTTTGAAGAAAACCGGCGGGGAAGCACACAGAGAAGAGAGCAGCGAAGCACTGCGCGGAGTACTGTGCACGATTACTGTAGCGATGCCGGTCCTTTTGATGCCCCTGCTGGGGATGCTCTTAGGCTTTTCCCGTACACTATATATATTGGCCCTTGGCCCCATATATGAATACAAGCGCTATTCATGACAAATATAACCTTTCCCTGTTCTGGAAAATGCACACTTAAGTGAACAGATCATACTACCATTGTGATGCTGCAGCTAAAACAGACCCCTAAAGTGATATTCAGGACATGGCGTAGGTCACAAAAAGTTTGCATAAGAAGTTAACAAGTGCGATCCAACTTTAAGGCCATAATTAACCACAAAAGGAATCACAGAAGTATTATTAAAAGCTACATACCAAACAGTAAGAGCTTAGGCCACCTGAATATGAGTGGTCCAAACTCCATCAGCCAAAAATTTCTTATGAACTAAGGCCTTGTTCTTTTCAGCATAATGCGGTATTGGTGTTTTACTGTAGCAAATTTGCGAGTCTCAAAAAATGGGTCTAAAAAGCCTAAAAAGATTATTAAAAAATAGTTTTGAAACCTTTGAGAAAAACTATTCAAAGCCTCCAAAAGTCGTTCCCCATTGAAGCCTTTCGGTCTCAAGAACGCTCTCAGCCATCTGGTGGCCGCCCTAGGTTGAAAGAGCAAACCATAGCCGGACATCCTACGAGTAGATGGTTAGTGGGTTTCACAAGGTACTGAGCTAGGGCCAGATGGCACAAGTGGCTGTACCGTTTGATCTGGTCTGGATAAACCACAAGTGTAAGGTCCTTAGTAGAGGAGACTTTCATCTACACAATCCACAAGCCAAGATACATCATCTTTCCAAGTCTTCCCTAACCAACTATACTACATTGCTTTTAGTTGATTAGGGTTTAATACCAAACAACACGACGAAGCTCACGCTTAGTCATAACAAGTTTAAAGTGAATATCAGATGCAATCCTACACATCTAATCAATGGATAGGATATGAAAAGATAACATGGCTTGCAAGTAAAAGGCTAGATGACATGCTAAAGAATTATCAACATGTCTAGGTACAACAACTCACACTCTATGCTAACATGCACGCAAAGGTGATAACCGGAATATAAAGTGAATTTGTAAAACTTGGGAGGAATATGTTACTATAGCTTGCCTTGGAAGAACTCGGAGTCTTGGGGACCAACAGATGTTCCCGGACAGCACTCCGAACAGTAGTTGCAGCAGGAATCTACGCCAGAAAAGAGAAAACCAAACAACAGTAAATCATACAGCGGTAAACATCAAAAATAAAAATATAATAAAATTCTGCATAAAATTTGTGAAATAATGGCTCCGGTTTCACCCTAATCGGAGGTCGGGAGCTCTCTAAACAAATTGGATAAGTTTTGGGTTAAATTGAAATTTCCACGAAAATAAAATAATTGAGAAAGGCCAATTGGGCTCTGTCGACGGTTGGGATATTGACCCAAGTCAACCAAGGTTCTTCAAAGAGGAGATAGGAGACACACCGAACAACCACGAACAAAGAACGAACAGAGATGGGGGTTTTATCCTGGTTCAGCCTCTCGGGAGATAATAGCCCTCGCCCACCCTTTCTTATATATCGTAGATGAATACAAGAGATGGCTCGACGAGATGAACAAGTCTCGGCGAGATTATGGTGTACTAGCGAATATCGATGTCTAGAAGCTAGATCAAGTCGTAAACTCGTCATCGATGCCGATGCCCCTAAACGCCGTAGAGCATGGTTTATATAGTGCGAGCAAACCCACCTACCGAGGGAATATCGGTAGGGCTAACTACGAGATCGTGAATTTAACTCATACATGCCAAATATGACCTAAGGTAGATAAGGCATACCCTAGTCTTGGGGATCACGACTCCTAATCCAATCCGGGAAACCAACGTCCGGTCTTCACGTAGTCGTCAGAACTCTTGTTCGAGTAGGACTCGAACACGAATCCTAGGTCGTTCACGCACCGTGCCCGCCCAGAGGCGTTGGCAGATGCACATGGGCCTGATAGAACCTTCTAGGAAGCTGGCCCCCGGGTAGGTTGTTCGACTGGGCCGTCAGGGAGTGGGCCATGGCAATGGGCCGTGATCTAATCCCCGACAGCTAGCCCCCGAGACTCAAGTGGAAGGACTCACCAGAGTGGGGTCGTCCTCTTGAGACTCAAAGTCACGAAGAGGGTATTTTTCCTGCTACAAAGGCATGTAACAGGCGACCGAACAGATTATGGTTCAACCGAACAAGACTTGTTCGGGACCGAATAAACCCGATCAGTGCCGAGCAACTCCGTTGCGTCGAACAGGGAACAACATCCGTCCGAAAGCGAGCACTCACCCTTGTGGCAAACATTTGGAAAAAATAGCCGCTAGCGGACTCCAACGGTAACTTCCTGTCATTGCTGCGGTGAAAATAAAGCACCGCTTTTACCTAGCCGTTCGCGGTAAAACTAGCCGCTTACGGGACAAAACCGCTGCAGAGCCGCTTATACGGGACTATAAAAGCACCCAAGCCGCCCGTGGCCAGCCACTTCTGCTCTCACGCCTTTCCTCTCTAAGCCCTAACTCCAACCACGCTCAGCATCGAGCACCCAAACTCCACCACCAAACCCGCCTGTCCAACTCTGGGAACCGCTATGGCCAAATTCACCGGCACTAGCTTGACCGAGGAGGACTTGAAGGTCTGGGAAGAAGAGGGCCACATCGACACCCAGTGTCGGAGACCGCCTGAGAGGAGGATACTCGGAGCCGCTCGAGGAGAGTTCGTCGACTTGAGCAGCTTACCACTGCTCGGTTGAGGTCTCCCGAGAGCGACTTCGCCGAGGCCTTCTTGAACATCAGCGATTGGAGGTGGCAAACCTCAATCCGAACTCCATCCTCCGATGATGGCTCTTCGCACACTGTCGCGAGGGCTATCTGGCATCGATCCACCGGTGGGCCGTTCCTCCACTACTACACAAGGATGAGGAGCAGCTCCACCGCTTCAGCAACTGGGGTGCTACTACCTCAAGCTCGGGCCACCGCCGACGACGCGCCAGACCCTCGCCCACCGCCGCCGACTCAATGGGCGCGTGGTGGGTGAGGTGGTTCTGACAAGCGGGCGGCGACAAGAACTCGCCTTCACCGGAAGGCGCCGCAAGGGGCGCCAATGCCTCGGCCGGAGATGACCGCCGAGGATTGGTACATGACAAGGAAGATCGCCTCCCTCGTGAGCCTTGGGCTCACGGGCAGGGAGATCATTCGGGACTTCACAGCGAACAGGATTTGTCCGCTGCGGAGGAGGTCCTATCCCTTCTACAAGATAGAGGGATGGGAGGACATCACAAGGGAGAGCACGGGTAAGTGCCTTTAAGACTCAACCTCTAAACAGATTCTTTCCTCCGAACAGGAACTAACAATCCCTTCTGTTCGGGCAGAGAAGCCAACCGACGCATGGGTGACCGAGCGGGTCGACGCCATGCTGAAGGCGGCGAAGAACGACGGGTAGGTCACCGGCGAGGTGGCGACACTGTCCATATAACGTGCTCGTCCGCATGCATTTGCGAGGTAAATTACTTACTCCCACCGTGTTGCTTGACTCGCAATGTTGTTTAGTGCTAATGCTCACTCCTGAAAATGCGCAGGAGGACCATCTGATCCTTGGAGGGATCGTAGAGGAACTCTCCGGGTCTGAGAATGAGAAGGTGAAGAAGGGCAAGACCAAGGCGGCTGCAAAGCCCAAGGTGGCGGCCGAGCCGACGCTGAGCTCGCCAGCAACACGGCGGCCGCCACCGTCGAAGAGACCAACAAGGCGACGGAGCGCATCGAGTAGACAAAGCGGTAGCGGTCAGCCCAGCGGGAAGAGACCAAGCCCCTCCCTCCTCGCCGAGCAAAGCGACGAAGAGGTAAAGAACATGACCCTCTGGCTTAGGCGTTACTCGCAGACTCACCCGGGCCATTTGGCGCGGCTCCGACAGATCGCCGAGCAGAGGAGGCTCGAAGAGGAAGTCGCGCACAAGGTAAAACTTCTTGCGCTGCTTGCGAGAGGAGCTTCACTACAGGGAGCTGAGCTCGTCGCCACGAACACCCAAGGGCCAAGGCGGAGAAGCCGCCAAGGAGCCCCCGAGGAAGAGGCGGAAGGTTCCGCCAAAAAAGATCAAGATTAAGCCTCTCACGGTATGTAGAAACCCAACTTCAGATCTCCCACCTACCAATCGTATTAGACTTAACGATGATCTCTTTTCATCACCGCCAAGGAGAGATCGCCACGGATGACGCCGAAGAGGCGCCGAGCGGTCGCTTGCGCCCGAAAGATCTGCGGCAGCGCGCTCGCGAGCGATGAGGCTAGCGTGCCTCAAGGACAAAATTGGCGGCATGGAGCTGCTCTCGTCGAACTCGGCGAAACACTTCGACGCGCTTAAAAGCGCCTGTGGAGCGGCCGGAGACGGAGAAGCGGCGCGCGCGCCACGGGCAATGGGCCAAGACGACGGCTCCGGAAGCGCGCCGGGACCGAGCAGCCGGTTCTGCCAGTACTTCGTCGCAGGGCAGCTCACCCCGAAGCGACGGGATTCTTCCGGCGAAGGGGTGAAGCCCGGCCGCCAGGAGCAAGAAGAAGCCCCGGCGGTCGCGCAAGTCGCCCCGCCAGGAGGCAACGGGCGCCACCCAACATAGTGGCTCCGCCTCGCCGGAGAAGTCCGGCGAAGAGGAAAAGGAAGAGGAGAGGGAGCACGAGACGAAGCGCCGCCTGCCGCCGTCGCTCCCGAAAGCAAAGGCCTCCCGCAAGAAGAAGGAGCGATCAAGGCAGCGACGGCAAGAACGCGTCCGTCTCATCCCGCACGAGCGGGGCTTCGTGACACATGGCCTCGAGGACCGCCTGCGCCGCGGACTGAAACGCCGACTCGGCAAGGTAGGCACCAAGACCAAATCTTGTTCAGCTTAGCCACACCATCGCAAAGTAGTTAACTTGTTCTTCCCTCTCAGGTCTTCAGGGACACCATGGAGGAGCTCGAGGACGGCGTCACCATCGAGCGGAGCGCCGTACTGGCGTCGCTCCGGGAGCACCTCAGGACGAGGGAGTCCGAAGCGGGGCCCTCTGCACCAGCCCAAAGTCGAAGCCGGCTGAAGGCGAAGGTAAAGAGGCTCAAAGTCCAATTAGCCGAAGAGAGGCGTTCCTGCGAGTCTCTCCTAGGAGAGGCCGAGGAGCTTCGCTCGCAAGCCATTAAGGCGAGTGTAAGGATCCTAGGCCGAGAGGGGGGGGGTGAATCGGCACTTTTCAAATTTTACTTCTCTTGATTCGCTTGATTTACTTAGTCAAATTAAGAGCCCAAGCTATCGATTGACCTAGAGTCTAGTTTCGGAAGTGATCACAATAATGCACAAGCGACTACTAGGAGGCTCGATGGCACTCACATGCAAGCGATCAAGACAATATGCGTAATTAAACAAGTGAGATGAGGAGACACAAACCGAGGTGTTTACCGAAGTTCGGTGCTCAACACATGAGCACCTACGTCTCCGTTGAGGAAACTTCTCACACAGAGAAGTCGGGACTCTCTCGTCCCTAGCCCTCAATCCACTCGCGGTAGCTCTTCACCAACACATGGTAGGCGAGCTCCAAACCTTCACACAGAGGCGAGTTCTCTCACAAGCAAGAGCACTCACACCCACCGGCACCGACACACGGCACCGACCACCGACACACGGTGGGTTTCGTCTCAACACATGAGACACCCCCAACACATGGAGGATTTGGCTCCGACACACGGAAACCGTGGCACCCCCGACACACAGAGATGGCCGCCGACACACGGCGGACTTGTGCCTCCAACGGATGGAGCGGATGTTGTCGTACGGTTGATGAAGCCCGTGGCGTGACGACGATCTCTCCGGCGGCGAAGTCCCAAGAGCACAAGATCGAGATCGTCTCTCACCACTACCTCTTCTCACTCCCCATGAAAACTAGGGCAACAATGCCATGAGAGATGGGGCAAACCTTGGAGACGATGGGAGGAGGTAGGGATCACCTTCTTCTTCTCCTTCCTCTCTTCTTCTCCCTCTCAATCTCTCAAGCACATGGAACCCTAGGTGGAGGTGGGTGCCATGGGAGGAGCTCTCATGGGAGGCTAAGGCAAGGGGTGGCTGCTAATGATGGCTCTCTCAATTTTCTCCCGTACATCAAGCCCCTATTTAAAGACCCAAAGCGAAACCCTAGAAATGGACGGCTCAGATTAAATCGCGAGTTTCAGATCACTCTGTCGGACGCCGTCCGGTCGGAGTCGGACGCTGTCCGACAGTGGGTTTTGCAAAAATCTGTGCTTCATCGGACGCCGTCCGGTGGTTTACCGGACGCGTCCGACAGGGCGCTGGTGCACGCGAACGCGCTGCCCGCCAAGTATTCGGTCGTTCGCCCAGCCGTCGTCGGACGCTGTCCGGTCCCAATCGAGACGCCGTCCGACAGTGACTACTGCCGCACTCTGATGACGACGCCGTCCGGTGCCGCTTGACGCCGCTGGGTGATCAACGATGAACTTCATCGGACGCCGTCCGGCGCCGTCGACGCCGCCGTCCGGCGGTGGTCTATGAACCCGACTTAGCCGTATTTTGAGTTGGGTCGTTGAGAACCGCCGCTTTGTCGGACGCTATTCAAGACCGCTTGACGCCGTCCGACAGGGTGTGAATTTGGGACTTAGGTAGAATTTGGCTTGGGCTCACCGGACGCCGTCCGATTACGATCGGACGCCGTCCGATGGGGCTGAAATTTTTTCCACTCGAGTTTTGGCTATACCAACTTCGCCCGACGTCACACCTAGGGTTGTTGGCCTATCTTGTCGACTTGTGGAATCGGCGGGAGGTTCGCGCCTAAAGAAAAAAAAATATCGGCTTTGAACTTGGCGGCTCTGAAAACCACAGACACCAGTACTCCCCGAACTCTCTCGAACCACGGACACTGCATCTCTAGAACCCGCCGAACTCACTCGGATGGATGGAACTTGTGCTCGATGGGACCTACAACCAGAGAGATGATCTTGCAGACATCAATGGGCGGATGGGCCGTAGCGATTTCTGCACACAAGGAAAATAGAAGAACTAGAAAATAACATCCTTAGCCTTGATGCGATCCGTCGAGGCCAGTTAGGCATCAATTACCAAAACATTAAGCCCAAGGGAGGCTTGATCTTACAGCGAGCACCGCGGAGGAGAAGCCGGGCCGCTCGAAGTGGCTCGAAGAGCAGCTCCCTGACGTTTCCCAACGGCGGGACCAGCTCGCGACGGAAGCCAAGAGACTCAAGGCCCAAACTCGCCAAGGAAGAACAGACTTCGCGGGTCTCGAGCAAAGATCTCGACCACAATGGGCTTCACAGAAGAGATCGAGGAGATCTTGTGGGATGACGCGAGGGCGATCACCGCAGAAAAGGGTCAAGGAGCCGGACGAAAGCAGCTCAAGGCGGCCGAAAGTGAGTCGAGTCCCAGGCGAGGCTCGAGCGATCAACAAGGCCAAGACCGAGGAGGTCGAGGCCATCCGGCAGAGGCTGCAGCATAAATAAGCGGAGCAAGGAGGAGATCGAGCGCCTCCAGCCGAAGCCCGGAAGGAATCAAGGCTCGAGGCGAAGTCATGCGCCTCAAGTTAAGTTGAGGAGTGAAGGAGCAGCTTGCTCCTAAGTAGCACTGCTTGAATCGAAAGGGCCTTGTACGAAACTTTTGAGTAATGTAATAAAGTACTTACCTTTATTCACGCAAAAAGAGCACAAAAAGACAAGAACGAATGAAATCGAGAGAAAAGCGAACAGCTAGGAAGTTTAAGAAAACAGTAGAGCGCTCGCTTAACTCCAGCCCGTTGTGCATCTCGCCGAAACTCGAAGTTTGCGAACCCGAGCAGTGCACAAGAGAAAGAGCGACACCTTAGCCCCGTGCAGACGATGCTCGAGAACCTAAGCTTGCGAACTCGAAAGCGCGTGAGAGAAAAAGCGACACCGTACCTTGCTCGATTCTGTTCCGTAGTCCGCTTTCGTTGACGTAAGTTAAGCGATTCCGAGAGTAACCAACAAGGAAAGTGCCTCCGCCATGGGGCTTACGAGCGAGCTTTACCAAGTGGTCGCGCCAAGCGAGAAGTGCCTCTGCGCCGGAGGGCTTACGAGAGCGAACTTAGCCGCAAGGTGGAAAGGCCGTGTTACGCAACCACGAGTTTAGGAACTTATCGAAACTAGATATGGGTAGGAACAATCCTTAAGATTGCGAGCCAAGAGTTCGTATGGCCGGGCACCATCAAGTGTTACCAGAGAGAAAGAGATAGTCTTCAAAAGACAAGAAGTGAAAAAAGCGCAGAGGCGCGAGAATTCACTTAACTATTGGATTGAACTTTACATGGTGCCCGAGAGACTTGGAGCGAACTAAGGCGCTGAAGCTCAAAAAGCGCAGGCTAAGAAAATGAAAAGGCCTACACAAAGAACTTACGGTCGGGTCGATGTTCCAAGTCTTTGGTCACTCTCTCCCGTCCTCTATAGCCAGCGAACAGCGGCCCGGAAAGCGGCGGAAAAACGATCAGAACGGGCCCTCCCAACGAGGAGTTAACTTGTTGGCATTGGACAAGTTCTGGACACGGCGCAGAACGAGGTCGCCCGCCTTCAAAGCCCTTGGTCGAACTGACTTGGCAGCGTGCCGGCGAAGATCTTGCTGGTAGCGCGCCATTCTGACTTGTGTCCGGTCGCGTGTGCCTTCGAGGAGATCGAGATTGAGGAGGCGCTCTTGCTCGTCGTCAACTAAGTTGACCGAGCTCGTGCGAGGCGAACCGAGTACGATTTCGTGAGCGTGATGGCTTCGCACCATAGACCGCTTGGAAAGGAGTTTCCCGTCGCCTCGGTGGCCGTAGTCTGAATCGCCCGGAGGACGGAAGGAACTTCACAACCCAGCCTTCTTGTGCTCGCCGAGAGCAAAAATACCGCCGTTTAATACCTCGGACTATCTGTCCGTTAGCTCGCTCATTGCTCCATTGCTCGTGGATGTGCCACGAGGTGAAACGAACCTTGGTACCCAAATTGCTCGCGAGATTCTGGAATAGCTCGCTCCGGAACTGGGTACCGTTATCCGTGATCAGCTTATGGGGAATCCCAAAGCGCGTGACCACGTTGCTTTTGAAAAAGCGAACAGCCGTTTTGGCGTGAAGAGACGACACAGGCTCTGCCTCAATCCACTTTGTAAAAGTGTCTATGGCGACGAGCAGGTGTGTATAGCCCTTGTACCCCTTAGGGAATGGGCCGAGCGCATCCGCACCCCATGTGGAAAAAGGCCAGACGGGGGATTGTTTGGAGCTCTTGGGCGGGCTTGTGTGCCTTCCGGGCGTGAAATTGGCAAGCCTTGCACTTAGTCACGATGTCCCGGGCATCTTGTAACGCAGTGGGCCAATAATAGCCCATGCGAAACGCTGCGACCGAGTTCTCAAGGAGGCGTGGTTGCCAGCACCCTCGTGTATGTCCCTAAGAAGGAACACACCTCTGTTGTGAGATGCACTTGGAGAGAACTCCCGAGCACCTTGACGGTAAAGGTGCCATCCATAAGCTTGTATGGAGCAGCCGCCTTATAAGCCGAAACGCCGGCTTCGTCGTCGGCGGTCCCATCTGCAAGGTACCGGACAAATGGCGTTGTCGATCCGGCACTGCTTTCGATAACGGAGACAAGACCACTGTCTCTGTCGCCTCGTCCCGAGACGTGATTGAGGGCTTGTAAAGGTGCTCGACGAGCACCCTGCCGGAAGCGAGTTCGCGTGAGGATCCAAACATGGATAGCTGGTCGGCCAGAAGTTGTCCTTCCTTGGCACGAAGAGCACTTCAAGAATCGAAAATGCCGCCCAACTTCCTCACTTCAACCGTATCGCGCCATTGAGTCATCGCAGCGACCGATACTCCTTGTTAACCCGATTGATGACCACCGTGAATCTCCTTCACGCTAGCCGTTCGACACCAAGCGACTTGCACGCTTAGTCCCGCGAGGAGGGTCGTACTCTGCGGCGTTGTTAGTCGCCGCAAAGTGTAGTTGGATAGAATCTCGGAGTTGCTCTCCTTGAGGAGATGAGAACAAAACCAGCCCCGAGTTTCCAAAGTCGCGAGCCATCGAAAAACATGGTCCAAGAGGGTTCATCGGGTTGCTCGAGAGCTCCACGGGATTTGGGCGGCAAGTCCATTCAGCGACAAAGTCAGCTAGGACACGTGACTTAATAGCATTTCGGGCAGCAAATAATGATCAAACTCGCTAGTTCCATTGCCCACTTAGCTATCGTCCGCTAGATTCCTTGTTCCGTAGGATTTCTCCCGGAGGAACGTGGTCGGGACCAGATTTGATGATCTTTGGAAGTAGTGGCGAAGCTTCACGGAGGACATGAGCAAGGCATAGAGGAGCTTCGGACCTCGTGGTAACGCCTTTGATCCGTGAAGTACCTCGCTCACGTAATAGATTGGTCGCCAGATGCCTTCCTTTCGGCCAATCAAGACCGCGCTCACCGCTTGTGGCGTGCAACCTAGGTACAGCAGAGCTGCTTTCGCCATGCCGCTGGGTAGTCAAGACGGGAGGATTGGACGGTATCGCTTGAGATCTGGAAGGATCTATCGGCTTCTTCCGGCCCACTCGAAACCATTGTGCTTGCGCAGGCCTTAAAGAAGGGCAGCCAGCGTTACCTTTGACAGAAATAAACACCTTAGAGCAGCCATCCGCCCAATGAGGCTCTGACTTCCTTTATGGTAGTTGGAGCCTGCATATTTTCAATGGCCTCGATTTTTTCAGGGTTGGCAGAAATACCTTGCGAGCCAATAACATAACCGAGCAACATTCCAGATCGAACACCAAAGGTACACTTCTCTGGATTTAATTTTATTCGATGCCTGGTGAGATTATGAAAAGTCTCTGCCAGGTCTTTTACATGATCTGGAGCACATTTGCTCTTTACAACTATGTCGTCGACATAGACCTCCGAGTTTTTCCATATTTGTCTGGGAAGGTCTTCTCCATTAATATACCGAACGTGGCACCAGCATTGCGCAGACCGAAAGACATGGTCGTATAGCAGAAAGTGCCGAAAGGGGTGATGAAGGCAGTCTTCTCTTCATCCTCGGGGGAGATGCTTATTTGGTGGTAACCGGAGTAAGCATCTAAAAAACTCAGGAGCTGGGCGTCCGCAGTCGCATCGACCAGCTGGTCAATACGAGGCAGCGGGAAATTGTCCTTAGGACAAGCAGCGTTCAGATCTGTGTGATCGACACACATCCTCCACTTGCCGCCTTTCTTCTTTACAATGACAGGGTTTGCTAACCACTCGGTGTGATCAACCTCACGGATGAACCCGGCGTGGCGGTTGCCAAGTCGATCTTTGATGATCCTGTTTGAATTCAGCGGCGACGCTTGGCGAACGAGCTTTTTGTCGGCCGACAGCCGGTTTGTGCTCGATAACCTCCCTTGGGACTCGGGCATGTCGATGGCTCCCGAGCAAACACATCTGCGTTAGCTCGGAGGAAGGCAATGAGCTCGCTTTCCTATTTGGGGTCAGTTGGCCCCAAGTGAGCTATCTTGGAAGTATCGTCAGCGGCAATGGAACTTCCTTGGTTTCTCCCTCTGGTGAAGGGAGACTCTAGGGCGTCTGAGACTTGGTCTGCGGAACTTGAGATCAAGGCGGAAGCTGGTCGACGGGGCAAGGGACGCTCGTCGCAATCCAGAGCGACTTTGTAGTTGCCCTCGTGATGATCACCGTTAGGACCCGTATCTTCACGCAATGGTAAGCGTGGTGGGACACGACCATAAACTTACCGAGAGATGGCTCGCCCAAGATTGCGTTGTCTGCCGACGGAAGTCGACCACGTCGAAAGTGATCAACTCGTCCGGAAGTTGCTTGGGTTGCGAAGGTGACAGGCGGGACAACTCGTCCCAACGGCTTGATGCTTCTCCGGAACAATCCGTAGAAGGGCATTGCGACTTCCTTGACTTGGAGCGAGGAATTTGCATCTCGTCCAAGACTTTAGCGTAAACAAGTCCAAAGCGCTCCGCCGTCCACTAAGACATGGCCAACTCTCGCGTTCGATGGTCGGGCGACCACCGATGGGAGCCGGCGAGGCTTGGTCATCCCATGGGGCAATCCTCCCGAGAGAAGGAGATGGGGACCTCGATCCACTTCATCGATTCAGCCGAGGTTTTGCCTTTTCGACGTTAGGACCTCGGCGGCTTCCTTGAGGCTGCGTCGAGAGGTATAAGCCGAGGAGCCACCGAAAATGACGGCGATATGGTTCACGGGCTCTTGATATTCATCATCATCTTCGGATCACCATCGTCGGTTTGGCGCTAGCCTTCCGGCATCACCTTGTTCAGGCGGGGTGGGCATTGGGCCCTTGCCGTTGTACAAATCTTGAGCTTTGCAGCCCAAGTTCTCTGATGGCGTATATCGTGCCCGTAGTCTTTGGTGGAATTTACAAAATCGATCGCCGGACCTTTCTTGCCTTGTCCGCCTCCTGGCGGCTTTTTGCCCTTGTAATTATTGTTGGGCTTCTTCCGCCCATCCTTGGGAGGAGGTGCGCGATCCATACCGCGACGGTATTATTCGCATCACCTTTGTTCTTCTTCTTCCGGGACTTCTTGTCACGGGAACATTCTTCTTGCTCTTCTTCTTCTCATCCACACCAGTGGTAGGCGGCTCGCCCTTGTCGAACGCCTTTTTATCTTGAACAGCGCTCCGCCGCGTTAGCATATGATCGGCCGCCTTGAACAGTCGTTGGCGGTCCAGTCTTGTTGATCTCGAGATCTGGGTGAGCGCTCGTCGCGGACTCCGTTTTGAAAGCGCGGACAATGATTCATCCGAGATGTTCGAGGATCGTGTTGCGGATCTTAATGAAACGCTTCACGAAGTTGCGGAGGGTCTCCCGTTCATCTGGATCATCTTGTGCGAGATCATCCTCCTTACCCGAGACGCACGTAATGACTCCGGAAATTAGCGATCGAGGCGTCACAAAGCTGGTTCCATGGTGATGGAACCCTCCTGCCGATTGAACGACCCACGTCCGAGCGGCACCCTCAAGGACGATCGGAGGTAATTAGCCATAACGAGCTCGTCACCCCGCCGCCATGATGGCGATGGCGTAGATGGAAAGGAATTCCTCCGGGTTACGAGTCCCATTGTACCTCTCCATGTGACCGGCTTAAACTTTGAGGGCCACCGGACAGCTCGGCTTCGTCGAGAAAGCCCTACAGACCCAAAGCATATGACCGCCACCTTCCCGCGTAACCTAGTCTTGAGAAGGCGTTGGTCCCGCGGCGCGGAGGAACTCTGCTGAGCAGGATGACTCGGCTGGAGAAACTCTCTCGGGACAATCCACCACGCCCCTTCCTCGTGGTTGCGACGACGCGCCCTCACGAGGGACCGTCCGTGATCATCGCGTGCACGCTTGCCCTGTGGTCGCGATGACTACGAGGACTTGGCGGCGGCAGCGACCACGGGTAGCTTGCTCATGGGCGGTGATCCTTCGGCGGTGGCGAAGGTCACGCGATCGATCGAGCTGTCCGAACCATTCCGGCGGTTTGGTGCTTGTGCTGGAGGAATTGTTGACTTCTCCTAGAGACTTTAGGCTTTCACCCGGTCGTTCTAGGTTAGAAACAACGACGCCATACGCGGCGAGGTCGGCTGGTTGGTAGATCTAATCACCGGCCATGGCCGCGAGTCGTTCCGACTACGCTCTAGGGGTTCTGGGACCCCGAGGCATCCGCGTTTTGCCCAATCGGTCCGGTTTGCGGGAACCAATCCGGACGGAGAAGCTTAGGGAGACTTGGCGAGGGCACGCGAGGTGGAGTCGCGACGCGATCGCTTGCACCGATCGCGAACAAAGGCTGATCACCGTTGATGGAATCGTCGAGGTTGCGGCGAATGGCGTCTTGCTTCGCGAAAGCGACCAGTAGCGACCTCGTCTTGATGCCGAGCGAGTTAATCTGCCCGACCGCCCGCCGCCCACGGCCGTCGCGGGATCCTCGAGAGGTTCCTACATCGCCATGTAAATCTTTGCGGGGCCATGCGAAGGTATGCTAGATGGTGTCATCGCCGTGTCTCCACAGTGGAATCTCTGACATAGCCTTGGAATCGACAAATCTAAACCGTCGTAAAGATCATCGATTCCGTGTAGTCGCTCGATGACGGGGGTGTGATCTGAGGCTATCTCTGCCATATAAGCGGAGACATCTGCCTCGGATGCCGAAAGTGTTCGAGACCGAACAGATCGATCTGAACTGACAGGGGATGAGACATCCTGTCCTTCTGAGTCGTAGCCCTTAGGACGTATCTCTGTATCGCCGACGGAGTTCGACATGCTCGATCTGCGTGTCCCCACGGACGGCGCCAACTGTCGACGGTTAGGATATTGACCCAAGTCAACCAAGATTCTTCAAAGAGGAGATAGGAGACACACCGAACAACCACGAACAGCAACGAACAGGAGACATGGGTTTTTATCCTGGTTCAGGCCTCTCGGGAGAGATAATAGCCCTACGTCCAGCCTTTCTTATATATCAGAGATGAATACAAGAGATGGCTCGACGAGACGAACAAGTCTCGACGAGATTATGGTGTACAAGCGAATATCAGATGTCTAGAAGCTAGATCAAGTCGTAAAACTCGTCATCAGATGCCAAATGCCCCCTAAACGCCGTAGGAGCATGGTTTATATAGTGCAGAGCAAACCGACCTACCGAGGGAATATCGGGCCGGGCTAACTACGAGATCGTAACGAACTCATACATGCCAAATATGACCTAAGGTAGATAAGGCATACTCCTAGTCTTGGGGATCACGACTCCTAATCCAATCCGGAAACCAACGTCCGGGGTCTTCACGTGGCCGTCAGAGAACTCTTGTTCGAGTAGGACTCGAACACGAATCCTAGGTCGTTCGCCCGTGCCGGCCCAGAGGCATTGGCGGCAGATGCACATGGGCTGATAGAACCTTCGGTGAGCCGCCCCGGTAGGTTGTTCGACCGGGCCGTCGTGGAGTGGGCCATGGCAATGGGCGTGATCTAATCCCGGCTGTGCTCAATCGAAGATTCGCCCATGATTGTGCACGCGTCTTGTGGTGAAAGCAAGACCATGGCGGCGACCACAGCAGCAAAGACCAGTAGCGGTGAGAGAGGCGCTGACATGTGGGGTCCACATGTCAGTAAGGCTGACGTGTGGGTCCCACATGTCGGTGCAAGCCGGTGCTGTGCAGGTGAGGACCGACAGGTGGGTCCCACGTGTAAGTGACACGTGCCACTGACAGGTAGGGCCCACCTGTCAGCGACAGAGGCCGAGGCGGAACCGGCCGTGTGGTGATGTGGCATGCCACGTGGCACGTCGTGCTGACGTGGGTGTCACGTGTGCTGAAATCGGGCCCGAGTTGGTGACGTGGCCGCCACGTGTTGACACGTGGTGCCACGTGGCAGGGCTGACGTGGACCCTGGGCTGTGTGGCGGACTGAAATGATCGATATGCCGCCTAGAGGGGGTGAATAGGCGAATAAAACAAAATTTGCGGAATTTAAATACTTAAAACAATGAACCCTGCATCAGATGTTCCTACAGCCGTCGGATGTTCCTACGTGGGTCGGATGTTCCGATGTGGTCCAGCAGGTACCCGGTCGAATGTTCCGGTGCCTGTCGGATGTTCCGATGAGGGTAGTTCTGGTCTTCGTTGCAAATTGCGTTCCCCTGCAATACAAGTTGATTTCTCGCAATACCAGGTTTAGTTCTATTAGAATGAATGCAGATCAAGTCCAATAACACAAGAGAACCAATTCAGAGTTGAAATAAACACAAGTTAGAAATCAAATACTCAGGAAGACAAAGAACACATCGATTTTTTTGTTTACCGATGTTTGGATCCTTGAAGGAAGATCCTACTCACCGTTGGGAAGGTACAAAGCCCGGATCACCCAGATCCTAATCCCCTTCCGATATTGCACAAAGCACTCACCGGTATCCACTAAGTGAGACCTTTTTCTTGCTGAGGCAGAATCAAACCTGCACAAACATCCGGAGGCACGCCACACAAAGTCCGGCGACTCCCCGGCAACACCTAGCCGTCTAGGAGTCCTTCAAGCCTCCAGGAGTAACAATGCTGCGAAGAAAAGTTAGGAATCTAAGTGCTCAAAAGATTAGGATCACTCTAATTCGTGGAGCACTCTTGATTTTGCCTCAAACTCTCAGATCTAAATCTCAAGGATGAACAAAAGAGAGATAGAGAGGGCTATTTTTCTTTAGATCCGATGAAGAATAAAGAGAGAGAGTTCAAATGCTAATTAATCAGGTTGTTCTCTTATGACAGGTGGTGGTGGAGGCTTTAAATAGGATATCCCAAAAAAAAATGGCCGTTGCAACAGCAGCCCCGCGTCGGATAGTCCGACCTAGGTCGGAACATCCGACGGGGTAGGTTCTGGAAAGCACTATCAGCAAGGCTACAGGGTCCCTCCATCGGATGTTCCGACCCACGTCGGATGTTCCGATTGGGTAGGTTCTGTTTTTGAGATATTTTGTGTAGAAAAACTTACACGAACTTCGAGATACCTACTTTGAGTACTTAGCAACCTTTATAAGTTTCTCCGTAGCACCCTCTTTATAATACGGCATACCTAGACTCAAATAAATAAGAAAAATTGCATTTTTCGAATAACTAGAGTCTTGATGCCATCCTTGACCTGTAAAATAATTGAGCGGTACACCACCACATTTAACTTGTATAACCTGTGCATATATCTTATATTCAAAGCATTAGTCCTACAATTGTTGATCATTAATCACCAAAATCTATTAGGGGTCTAGATGCACTTTCACGGACGTGGTGAGCGGGACCACCGGTCAGCGGGCGGGTGTGGAGGCTAGCGCGTGCGTGAGGGTGGAGGCGGACACGCATCGGCATCCGGTTGGCGGTCGGCTCGGCGGGCGAGCGGGCGGCATGGGAGGTCGGCGCCACGCGCGGTGTGGGTTAGTGGCGGCGTGTGGCGAACACAGCGTTGTCGGCGACTGCGGGAGCTGCTGGGGCACGTGGCGGCGCGGGCACGATTGGTGCCGGTGGCGCTGAAACTGAGGCTGATCCGATGGCGCGGATGAGCTGGAGAAGAGAGAAAATTGTTTTGGCTATTCCGAGCTCGTTTCTTGGTCAAATCTTGCGATCCAAGTATCCATCTTGATCGTCTCGTCAATCTCTACAACTTGGTGGTCTCCAACTTGAGATTGATAAAAGTCAAAATACCTTGAAATAGTGCGAGATGGCACGTAAACCGAGGCACACCGAAAGGATCTCGTGGTGGTATGAGTTGTGGACGAGGGAGGGATCTAGGGGGGTATTTATAGTGGTTGGAAGGCCAGGGTCAGAGTGGAGAGTCCCAGGACATCCAGATGGACCAAAATTGGTAGTTCGAGTCCCGAACGAGGTCTAAATTGAGTAGGATTCAATCCCCAAGCCTCCAAGGACTCTAGGGGTGCCTAGAGTTGGTCTAGGACTGTCTTGGTTGTGCTAGGCCATGGTGGGACCACCTTGGGCCCACCATAGACTAAGCCTAGGCTAGAATCCTAATTAGAGCCATAAAATAATAGTTTTTGCTATATTAATAATATAAAATCCTTTTAATTTTCCTTTTTCTTTCTAATAAAATCAAGTGACTCCTAATAGTTTTATTGGGACGTCACAGGCGGCAACGGATTGAAGAGGAGGAGGGAGGGCGTAGAGGGGAGCGAGGAGGGGAAGGAGGTGGTGGTGGTGGATTGAAGAGGAGGAAGAACGCGGAGGGGGCGTGGAGGAGAGGACCGGAGGAGGTGGCAGTGACGGATTGAGGAGGAGGAGGAGGGCGCGGAGGTGCATGGGGAAGGAGACAGTGGTGGAGTCATGAAAGTGAGGTGGTGACGGCAACTGGCAAGGGTAGACGCGGAGACCGGGAGCCAGCAGTACAGGACCAAGTTGCGGCGGCGGTGAGGAGAGGTGGGCGGCTGGCGGCGGCGTCCTGGCCACTGGTCGACTGGCGACTAAGGCGACGGGCGTTGGGTGGGGCGCAACGGCGTGCAATGGCGGCGGCATCGGCACTAGGATTGGAGAAGAGACGCGGTGGTGGCGAGTGGTGCAGTCAGCGGGGGAAGGGGGGAGGACAGCGGAGGAGGGCGGCGGCTGGTGGAAGCTGGGTTCGGAGATCCGCAATTTGCGCGGGGATGGGTGCAGGGGCGGACCCAGCCATAGGGCACCTAGGGCCCAGGCCCGAGGTAAAATTTTTCGGCCCACTTACTAGTAGTTAGGAGTATAGAGAGAAATTCAATACAAACAGAGGTACCTAGGGCCCAACTCCTCCCCTCCTCCCACCGGCCCAGGCGCCCAACCGGCCCACACACGACACCGGCCTTAGGCCTCTCCCTCTCGGCAGGCACCTGACCAGCATAGCCCACACCACGGGGCACACGGAAGTAAGCAACGGCCAACGGGCACTAGGGCACAAAGGGCTTAGGGCAGCACACGCAGAGAACGAGATCCACGTGCGCCGCCGCCTCCATCTGTCGCCGCCGGCGCCGGCCACGCCGCGCCACGCCCACGCCCACGCCTAGCCGCCACCACACCACCACGCCGGGTCGCCGGTCCGCCCAGCCAATGCCAGTGGCCGGCCCTGTCAGGCAAGCGCTCGGCCTCCGGCGGCCACGCCGCATGCGGCACGCGGACGCTGGCACGCACGCTGCCACCCCAACAAGACGCCGGCCGGCCACGCTCCACGGCTCGGCGTCCAGTGCCCTCATGGCGTCGCCTCGCGCCCTTCGCCGGCGGACCGCTGTCCAGCCAGGCTGAGGCAGCCAGCAGGTGATTAATTTAATTTAGACTTTAGAGAGATTTAGTTGTTTACTTATTTAGACATTTAGACATTTAGCTATTTACTAATTTATAGATTTAGACATTTAGTGATTTAGAAATTTAGTGATTTATAGATTTAGTGATTTAGAAATTTAGTGATTTATAGATTTAGTGCAATGAATATTATCAAGTCTGAATTACTATTGCTTTCTTAGTTCTTACTATTTGTTTAATTGTTTTCTTCATTATTATTCGAACTTAATATGTGTTTCGATGTTATTTTGTGGACATATATTATGCTATAGTAGAGTACTTGACCATTTGTGAACTTAGTGTATTTTACGCTTACCCTACCTAAATTATAGTCCTGGGTCCGCCACTGGATGGGTGGGTTTAAAATTCGTAATTGTGGAGGTGATGAGTATGAGTAATGTCAGATCAACGGTGAGATTGTGGATTTGAGTAGAAGTAACATCAGCCAACGGCCGAGATTGCAAGATGGCAGAATCACCACCACCACCACCAACTCCTGCTTAATATTAGTATAAAGAAGAGATATCATTGTTCAAAAATACTATTTTTTTAAATTGTAGAGAATCATGCATCGGATCCCCTAACCTATCGTTGGTTATAAGTAAATCCGGAAAATAGCTATATGCGTTAAGGCAATTGACCTGAAAATGTGGTTCATCGTGATTAAACATGGCAGCGGTACATTAGTATCAATTATCAAGTCTAATATCGGCACATTAATATCAACAAATTCTCAAGTCTAATCTCGGTCTTTGGGAATTGGGAGATTGATCCGGTCATTAGGCATTTAAGCATGGAGAAGATCAGCCCAGCTAGGTCCAGCCCATTCCGAGTGTTGCTCTCAAAAAAATTAAAGCAAGAGCGGTGGCCGTAGGATCTGCATGGACGGTGATTACCGGCTGATTGCAGGTGACTTCCGTCCTGCGTGATGTCAGCCGATCCGGATGCAGAGAAACAGGCCAGTGCCCAATAGGGAGGGTACACTGGTACAGGGAGCCCAGTAGGCCCAGCGCCCCAGCACGATGATTCCCACAGGCGTGAATTACTAAGTTTTTCAGTTTTTTTTTTAATTTGGAAATTGGATTCTAATTTTTTTTTAACGAAATGACGAATCTAACCTCCCGTTGCCACCCTGAATGGTCGGCGGGTAGCAAACCACCCTCCGACCCAACGGTCGGCGGGTGTTCGCCATCTTAGGGTGGCGAATCTGCTCCGATATAGCCCGAGGCCGAGGCCGGGCACCTCCACCTCCTGTCATTTCCTCCTATACCCAGTTCGTTGCAGTGAAGAGGAAAAGAGTGAGGAGAGGGAGGAAGAAAGGGAGAAGAGAAGGAGAAGGTGAGGCTTCTCCTCTCACATTTGCAACTCTTTGTAGCCATCTATTTTAGATTGTTAAGAGTTTGTTTAGATTAGTTACCCGTATTTTAGATGTTTAGAATTAGTTTAGGTTAGTTTACCCGTATTCGTGATATTTTTAATTAGTTTGGATTGTTAAAATTAGCGTTGATCGTTAGATTTAGTTTAGAAAATAATGTAATAGTTTAGAAAATTAGTTTCATAATTTAGTTTGTGTGTTAAGTAGTTTAGTTTATTAGCCATGACGTTGGTTCATATATTTGTTTTATGTTAGAAATAAAAATTAGATTGTCTATGTAATAATATTTTGTACATTAGTTTCATAATGTAGTTGTAAAAATTAGATTGTATGTAGTTTCATAGTGTAATTTAGTTTATTAGCCATAATATAGTTTCATAATGTAGAAAAAAATAGATTGTATGTTTAATGTAGTACTAAAAGTATTTTAGTTAATTAGTAATAGTAGGCTGATGCTATATATGTCATATTTTAGTTTGCTTATTAATAATGAATGTAGCAATAAAATTTATTTTATATTTATACAAATTAGTTTCATTGAATACATGATGATGAGCATATTGACATGCATATTGATCTAATTAGAGTCATAAGTTGAGTTGAGAGGCATTAAGACTAAGTCCACAAGGAGAAACAATTGAATGGGTGTTAAGACTAAGTCTGCAGGGAGGAACAAATGAATGGTATAATCCATCTGTGGAGGTATACCCGAAGTATCCGAAGGCACGGTCCGGAGTATTCGGATCCATCCTCTCTGAAAAATTCCCGAGTATCCAGGTTCAGAACCGGAGTATCCGGGTTTGGGTCCTCTATCTGCAGCCAGCTTGCGACGCGATTTTGAGGGCCTTCCCGAACTCGGATGAAAAGTATTGAATACCAAAGTTGAAGAAAATTCGCTGCGCATCTTTCTTGTGTTGTGACTTTTTTCATCCGAGATAATCTACTATTTTTAAAAATTCAAAAGCCATTCTGCTGTCTAGTTTTTGAGCTAAAATTGAGGCGAATTTATTCCAGTTTGAATTGGGTTTACATCACATTCATATACAATCTTTTACACTAACTCCTAATGCTTAACATGGACCTTGTTGTGCAGTTAGGAGGGTTTTTGCTCCACTTGTTTCTTCATGTCTGCAGGTATACCGAAGACAAGTTAGCGAGGGGGATTCGGACACTGGGGATGCGACCTGAACTTGGTCGTTGGCCTGGACAGTGGCCGGAAGCCGTGGATGCGACTTGGACTTCGTCGTTGGCCTGGATTGGTATTTGGTGGACAAGCCTCGCGAAGCTTCAATTCGGGATAGCTGGCACATGGAGGACAAGAGGATATCCTCGGACCCGGTGCTGGCGAGGACAACTGGCATGGCGAAGAACCCGAGGTGATGGAGAAACCGATGCGGCGGAGTGGCGGGAATGCGTGATGGACGTTCACGTGTCACGAAGACGATCGGACGGCTCCGGTGACTTGCTTAGGTTTTAAGAAAGGGGTAGGGTGGACTTCGCTATATAAGTGGAGGAGAGGGAAGCTTGCTAGCTAACCCTTCCAAGTAGAACTCTTCAACACTTAGACTAGACTCTCTCATGGACCTTGGGAGAGGAATGTACACATGAGTGGGATTCTTGTGTGTGGATTTGTGGCCACCGGTTAGTGTGTGCCTGGGAAATACAAATCAACCTTCCTCCATCTTGTGTTCATCTTGTTTATCGTGTTTTTCTATTTTCTGTAATTTTCAAGATGATTTAATTCACCCCTCCCCTCTGGTGCTGGGAACCTTGGTTCTTCACTAGATTTATGTTTAAAATAGGAGAGGATTTAATTGACCATACCTTGGTACTAAAAGTTCTAGATTCCATTCATTCAGGGGTTGTTATGTTGGAGGTGTATAATTGGCACATATGTTATGGTGAAGGAGAGGTTCAGTATAATGCCCAAGGGCAAGATTCTTTTGTCGTATTCGAGCGTTGGGTAGACTGGCAGATATGCGATTTCGACACTTAGAGCAGTGGTTATTGGGAACATTTAGATTTGATGAATAGAGGTTTACAGTAAGGGTCAGTATTGTAGCTAGCCGTGTTCCTCGAGGCTTTTTCTAGGAGTTGGTCCATGTGGATGGGACATCGAAAAGGCGGAACTATGTGGACGATGCTCTTAGCCGCCTTTGGCCTCTAATGATGCTAGTTCAGTTTTACCCTCGTCGGCTACCTAGGTTAGGTCTAATGAAGCGGGAGCATCTTTCGTAGGTGAGCAGCAAGAGGAGGATGAAGGTGATGCGGCACATGATGAAGATGCAGATGATGGTGTGGAAGAGGTGGATATGTCTGGTCTGGCAGATGCAGGAGAGCGTGATGACTTTGAGGATGTCATTGGGGAGGAGTCCCGCGAGTACTATGAACAACAACAAGAGCTAGGTGGGAGCGATAAAGAGGATGAAGAGGAGCGTCCACAAGTCCCTATCCCTCGCCAGGGGACCGACTTCATTGATGAAGATATGGAGATTGATGAAGACAAGGGTGAAGGTTGGTCATATCATAAAACGAGGTGATTTACAAGAGCAAGGCAGAGTTGAAGCTGGCAGTGCAGAACTGGGCATTCTTTCTTCGACGGGAGTTCAAGGTGGTCAAGTCTTCAAATTATGTGTATGACGTGAAGTGCAAGAATGATGGCTGCACTTGGCAGGTGCATGCCTCTAAGGGGGTGTTCGGCAGCGAAATCCAAGGACTCATATTGATTTCTTGGAAGTCTTGGCCACTCGCTGCCCTAATCACAAAAAGAACAACAACGTACTGAAGCAAGCTTTCATTGTACTGGGAGCATGCATCAATTCATTCAGGTGTGTCGTCCGATCTTTACAGCGGACGACTCAATTCTGACTGGAAAATATATGGGACAGATCCTCAGAGCAATCGGAGTTGAGGGGACCGCTTAGTATGCCACTACCCATATAATTCATACTGCCCATGTAATTCAATATGCACCGAATGCTTATTGTGAAATTAAGGTAGCCCTACCATTGCTCTAAGTACACATGCAAACCATGGGAGGATATTTATCTGCCGGTCCCTACAAATTATGAAAAAAATCATGCCAGCACATCATAACTTGGTGATCAAAAAACATTATTGGGGCTTGTCCTGATTCGGTCCCGGTATTCCTTACCAAAAATCACAAAAGGCCTTCGCGGCCATTTTTCCGCCGCACCGTGCTCATGTTAACCGATAAAGCCATCAAGAAAAATTATCTGTCAGGCGAAAATTATGAAAAAAAATCATGCCTGCACAATATAACTTGGTCAGCAAAAAATATTATTGGGGCTTGTCCAAATTCAGTTCCAGTTTTCCTTACCAAAAATCACAAAAGGCCTCTGCGGCCATTTTTCCGGCGCACCGTGCTAATATTAACCGATAAAGCCATGGAGAAAATTTATCCGCCGTCCATGAAAAATTACAAGAAAAATCATGAGTACACGTAATAACTTGGAAATCAAAAAACAATATTAGGGCTTGCCCAGATTCGGTCCCAGTTTTCGTTACCAAAAATCACAAAAGGCCTCCGCAGCCATTTTTCCGGCGCACCGTGCTCATGTTAACCGATAAAGCCATGGAGAAAAATTATCTGCCAGGCACGAAAAATTATGAGAAAAATCATGCCTGCACATCATAGCTTGGTCATCAAAAAACATTATTGGGGCTTGTCCAGATTCGGTCCCGGTTTTCCTTACCAAAAATCACAAAAGGCCTCCGAGGCCATTTTTCCGGCGCACCGTGCTCATGTTAACCGATAAAGACATGGTGAAAAATTACCTGCCAGGCACAAAAATTATGAGAAAAATTATGCATGCACATCATAGCTTGGTCATCAAAAAACATTATTGAGGCTTGTTCAGATTGGGTCCCGATTTTTCTTACCAAAAATCACAAAAGGCATCAGCGGCCATTTTTTCGCCACATCGTGCTCATGTTAACCGATAAAGCCATGGAGAAAAATTATCTGCCGGGCGCGAAAATTATGAGAAAAATCATGCCTGCACATCATAACTTGGTCATCAAAAAACATTATTGGGGCTTGTCCAGATTCAGTCCCGGTTATGCACACAAAAGATCACTACAACGCTATGAGCCCACATTTTATTAGCGTCAACCTCACATCGTGCACCTCCCATTGCAAAGCTAGGAGTAGTACACAACAAGAAGTGAAGAACGAGCCGGCCGAGCTCAGGCTCGGCTCGGTCGAGCTCGGACATTTAACAGGCCGAGCAGAGCTCGGCCTCCGTCTAGACAATGAAGCTCTGACACCGGCTCGGCTCGGGCCATGGGCAGCTCGCGAGCCAGCCCGTCGGCTCGGCGAGCCCGACGAAATTCTCTAGCTGGCAGCTGCAGCTACGCAGATTAGTAGTGACGGCGTGTTCTCCACTCAACCACTGCGGATCACACCCCTAGTCAGATTTCTATCTTGCTAGCCTATCAGCCGAGCTCAGCTCGATTCGAGCGTGGGACGCGGTAAGGAGCGACACTCAGAGTTTACCCAGGTTCGGACCCCCTCGCGGGTAATAGTCCTACTCCTGCCGAGTCTTAGCTCTTTTCCGTGTTGTGGTTGTATGAGATGTGGTTACAGAATGCTTCTCGAACCCCCTCTCCCTCCTCTCTCCGCCTCTTTTATACAAGCCTCGAGCTGGCGGAGAGAGCCGTGGGGGGTAGGCAATACAATACTCTCGATCTGACACAAATAAGACATGAGGGACATGGCGGAGAGACAAAACGTCTTTATTGCGCGCTTGGCGCCGCCACGCGCGTGCCTCGCAAGTGCTTCGACCCGCGAGGCGCCTCTGCGAGGCTGCGGGTGGGCCCAACTTTGCTCTTCCGACGCGGCGGCGAGCTTGATGATGGCAAACTCTCTGCGGTCAATTCATTTGCGCCACAACGGATGGCTTGGTCGAACTGCGAGAGGTCATTTGCGGCGGTAATCATCTCTTCATCATCTATCCGCGAGTAATGTCGCATTGAATCGCTTCGTCGCTTTCGCAGAGAGCCTTCGCCCGAAGACTTCTTTGAACGCTCCGCCACGCGGGCCCGTTTGTGATGGGAGGCCCTACAGCGCCGAGGGCTCGCCAGCGCTTCGCGACACGTGGGGCCTCTCGCGTATGTGTGACGGGCTCGCCTACACGCTAGGGCCTAGTCGCCCGCCTGACGTGTGGGGCCCTCGCCTGGTCTTCTAAGGGGCCCGCCCACTGATCTTCTCAGGCCTTTTCGCACCCCGGTATTTATTACACCGACAAGTAGTAATAAGAAGAGGGGGAGCTGCTGCTTGCTTGATATTTCCTAACCGTACTACACACAGCTATTACTAGATCAACTCATCATCATTTCACATTCGAGTAACAAATCTTGACCGGGCGGAAGAGTGCATGATCATTTTGTTTATCAGTGACCAACAAAATCAGTTAATCACAACCTGGAATACACCGAAGGGGCAATGAAACCTGGAATCACAGTATCACACTGTGACAAAAAAATCAAATGAAGCAGACAGGCTATTCTATTGCTGTTCCGAGGAATGAAAAGGACATATCAACCAGAACAATTTCCTCTAACATGAACAATCGGAGGACTAAACCTCCACTGCATTATAAATCATACGAGCCAAACAGTGTCACATAGTCCAGAGAAAGGGCATCACACTCACACCGTAGAGATTAGGCCATCAGGGATTTAGGGTTAGGGGAGGGGAATAAGGGGATCGGTGGATCACCTCACTGGCTCACTCGGAGCTGCGCCGGCGGAGCCCAGAGAGGCCGGAGAGGCGGCCGGACACCGCGGGAGCAGGCTAGAGCACGGCAGCACAGGAGCAGGTCGTCGCTCCATCACCGCCGCCGCCGCCGCGCCGCTTGGAGCCTGGAGCCTGGAGGGAGCGACGCGCGCCGTCGTCGCTTGCCTCCACCGGCCGCCGCCGCCGCCTGCCCTAGTCGCCTACCGCCGCACCGCCTGCCTGAAGCTGAAGCAGTTGGGTGGGCAACTGGGCACTTGCTCTATGCTGCTGCGCCGCGCTATGGCTCTAGTCAGTGGGCTGGGAGCCCACAACCCAGGAGCTGGCCGAGCTCGAACGGCTCGCCGAGCCGCTCGGTGAACGAGCCGAGCCGGCCCGCTTTTTGAACGAGCCCCGGATACAGGCTCGGCTCGGGCTTGCTGACACCCTCGAGCCGATCCGAGCCGGGCCGAGCCTGACCGAGCCAGAGCCGAGCTACGAGCTGCGAGCTATTTTTCCAGCCCTATACACAACTACCTATTAACATAAAAAATTGGCTGACTTGGATTTTGATTCTTACGTGGACCTAATCGGTTTATTGGGCCAATTGGTTTTGATATGGCCAGGGTTCCGGTCGGCCAGTTTCCAGAAATTTCCCCAATCAGTAATTGTTCGAGTCAGAACCATCGGATTAACGTACAAGACTAGGGCCATCATCAAGTTTTATCTTTTTACGCGTTTTAGGGTTTAGGCTTAATCTATCTGTAATCGGTTTATCATACTGATTTAGGACTTTGTTACTATAAATAGGCCCTGTGGACTACATGGGTCTCGGGTATCCTCATGGAGGGCCCATGAGGTAGCAATTGGGGGCGGCCCGAGCCAGCTGGAGGAAGAGAACTACTCGGACTACGTGAAACTTGGGCGACAAGCATAGTCCTGGGGATAGAGTTCGACTCCGTTTGGTTAGGAGATCCAAATATGTAAAGATTGGTACGTATACGTGCCGGACTCCTTAGAGATCATACCATGTAAACTTATCCCCCTGCACTATATAAAGGGAGGGGTAAGGGTCGTAGAGACGACATCCAGAACTCCATACGCGAGCCTCCTTGATCAACAGATCATACACATAATTCCAGAACACAGGATTAGGGTATTACCTCCACCGTTGAGGGTCTGAACCTGTACAATCCCTATCTTGTGTTACCATCCAGCTCGAGATCTAGCGCATAACCCCAATTCAATCTATAGCCGACGATAAACCCCGGTTAGCTACCCGTCGATAGTTGGCGCTAGGTAGGGGAGACGTCAAGATCATCGTCGAGTTCGATGGCATCGTTAAGATCGCTGACCGTCGTCTTCACGCCGGGACAAGCACCGCGCTTCGGGTCCCTGGACTTTGTGACCGACGGCATCAACAACCTTCGTCTCTCTTCTCCTGGAGAGATCACCACTCTAGAAGGTACCGGTGTTTCATCATCACCTTTACCGTTAGGATTGGAGAATTCTGCTGATACCCTCGGTAGATTGATGCGCCGACAATTCACGCCCGCGTCCTCCTTCGAGGCGGGCAGAGAAGGATTCGGCGCCAGTACTTCCTTGGGTTCGGACACGATCCAATCCAGGGGAGTCTCGGCATCTCAGATTGGATCTCCCTTTGGGCTCAAGAACTCTGCCGTGACTTTCGCGCAGACCTTCCCTAGACTCGAGACAAGAGGTGACCATACTGAGAATCAACCCCATAATCCCGTTGGAGCAATCCGACTGGATCTAACCATGTTCGTGGGTGTCATCAACGGTGGCAAATCCATCGGACAAAGTGAGCAGGTCAGCCTCTCCCACTCGGATTCTGAGTCAGATGGGAGCACAGAGATCTGCAACTACAACGAAGTTTTCGTCCTTGGCCCAAGCGACCATCACACCACTTCCCGACACGCTGTGGACGAAGTAGGCGCTACGGAGGTGCCCGACGTGGATCAGCATCGTGCGGAAGATCAAGATCACCTCCGCCAGCTTCGAATTCGTGGCCGTGACGTCCAAAATGAGTTTTGGGCGGTAAAGCTGAGGGAGCATGATGTCTACTCGACCCCTCAGGCCAACATCGTCGCATCGAAGACACTTCTAGAGACCGTGGCGCTGCAACCTCCAGAAGGCAGTCCACTCATCCAAACCTTGGCTCGGGCAATAGTTATGGTTGAGATGGCGGCCATTCAATAGAACGAGGCGCACCCGGCTCCTACTGCATCCGTGACGGCAAACAGCCGATCTGTGCTCAACCGGAGCAAGGCGCACACTTCTGCCGCCGGTGGATCACATCGATCGGTGGGCCATGACCTCCGCCACGACATAGAAGCCAGGAGGAGGGAACGTGCTGATAGCGAGCGGCCAGCCCGCAATCATCGCAGTCGGCACAATGACGACCACGCCGAGAGTATATCCAGTCGGCACGATCATAACGACCGGTGTCCTCGTCCAGGTCAACACAACGAACGTCGCGACGGATCTCCGCGGCACCAACAACCACGACCCTTGGAGGAAATTCGGGCGTACACCCCGGATCTCCGCCAAGTGGTCTGGCCGAATGGTTTTAACCTCAAAGGCATCGACAAGTTCGATGGCGAGAGGGACCCAAAGAACTGGCTGCAGGTTTACGCCTTGGCAGTCAGCGCGGCAGGAGGTGATCAGAACGTGATGGCAAATTACTTGTCGGTCGCTGTAACAGCCCGGCTGTTATTTCTGATTAAGCATGCATACTATTGTTGAGTTCATTTGGTTTTTCTATGGTTCTTTAAAACTTTTCATTGATATGCATTCATCCATCAAGCTATACTGATGGAACATAGGACTTTGAATTAAAATACCAGTCATCCAAGCCACTAGAAGTGAGGTAGATATTGACCGGGCTTGACGGCAAATATATATAGCCATTGGGCACATTACTTAGCCGGCGGCCGAAAGCACCCCACCCACTAGCCGAGTGACCTATTATCCAAGCCGAGCTTCCCCGACCAGGTCCGAGTGCCGGCGAGCAATCGGGCAACCACTCCCGATTGAACCTTACCGGGCCACACCTAGCCCGGGGGAGATTCAACCGAGTGGGGAGAAGCCCGAGTAGAGCTAGGAGGGCGACCTCTCATATTAAAAGCTGTTGAAGTAGCGCGGACCCCGTTTAGTTCCTTTATTCTTTCTGTCCCGGACAAAGACCCGATGATTACCTCCCCATTGGATAAAATGGGCGGTGGAACAGACATTCACCAGGCCTCTCTTCTTCTCATTGGATGGAATGGGCGGTGCGCCAGACAGAAGGGAACGCGGCGACCAGGTGGCGCGCGCCAGCGCTGGATGAAGCCAAGTGGCAAAGCAGTTCGGACAGCAGCAGCGCCTCTCCTTTTCTCACCCAATTGAACAACCGTAATCTCTCTCTTACAGGTGGGGCTTGGCCCCACTTGTCAATGGTGGAGTTCACCTCTATTTAAACCGCTCTCCACCCTCCTCTTCTAGCCATTTGCGTCCTTCACTCCTCTCCCACGTTCAGCTGAAGACAGCAGCAAGAACAGAGGCTGTTCTTCAGTTTCAGCTTCCACTTTCAACTCAAATCCACCCCCAAAATCCTCGTATTCACTTAGAGTGTGATATACCATGGAAAAGCTGAGAAAGTCAGCTATCTTTTCCCCTCCATGGTAAGCACATGCTCAAAGGTTTGCTCTGGATTCCCCTCACTTTTCTCTCTGCTGTTCGGTTTTGGAACAGCAAGAGGCTGATTTCGTTTTCTGCTTATTCCCACCATTTTCCTCCACATCCAGGGCTTGGGATGGGAGGGAATAGCTTCTACTCTTCCTAGGCTTCAAGTACATCCAACCCATTTGTGCCTGCACAAGGATTTGGGTGAGTTCTTGATGCTATCTTTCAGTAACTTTGCTGTTCTGGACAGCAGCATAGTTCTCTGTTCTTATCTCACCTTGCATGTCACTTTGGCCCACATGCTAACCTAGGGATGATTATGAGGACCTGACCCATCAACTAAGGAAGGTCTAGAAGAGGATCCACAGCTTGGGAGGAGAAGAAACCGCAAGAAACAAGAGAGGAACAAACAGAGGAACGGCTGAACCATTTTCTGGACAGATTGGTGTCTTCGTCGTCGATCTCCTCATCCTTAGGCTCCCTGCTATTAAGCAAGGTCACTCTTGCTAGGTGAGAACCTACGTTACCTACTCTACACGTTTTCCATCATCTAGGACTGTTATTTAGTTTGTTTCTTGGTTTAGACCAAAAGGACTAGAACACTAGATTCAGAAATGCCTCTGTTCAGTCTTTCTCTAAACAGCCGTGCACTAAATAATTCCTATAAAATCAACCGTAGCTCGGATGAAGAAGCTGTCTACATGAAAATTGTGTGTCAGAAAATTCTCTACAACTTTCGTGTTGACCCCGAGCTTAGCCGAGTGGTTTTTGTACCCCAAAGCCTACTCGTACCGAACAGAAGACCAGCTGACTGGTTTATCCTGAGTGATCTGTAGCACCCCTAATTCATATGACCATATCTCCCTCATCGGAACTTGGATTTGGGTGATTCTTTTTGCAAAACCTACATTAGCTCATGAACTTTCTGAAATATTAGGTTGTTACATGCTTCTCTATATTTTGGTATTTTATTTGGATTTTATTTGATGTGCTTGTTACTGAAACGGTAGGAAACAACGTTCTGGAGGAGCCCGGACTTGAGCAAGCCGCTCTCCCTCTCGACGACCAGCAACAAGGCACTTATTACTCCCCTCATTTGACTCAATCATATTGAACTCTATTTACTTGCATTGCTTTACTTATGTTCTATACAAAATTCATGCTAGTTTTACTATGTTATTTCACGGGTAGAAATAGTTATGTCCTATTAGTGGTCTGTTCAATATATATAGTTTTGACATCCCCATTCTTTGATAGCCTAAGTGGCTACTAGTAATTATGGTTGTGTCACGTATGCTTAGCAACGCTTAGAGTTCGCGTGGTACCATGGATTACTCGATTGTGACATGTTCTCAGTTCGGATGGATTGATCTATGGTTTATGGTGATGAATTGGTATGTTGGATTGATGTTGGGCTTGAGCGGGTGATAGGGATATGACAGGAGGAGCTCCTGGTCATGTAGCCCCGCTTTGGCAATTAAGGACCGAGCTTTGGTCCCGTCCCTCGAGCTACTATACGTACGACCACACGTGTTAAATAGGGACACTTAGCTAACTCCTTGCGCATGCATGAACCATGGGGTACCAAACGGAGCAATTATATGTTTTCTTGTGGGGTGGGGCGACAGGGTGGCTTGTCCATGGTGCGTCCCTGTGCTTGGGTGTGATGGGCCTTGCACAAATCCATTGCAACTGTTAACCTCGACTCCTGCAATCGCGGATTGGGGCAGTCGGCAAGTTAACTGGGTGATCCCATGAGCATGCATGTGCTTTGAGAGGCTTCAGCATGGCTTGCTGTGTCGTGTGGGTAAAGCCGTACACCTCTGCAGAGTTTTGAACTGTTCGAACAGCCGCGCCCCCAGGTTAGGGATGAATGCTTGAGCTGACCCACCGCTGCTAGTACTTGGGGTATGGGTTGGGCATGGTTTGGTTATGGTATGGTTGAGTTATGTTTCCGTGCACAGGGTTGCTCGTGATGATCGGTCGGTTAGAGACCGGGGACGGATAGAGTCCCGTTGATGTTATGGTCGGATAGAGACCATGTGATGGGCGCGGACGTGGGGTCCCAATCTTCTGGTGAGAGATGGTAAAGATAACTCGGTAAGGTGTCACAGAGACCTAAACGATCCGGCTTCCAACCCCTCAAAGGAACTGGAAATCCTGGCGATCGCTAAACCACCACGACGATTGTAATCGACCGAACCAGAGGCACGATCGACCTGTCCACGAAGGACGGTTCCTGCAAGCAACCGAAGAATGAGCAAGAACACAAGATAAGCAATCTGAATTGCGAATGTATATTAAGGATAACGGGGTTCAGAAACTTGGTCCTGTTGGTCTAGCCGACACAAGAAGAACAAGGCGAAATCTCACACAAACGTGACGAAATCAACTAAACAAAACCCAACTAAAACGTAGCACGGCGTGGGACTTATATAGGGCGGCGGCCAGAGGAGGGGTGCCCAAACAGGTGCCCACACGTACTCAACCCTAACTCTAGGGGTACACGGGCTTTGGGCCCAAAAATATGGCGACCTTGGCGGACAGTTTCTGTCCGTCAGATTGTTTTCGCGATTCCCGTTGACTCAGATGGAATTTGGAGGCGCGGTCAGATCCGTTGGAAAGCTTATCTCGATAGCTTTCCGTAGAGTCCTTATTTGCCTCATTTGAACATCGTATGTGATCTAGACGTCCGTTTGAAGGTGCGCTGGTCCCGGCAGTCGAACTGGGCCGCAATGAAGTTCGACGTCCTCTCGTCTTGGGCAATCACACATTGATGTCCTCATCATCCCCCCTTTCTTCAATTTGAGTCGTCCTCGACTCAAGCATATTCTCCTGCAAAAGGTTAGGAACAACAGAGGACAAAGCAATAGACAAATCTTTGAAATCATTGTTTGGTTCTTTAGCTAACTCAACATCTTCACAATTTTTAGTAGCTAAAAGAACAGACGCTTTCAATTTAATTCCAAAATTCGTCTCAACAATTTCCTTTTGTTTTGCTACACTTGGTTTTTCATTGACACCACTTTTATTTTGTGATTTACAACTTGTCTTTGCTAACTCAGCCGGTGTCATAGGTTTTAACACATATTTCTTTTCCTTAAACATAAACTTATATTCATTAGACCTACCATGATGAACAGCATCTACATCATAAATCCAAGGTCTACCCAGCAAAATAGAGTAAACATCCATGGGTGCAATATCACAGTCTATGTAATCACGATAAGTACCAAGGGAGATATGGATTCGAACAGTCTTAGTTACCTTGAGCTTACCGCAAGAATTGAACCATTCAATGCAATATGGATGTGGATGCGGGTGTGTGGTCAAGCCAAGCTTCTCGACCATGTCAACGCTCGTAAAATTGTTGCAACTTCCTCTGTCGATGATGACGGGCACCGCATATTCGTTGACGACCATCTTGGTTTGAAAAAGATTGTGCTGCTGACTTTCTTTTGACCGTTCTGATTGTGCAGTCAATACACGGGTCACGACAAGTGTTGGATACGCTTTCGTTGTCGAAGTATCAAACACCTCTTCTTCGGCAACTTCAGTACCTGCAGGGTTAGCGGCAACTAAAACAAGATCATCCTCATGCTCACTAGCAGAAGAATACTCACTATCCTCACAAATAATGAGAGCACGCTGACTAGGACAATCACGCTTTGTATGTCCAAATCCCTTGCAACGGAAACATTGAATGTCGCGAGTACACCCTGTGGATGCGACAGAAGAAGCACTTTTGGCGGGGGCTTGCACCGCTGAATTTTTACTTACACTCGTAGCTCGTGTCGGAGGGGCAGAAGGAACAACGGGCGGTGATGCTTGATGAAGTGTTGACGTTGGAACCTTTGCAGCCTCAATGTTTGACTTTGATGAACCACTGAAGTTTCCTCGCGTCCTGATTTGTCGTCCCTGTACTTTCCTTTCTGCTTTGCAAGCAAGATGGAACAAACGAGTGATAGAATTGTAGTCTTTATAATCAAATATATTCTAAATCTCACGGTTTAACCCACCCAAGAATCTAGCCATTTTTGCATCCTCACTCTCTTGTAAACCACAACGCAACATACTAATTTGTAACTCCTGATAGTACTCCTCAACTGTTTTGCTATTTTGATTTAAACGTTGCAACCTATTCAGCAAATCTCTCTCATAATAAGAAGGAACAAATCTAGATCGCATGGCACGTTTTAAGGCTTGCCAGGTTGTGGGTTCATTTCCTCTCCTACATGTTTCATGCCACCAAATAGATGCAAAATCAATGAATTCACTAACAGCAACCTTAACTTGATTTTCAGGTAAGACAGTAAAACATGAAAATTTTTGATCTACCAATAATTCACAATCAAGATAAGCGTCAGGATCATATCTACCATTATATGGAGGTATTGTCAATTTAACCTTGGCTAATGAATCATCACGTACCTCATGATTACCTTGACGATTTCTAGCCATACCTTGTCGATTGAGACGTAGCCTTCGATGATCTCGATCATTGTTCGCATCAAATCCATCGTCGGCTTCGGAATCAGTAACGTAGTCATTCTCAACTTGTTCAACCTCATCAGCCCAAGAGCGACGATCAACAGGGGCTGCAAGAGGTACCGGCGGCGAGGGTGCAAGTGGCACCGGCGATAGGGAGGCACACCAGACGGCGAGGCGAGAACTCTTCTTTCAACGTCTTCCATTCTCGTGATCAAATTGACAATCCTTCTCTCGAGCCGCTCCATCCCGTGGGCATTTGCATTTGTCAGTTGAGTGATGCTATTGGCCATATCAGCCATGGCCTTTTGTTGGTCCTCCATGTACTTCGCGAAATCAGCGTTAAGCATGGACTCATTATTACTTCCGCCTCCTGACATGGTTAGTGGGAGCAAAATAAACACACAAGAATATATATATATTATATGCTACTGTTGTGTGTAGGTGTCAACAACTCTCTCTAATCTATCCTTTGTTCTTACCAGTTCTTACCGTGCAAGCAATAGGCACAATCGGCAACTGGTCGGCGATAACTCCAACGCACAGGGTGGTAAAGCGATGGCTAGAATCAGTCCCTGCTGGGTTAGTAGATGGTGGAGCTTGGACATGCTTTAATATGTAGCAAAGGAAGTACTATAACCACACTAGTTAAAAACAAGTTGAATAAGTGTTCAACGGTGGTACTATGCTGGTCGTAGGCTAAACCGTGCTAGAGACGCGAGCCTAATCACGCATTTACGTCACGAGCAGATCTTGAACACGAAGATGAAACTCTTCAAATTTTTCCTTCTCTCCTTTTTCCCTTCTCTTTTTTTTCACTTTTCTTTTTTTTCACTCTTTTTTTATGGTGCGGCTCTTTCTAATTTGCACCTCTTTTTTTTCACTTCTCTCTTTTTTTCACTTTTTTTTTACTTTCTGGTGCGGCTCTTTTATTTAGCACGTGCCTTTTTTTTGGAAGATGTGGCTCGGTTGGATTTTGGGAAGGCACAACTTGTACAGCAATCAAGGCTTACACTTTCCAAATATTTTAGATGCTGCACACGCAAAGGAAAGTGCATGGGGCTGCGGTTTGGTTTGGGAGAACGTGGCTTTGATATGGAAGGCTCAACTCGGATGGGTGGAACGGCTGGATATGGATGTACTCCGATAGATGGCTCGGTTTCCTTTGTTAGTTGTGGCTGAAAAATAGGGAAACTATCACGAGATTGGTTGGCTGAAATCAATGGATGGCGTATTGGAAACCGAGACTTTGTGGGCAAACAAAATTAGGATGGCGTGGGATTTTTGCAATGGCGGCTGAAACTTTTGTGGAGAAGATGCAGCGACTCAAAAGAACACGATGAACACTGTGACAAAAATATGACTCGAACTCGAAACTCTAAAGATCAAAACACTAAGACCAGCAACGACACAACGGCGAACACAAATTCAACAAGAATTAAAAAATGTAGCAATAGCAAAGGCTAAACGGTCTCGGATTAAGGGGAAATTTGATGAAGAATATTTTTGTAGGGCTATTTTCTAGACTATAGGACGAACAAAAATTAGATAAAGATGACGATCTCACCAGGCAACCGAAAGCTCTGATACCACTTGATGGGTGCGGACGCGGGGTCCCGATCTTCTGGTGAGAGATGGTAAAGATAACTCGGTAAGGTGTCACGGAGACCTAAACGATCCGGCTTCCAACCCATAAAGGCTGGAAATCCGGCGATCGCTAAACCACCACGACGATTGTTATCGACCGAACCAGAGGCACGATCGACCTGTCCACGAAGGACGGTTCCTGCAAGCAACCGAAGAACGAGCAAGAACACAAGATAAGCAATCTGAATTGCGAATGTATATTAGGGATAACGGGGTTCAGAAACTTGGTCCTGTTGGTCTAGCCGACACAAGAAGAACAAGGTGAAATCTCACACAAACATGACGAAATCAACTAAACAAAACCCAACTAAAACGTAGCACGGCGTGGAACTTATATAGGGCGGCGGCCAGAGGAGGGGCGCCCAAACAGGTGCCCACACGTACTCAACCATAACTCTAGGGGTACACGGGCTTTGGGCCCAAAAATATGGCGACGCAGCGTCGGACAGTTTCTGTCCGTCAGATTATTTTCGCGATTCCCGTTGACTCGGATGGAATTTGGAGGCGTGGTCAGATCCGTTGGAAAGCTTATCTCGATAGCTTTCCGTAGAGTCCTTATTTGCCTCATTTGAACATCGTATGTGATCTGGACGTCCGTTTGAAGGTGCGCTGGTCCTGGCAGTCCGAACCGGGGCCGGCAGCGAGTTCGACGTCCTCTCGTCTTGGGCAACCGCGTCATTGATGTCCTCATCACCATGGGAGGCTAGAGCCCGGTGATTGGATTTTTGATAAGATTGATTATGTTACACTTGATGATGTTACTGATGGGTCGCAAATCTTTATATGTTTTGTTAAATGCCATTTACAATCTACTAATGTTTACGTCTTTGAAATGCTCTTTATGCTGAAACTGTTTGCTAGCCTTTCACTTGATAATCGATATGCATGAACAAGGCTATAAGTACTTTATAGTGCTGAGTACCATCTGTACTCAACCGATGTACTGAAAATTGTTGCAGGTGATAGCGACCCCACGCTTGAGTACTATTACCAAGCGGGGAACGATGACGCTAGCGGGCACGGTGCCGAGTTCTAGCTTCTAGCCGGTTGCTCTTGGGTTGGGAGGCATACCACGCTGGTCGTTTGCTTCTTTAGATTGTGATCTTTCGCTGTTTATGTGAGATAAAATATTTGTTCCGCTGCGTACACTCTGAACTATGTTAAACTTATTTGTATGGACAACTGTCCATACCCTTTTGTAATATTAAGTTATGACCATTTGTTGATGTGTTGTGCTATCGATCCAAATAAGGATATGTGTGTAACGGTACCTGATCTTGGGAACCGTTACTGAAGCACATATCCAGTACCCGAGCTTACCCTCGTTTCAATTGAGATAGCCCGCTCTTGTCGTTGCAGCCTGGGCTGAGAGTTAACATACTTGGTGTGCCCGCGAGCTACTTGTATGTTGGTTTTCAGCCATTCGGACAGCCCGAGAGCCTTATCTCCATTGAACTGAGTGTGAGAAATGGGGGTACTGACAGGGTTGCCCGTGCCACGAGCGCCAAGTCTTCAGCTCGGCTGTACGCCATCGCGCGCCACGAGCGCCCGGTACGGCTACATGCCTACGCCCGTGCCTCGAGCATCCAAGTTTACGGCTCGGCGACACGCCACTCGGCTACACGCTTACGCCTCCAAGTCTACGGCTCGGCTGTATGCCATCGCGCGCCACGAGCGCCCGGTACGGCTACACGCCTACGCCTAGGGGTGGGAGTTTTTGTCCGTATCCGAGATATCCGAATTAAATAGACAACATATTTTAAAAAAGTATTTAAACCGTATTATTAACCTTCATTCCAAAAACAAAAATATGAGTTGTATGGGAAAAAATTGTAATGTATATGTATCTATCCGAGCCAAAAACGTCTATCCGAATGATCCGAATACGATCCGTTTCCACCCCTACCTACGCCTGCGCCACGCGCGCCCAAGTCTTCTGCTCGGCTATACGTCATCGTGCGCCACGAGCGCCCGGTTCGGCTACATGGCTAATCGCACAAGTTTACGGCTCGGCGACACGCCACTCGGCTACACTCCTACGCCTCCAAGTCTGCGGCTCGGCTGTACGCCATCGCGTTCCACGAGCGCCTGGTACGGCTACACGCCTACGCCCGTGCCTACGCCTCTCTATGGCTCAGTTGTACGCCATCGCGTGCCACGAGCGCCCAGTACGGCTACACGCCTACGCCCGTGCCTCGAGCGACTAAAGGCGATATTGATGTAAAACATGTTCGAACCGATAAACAATTGGTCGATATCATTACCAAGCCACTTGATGAAAGGAGATTCTATGAGTTGAGGAGTGAGCTAAATATTCTTGACTCCCGTAATGTAGCTTGATCTATTGCATATATTGATTGATGTTTGAAAAATGTAGTGAAAATCTTCATAATTATCTTTGATATATATTACAAAGTGTATTGATTTGAATCTTACCTCCATACTCATGATTATTGTGTGTTTGGTTGATTGACTGCTAATCATAAGATAAAGGAAACTCTAAAACTCATATATTTTCTCTCCTCGTAACCCCATGGTTCAAACCATTCAAAATGAGCCAATTTTAGTCCTGCTGACTCGGACTGTCCGGGGTGCCCATCTGGCCTATCCGGAACCCGGACTGTCCGACTCAGTTGGTTCGTCACTTCTCTGTCAGTCCGAACTGTCCGGACTCGTCAGTCGGTCTGTCCGAAATCTTCGCGGCTTATATAAGCTGATTATATTTCGGACAGTCCTCTCTCACCCTAATTTGTTTCTTCACTTCACCCCTCTTCACCATTTGAGACCAAATCCTCAAATCCTCCGCAAAAGTTCTCAAATCTTCGAGGGAAGGGCTAAATCTTCAAGGATCCACGCCCTACTCCGTCCTTCATCGACTTCACGGATCCCAAGTGAGTTTTTCCAAAAATTTCTTATGCAATTTTTGAACTCTAGGGTTAATACCCGATCTCCCAAATCTTGCACTTGTTTTAGAAATGGTTCGGTGGAAATACTCTAAATCTTACCTATATTCGTTGTCCCAAGTTGCATCAAATTCTATTGGTCGAAATTAGAGATCTCTAGATTTTAGGTTCAAATCTGCGCAACCTGGACTGTCCGACTTCCGGACTATCTGAAGTGCATGGCCCGTCTGTCCGAGTTGCCAAAACTGAAATTCTTTTTAGATCTCTTGTTCATAATCCATGATGCCACTACATCCTTGTAACTTGTCTCTAATATGTTTTCAGTGGCAAGGGTATCGCCTCGGGAAGCTCAGGTGCCGCCTATGCTAGGAGAACGAAGGCACGACATGATCAACCAAGAGGAGCATCTGAGATAGAGACCGAGGAGGTTGAGACTGCTGCTATGTACACAGACCCTAGTGGCAGGGTCAGGAAGACTGTTGCAAAGAAGAAGGCACAGGTCGTGGCAGCTCAAGTGCCCCTAGGGCTCCACCCTCCGGTGGCGATGCACCTCGCCGTGTCAGCAGCCTTGTGATGAGGAGGCCAACACCCTTTCCTGGGGCTCCTAGGAGGCATATAGATTACAAGAAGATAACTGAGGAGGTCAGGCAGGAGAGAATGAAAGACCCAATGAAGTGTAACCACCACGGTGAGGATCCATGCTTTTGGTGCTCCTTCCATCAAGATTTTTATGTGACTGTGATTATGGAAAGGAAGAACGCCATTCTGTACATGCAGTGGATAGATTGGGAGTACATGGGAAGAGTCGGGGACGAAGTGTTTGATGAGGTGTTAGATGCTTGTGAACGTGCAGGGATCAAAAGGATTAGGGGCTTGCAACATGATTGGTGTGAGGAAATAATAGCCCAATTCTACGCCACTCTTTACACAGACACCAATGAGGCACACACTATGAGATGGACGACCGAGGGAGAATGGTACTCTGTCACCAAAGACAGATTTGGAGAAATTCTAGGCTTCACCCTAGAAGACCGCCAGGGACAAAGGATTCACTTCGAACATGTCATGACCAATGAGGCCATGCAATATATGTATGGCAATGGAGGGGGTTACAAACTGGGCACTACTACAGGGATGCTTCCTTTCTACAACTATCTGAACAGACTGTTTAGGAAGACCCTAACTCCAAGGGGAGGATATGCAAGCAATGTGGGGTCCTATGAGAGGAACCTCCTTCGTAGAATGAAAGCAAACACAAGGAAGTTCGATGTCTTCGACTTCATCTGGGAGGAGATCCACCAAGTCTCCATCACGCCTGCCAGGTGCTGCTCTTATGCTCCATACATAATGATGATGATTGAGGCAGTGACACAACTGGAGTTCACTAAGGAGGTAGCTCACTCTCGCCTTCAGATTCGAGTAATTACCTCCGGCAGAAAGGCAACGCTTCTCAGGACTTCCTCTACTCCCCAGCCTGGTCCATCTTCCTCTGGTTCATCTTCTCCAATTCTAAAGGCCTTGAGGGCCATCTTTTGCTTGGGCAAGCAAGAGAGGGTCGAGAGGAAGAAGTTGTCCGGCATCGTGAAGAAGAATACGCAGCGCCTGAAGGCAATCCAACGCAAGCTTGAGCTAGACTGCTCTCCAGATGGCTCGGAGGCGGAAGAGTCTAGTGAGGAAAGCGACAGTCCAACCGAGAAGGAGATCTTCGGCGCTCCCCAAGCTCAAGCAGAAGAAGATGGCGACGAGGACTACGAGGCTTCAGAGTAGTCGGTCTTGACTTATCTCCTTTTGGTGACTTGATGCAAAGTGGGAGAAGAAAAACTTTATCTATTAGCATGGTTCTAAAAATCGGTATTACTCGCCGAGTACTCGCCGAGTAATCGCTACTCGCCGCCCCACCGAGTCGAGAAAGGCCAACTCGGTTGATTACTCGGTCAGACCGAGTAATCGATCAAAAACCAAGTAAAAACCGAGTAACGGCCGAGTAAAAACCGAGTAAAAACTTTGAGTGCTTGTTGGTTGTGATTTGCGGACATTTTGTAATATTTTAGTGTATTACCTATCATGTATTCATGTGATCATATCATATGTTGCGAACTTGCAAGTTGCGATATGTCATATGTTGCGAACTTGCGAGGTGCGATATGTCGTAAGTCGTAACGTGCACTCTACTTTGTGTTAATAGTTCATACATATAGATTTACAAGTATCATTAAGTCATATGAAAGAAGATATGCCATCATTACGTCGATATATGTCTATTAATCCTATATTAATTTTCCGAGTAATTGGTACTAAGTAATTTCTGAGTACTCCTGAGTAATCCGAGTACTCGCTACTCGGTACCTCACCGAGTCAGTACCGAGTAGCGAGTTCTTGAACCTTGTCTATTAGTTCTCTATTGGTATTGCTATCTTTGGTGATGTGGTCGAAAACTATTGCCTCACCGCTTTATTGTAATTGTCATGTGCTACGATTGAATTTATGCTGATGTGGAAAACTATTGTAATAGTTAAGTGCTATTGTTGCTACCCTAATTGTTTTCAATTGATATCCTGCTATCCTCATATGCTTTTTGTGCCCAATGCCATGTCATATCCATGCATATGTACAAGGGAGCTAGCATATGTGTAGGGGGAGCTATTTACTTATGCTTCATTATTCTTATTTGAAAAGTTTTAATTGGTTGTCATCAATCACCAAAAGGGGGAAGATTGAAAGTGCATCTAGGCACATAATGATTTCGGTGATTAATGACGAGCAATTAATGATCTAATGAGCATTACTAAGTGAAATTCAGATGCTTAAAAATGAAAAAAATGAAATCTTGGAAGATCGTGGATCCCTCAAGTCAAAAGGAGAAAATGGCATCGATACTTTAGTTTAAATTCATGCTTTCTAAGGATTGCCGTACTATTAAGAGGGCTAAACCACGAAATCACATTTTAGGTGACTCATGTGCTCACTAGAAAGGTCTAGATTCAAATATGAAGTCACCCTTTGGATTTCCCAAGAGATTTCACGTAGAATCATTGTTTGGGTTCCGGACAGTCCGGGCCTGGACACCGGACAGTCCGACTTCCGGACAATCTGGCCACCCAGCCAACTCGACTTGCTGTTAACCCGGACAAACCGAAATTAATCCGGACAGTCTGAAAATTTTTGGACCGTCCGACCCTGTCACTCGGGCAGTCCGACTCCAGGACAATCCAGCTAATCCACCAACTCGCCTTGCTGTTATCCCGGACAGTCCGACCCAGATTTCCGGACAGTCCGAATTAAATAAAACATTGTAAGGCTTTTTTAATTCAAACTTCACACATATCTTTGCAAGCATACTATAACCATTCCTGTAAGTTTTCTTGTTAATGGATTACGGACAAACCGGGGTTCCACCCCGGACAGTCCGGCTTGCCTGAACATTTTCGAATGGCTAGCTTCATAGGGACTTATAAATACCCACACAACTCCACCTAACTTCATTTGCCCTTTGGAAAGAGAGAGAAACTGAGGTGCTTGTGTTCTCGAGCTTTTCCCACCTTCTCCCCTTTGAATCTTTGTGAGATTTGTGAATCCAAGGGTTGAGAAGCGAGATTTAGTGCTTGTGTTGAGCTAGATTTGTTCTTTGAGCACATGGGCCACCCCCGCGTGTGATTTCTCGATAGATCTATTACACTTGGAGATTGAGGACTCCTAGATGGCTAGGTGTCACCGGTGAGCCATCGATTTGGTGTGGTTGGCCTCCGAAAAGTTTGTGAAGGTTCGATTCCACCTCCAAAAGGGAAGGAATCAAATAGTGAAGCCGATGAGTGCTTGGTGCAACGCCGGGAGGAAAGGATTGGATTCAATCCGGGCTCAAGTGTGACCGAGCCTACCTCAACGGAGAGTAGGATCCCCTCAAGGATCCGAACTTCCATAAAACATCAACTTGTTCCTCGGTTGTTCTTGGTGTTCTTCATCGTTTTCACTCCCTTTCTCTTTCTCAAGCTAGATCTACTTATTGTGTTGATTTTGTTGCTTGAGACTTGGGGAGGAAGTTTTCTGCTCATTTATTGTCTCTAGATTGACATTTATTGCAGGTGGTATCCTTGGATTTGTGTATTTATTGCTTAGATCTAAAGTTCTTTACAGCAGTGCTTTCGGACTGTCCGACGCAGATTCCGGACTGTCCGACTCCCGGACTGTCCGGTGCTCTGGCTCGGTCTGTCCAGAATTCTTCTGCATTATTAACTTTGATTTAAATTGTGTAAATTTGTAAAATGCCTATTCACCCCCTCTAGGCGCCACCACGATCCTTTCAGCTTCATATAATGTAATTATTTCAGAATGATTAGTTGAAGTAGCCACTAAAGTCTGTTTACTAGACTTCCATGAAAAGGCTGTACCACCATATAAAAATACAAATCCAGTCTGAGATCTGGCATTATGGGGATCAGACAAATAACCAGTATCTGTATAACCCACTATGCTCATATCTTGATTTTTCTTATAGAACAAACCAAGATCTTGTGTTCCTTGTAAATATCTGAAGATATTTTTAATGCCAGCCCAATGTCTCTTTATTGGTGCTGGAGTAAATCTAGCCAAAAGATTAACTGCAAATGAAATGTCAGGCCTGGTGCAGTTTGCTAGATACATTAATGCTCCAATAGCACTAAGATATGGGACTTTCGGTCCCAAAATATCTTCATTTTCACCTTTCGGTTTAAATGGGTCTTTATCCCTATCAAGAGATCTAACAACTATAGGGGTCTTTGATGGATATGACTTATCCATATTAAATTTTCTCAAAATCTTTTGACTATATGCAGACTGGTGTACTAATATCCCATTAGGGAGATGCTTAAGTTGTAAACCTAACCAAAGTTTGGTTTTACCCAAATCTTTCATTTCGAACTCCGTCACAAGATGATTGCTTGCTTCTTTTATATCCCTTGTGGTTCCGATGATATTTAAATCATCAACATAAATAGAAATTACGTAAAATCCACTTTGCGATTTCTTGATGAACACACAAGGACAATCATCATCATTTGAGTAACCCTTTTTAATAAGGAACTCACTTAGTCAGTTGTACCACATTCTGCCCGACTGCTTTAATCTATATAGTGACTTTTTCAATTTGACACTATACATGTTGTGATTTGCATTTTGATTTAGAATTGGTATCCCATCAGGGACTTTCATATAGATGTCCGAATCAAGTGACCCATACAAATATGCGGTCACCACATCCATTAACTACATTGATAAATTCATATTTACTGCCAATGAAAGTAAATATCGGAACATTATTCCACTCATCACCAGTGAATATGTTTCATCGTAATCGATGCCGGGTCTCTGCGCGAACCCTTGTGCTACAAGTCTCGCTTTGTATCTCACTATCTGATTATTTTCATTCCTCTTTCGAACGAAAATCCATCTATTTCCATCAGGAAATATTTTAGGAGGTGTTGTCACAACAGAACCAAATACATCTTTTTCTTTAGCGAGTTTAATTCTGCCTCAATAGCTTCTTTCCATTTGACCCAATCCGAGCACTTCATGCACACTGCCATGGACTTTGGTTCTGGATCCAATTGAATAGCTTCAACTATTTTAGAGGCAAAATAAATGTTGACAATTGTAGTCTTTCTATTATATGGTTCCTTTGAATCAATATAATTTATGGAAATTTCTTCATCCAACAATTCAATATTTTTGTCTTGTGACTCTTCATGATTTCCCAATACGATAGAGTCTAAGGGTTCCGATGTTCCCAGCATCAAGATTTGTGCGCACATTTATGTTGGGTTTACCAATTACTCAAGGATTTGCAACCTCTCTCATGACTTCAATTACTGATTTGCCTTTTTCGGTTTTTCTTTGTTTCAGCAGACGTCTCCGTGAAACCGATTCCCGAATAACCGGAATTCTCCCCCTCTTGTTCATATTAGGGGTAAGAGTAGTTTTGTTTGGTTTCTCTACTCTTTTCGGTGCATTAGCAGTGGGCATACGAGATTTCATAATACCCTTATAATCAGTAAATGCATCTGGCGGATTATTTGCAATATATTGCAAATTTATGATCTTCTGAACCTCTTGTTCAGATTCTTTTGTACGTGGATCTAAGGACTGAATGCCTATGGCATTCCAATCTATTTCTCGGCATTCATTGTGATACATATCTCCCCTAGCTAATGCCGGGAAATTGTCCTAATCAAAAATACAATCAGCGTACCTAGCTGCAAACAGATCCCCTGTTAATGGCTTTAGGTATTTCACAATTGACGGAGATGTATATCCCACATAGATTTCCAATTTTCTTTGAGGACCCATCTGTGTACGATGCGGTGGTGAAATCGGTACGTAAATAGCGCAACCGAATTTTCGTAGGCGGAAAATTCTTGGCACATCTCCACGTACTAACTGCAACGAGGAAACCGTATGATATGCAGTTGGTCTAACTTGGATTAAAACCACGGCATGTAGAACCGCATGACCCCAACAACTTGTTGGTAATTGACAATTTTGCAATAGAGGTCTAGCAATGAGCTTTATCCTCTTTATCAAAGATTCTGCTAAGCCATTTTGTGTATGAACATATGGTGCTCAACATTAATGCCCAAGACCAAACAATAATCATTGAATGCCTTTGACGAGAATTCGGCCGCATTGTCCAACCTAATGGACTTCATCCTATTATCAGGATGATTGGCTCTCAATCTAATTATTTGGACAATTAATTTAGAAAAGCATGGTTCCTTGAAGAGAGTAGACATATATGAGACCATCTTGTTGATGCATCTATAAGTACCATAAAATATATAAACGGCCCAGACCAAGGCCGAATAGGTCCACAAATGTCGCCTTGAATTCTTTCTAGAAAATTCAATGACTCATTCTTAATTTTATGGCACGAAGGCCTCAAAATTAATTTTCCCTTGGCACAAGCAGTGCATATGAAATCATCATGTTTTGGAAAATCAGAATTCTTAATGTTGTGGCCAACAAAACTTTTTATGATTTTATGCATCATACCCAAACCTGGATGACCCAATCAGTCATGCCAAATTTTGAACCTCTCAATATTATGAAATATTGTCTTTAACGTAACATGTGGTTCAGGTTTAATATATGTGTAGTACAATCCCGATGAAATTGAGGGAAGCTTTTCAACCACTTGTTTTTTGCAACCATTATTTTTGGTTAAGAGCAAATACTCAATATCGCTCTCTTTTGTAGTCTCCACATGAAAACCATTAATGCAAATATCCTTGAAATTTAACAAGGTACATGTAGATTCAAGATACAGTAAAGCATCCTCAATCACAATATTTGTACCCATAGGGAGAATGATGATGGCTCGACTAGAACTAACAATTTAAGCATCGCTACTAGCGATGGTCATAATATTTTCTTTCTTTTTTGTAAGAGTTTGGAAATATTTCATCTCCCTTAAAATGGTGTTAGTGGTGCAACTGTCAACAAGACATAGTTCTCCTTCCATTGGATTGTATCAGCAAGTTGTATAAAGAGAATAACAATAAAAATTAATTCCAATATAGAACAAATATAGTCACATATATTATATGTTGAATCATTTACAACAAGGTTGTGCTCATTTTGAGCAATTATTACAGCTCTTTATGAGCAACAAATAAGACCTATATCTTTTTACACAAATATTCAAATAAAATATATAACTTGTATGTAGATAATACATGTTGATTACATCAATTGAGATGTTAAGAGACTAAACAGTGTCTACATACGGATCTTGGAAAGCATATTCCACAAGCATGTCCTCATTTCTCATGAGTTCATCTTCTCTGGTATCAACCATTTCATTGTCATTGACAGCATCAGTCTGTCCAATATCCAGATCCATGTTTGAATTCTCAGCGAAGTGAACTTCAGCTTTTCCCTTTGGATTGTTGTTCTTGCCAACAGATTGGAGATACAAGTCCAAGTCCGTAAAGGACCAAGCAGTAAGTCGGGGGCTACACTAAATAGTGTGCGGAGTCAACCGCACCCTATTTCATCAATAAAGTTGTTTTCTCTCTACATGTGTTGATCGCATTCGAGTATTATGAAAATTCTTGAGTAATGGCGCTTTTATATCCTAGCGACAATGTTTAGCTACTTCGCAGTTGCATAGGGAGAAAGCCAAGTGCTACTTTCTGGCACTTGGGGGTTGGACCAGTCGGCAGATGCGTTTCATGAAAAAGGATAAAACGTATTATTCGGATAAGTTGGATCACCAAGATCGGGATCAACCGTAAGTTTCTATTACGAGCATAGTTACAAGTCCAATTGATCAACTATTTGGGCAAGAGTCGGATGGACTTCCTCTATGAGCTACGGCCTCCTCCGAAAGCAAGCAAACCCATCCCCGACGGCTTCGCAATCTAGGCGGGGGAAGTTTGACTTCGCGATGGCGAGGCCTTGGCCGGTGCATGTTATTGCGGCCTCCCGGGTGAAGACCTTGATCCGCTCAGGAATAGCGTCGAGGTGGGCAACCAGGAGGTCAGGATCGTTCGGCGGCTCCTCGTCCGGATAGAGGCATTCAAGTATTGGAGCAATTCCCGTCGAGGCTCGGCGGCGAAGCTCTGCGCGACCAGTCAGGTGAGGCATATCAGTCGGGTTTCAATGAGGTTAAGCCAGGGAGAGCCAGTCGGGAAAGATACCTTCCAACTCTTTAGCCGACCCCTCGGCTCGAGCGTTGGCTTGGCGAACTTCCTCCTCAGTGCCTTCTGCCTCGCCTCCAGAACTACACTCGACAGCAAACATCGAAGAACATTATATATGAAACATCCTTCTTAGAGATTTAGCACGGATTGGGGTCTATACCTCGGTTTGTGTTGGACTCCTCCACGTGGCGGAATCGGAGCTCGGTTACTTCGCAGTGGAGCTCTTCGATCCGGCCACGATATTGTCGCTTGGCGGCATATAGCGCGTTGTCAAACTCATCGCGCGTCTTCAGTTCGCCTACCGTTTTCTCCATACACTGGGTCTTCTGCTTCGACCTCTCCTTCATGCGCTGCGTGGAGAAGAGAGGGAGATTAGTGGGATCCCCCTATGCAGGGCAAGGGTTCGTAGCGCGAAGATGTTTACCTTGTATATTTCGGCTTGAATGGCGGCTACTTGGTCCAGTACCTCCCACTCTTGACTTCACGCCCTGTCATCGACCTCGAGTTCTCCATCTCCTTCCGCCATTTCAATCGGAAGGGTGGAACGTGAGCTTTGGGGAGGCGAGGAATTTCCTCGATTTCGGTTCGAGCTCCCCGAGCCGAGCTGGATCTTCCCTTCACGACGAGGGTTGGCGGCCAGTGGCGGATGGGCCAGAGTCCTGGCAAGGTGCGGTGGGCTGAGCCGAGTCCTTGGAGCTTGGCGGCTCATCATCTTTCATTGGTTTTCTGCAAGCATTTGGGGGTCTTTCAAGATACAAATCTCTACAAATCATGAAGCGGTGGCGTCGCGAAGGAATACCTATGCGACGGGACGTATTTCATCTTGAATTTCATACCCGAACCACTCGGCCCCGAGCCGGGAGGTTTCTTCGCCCAGACGCGCCTTGGTGTGCAGACCGACGTGGCGGAGGGCTCTGTGGTCTGTGACTGGGTGAGTGGCGACTTCGCCGCTGGGCGACGGCGGCGGAAAAGAAGAGGGGTGGTGTCTTCCTCTTTATCGTCATCGTCCGAGTCCCTTGGAGCGACCCCCTAGCCTTTTTTGGTCGGAGGAGCACTCGTCGAGCCTTCAGCAGACGCTTCGAGGTGCCTCCTCAGGGGCCGGAGCCTCCGGGGCCGGGAGTGGAGAAGAAGGCCTCACGCCCTGCGACATATCAAATCACATTAATCCTGACTCTACATCGACAAACCGTGGTTGAGTTGAGAAGGGTCTTCTCCTTACCACTGGTGGCAGGTATCCCAAATTGTACGGAGCCGGGCATTCCACTGAAGCTATCTCCGAGCCCGGAGCAAAAAGCTCAACCATTCGGCTGATGATTTCCTTCTGCATGAGGTTTTCATGGGTTTCCAGTGGTGTCTTGGGTCCCCGAGTACTGGCGAGATAGACCCTCTCCTTGATGGGTTGGATACTGGCGTTGGGTATAGTTCCACACTACCCCAACTCCGGTCAACCCAATGAGACTTGGCTCATGGAGAAGAACAAGCGCCTTTCACTTGGCTCACCTCATCATCGCGAGGAGAGAGATCGATCGGAGGACGGATTTGTAGGGCACTCACGGAGAAGGAAGGAGGATCGAGGACGGTTGGCACGATAGAACCACTCGAGTGCGGCCTTTGTTGGAGGTTTTCAGCGAAGATCGAAATAAAACTTCTTGACCCTTCCATGATTGGAATCCTTGCCCGCGCCTTGGGATTGTCCTTATTAGGGTAGGGTTTGAGGAGAAAAGGAATCTGAAAAGGTCGAAATGGGGAGCGATCCCCAAATAGGCCTCACAGACGTGGACAAAAATCGCGATATAAAAGATGGAGTTGAGGTTCAAATGCGAGACCTCAATCCATAGAAATGGAGCAAACCACGGAAAAAGGAGGAGCAAGGAAGGCCGAAGCCGCGGAGGAAGAAAGATTCGAAGACCACTACCTCGTCCTGGTGTTTGACGTGAAAATTTCACCTTTTTTTTAATGCTGATAATTTATTTATCGCATTATTGAATATTTAATCAAGAGATAATTATCAACAAATGTGCAACAGCTTTTTATTATTATTTTTTAAAACACGGGTTTAAGAGATAAATACGGGACTTATCTTGTTAACCAAGATACAACAGCCAATCAGATCCTACAAATCCGGCTTGCTTTTGGCTATAAAAGGCATAACACACCCCTCACAAAGGAGGTCTTTTTTCGCACGACACACAAGTTTCCTCTTCCGCAGGTTGTAGAGATCGGGCTTTTTCTGGGCTAGGTCTTCTTCTCTGCAGGTTCTTCACGGCAACGAGGACTCTTCGGCGGGGGCCATCGATACTCTTTTGCAGGTTGCAGGGATCGGACTCTCTCTTCTTCTCTGCAGGTTGAACAGGGAGGAAGCCACACACACGGAAGTCGTTTCTTTCGCAGGTTTTGAAGATCAATTACAGGAGGAAGTTCGAATCGGACTAGATGGAGAACGGGATTGCAGGTTGATAACTTCTCCATAATCCTACCTCTATCTTCTATCTTCTTCAGTGTAGGGATGGACAAGGACTCCAAACCGCCGGTGCCCACGCGTCGCCGCTGTTTGTAGCTGTCCCCAAGGCGCCATCTCGCCCCATGCCGCTGCTGGGTCGCCGTGCACCGTCGCCTCAGATGGCAGGCGCGCCTCAAGCCGCCGCCGTCCCCATGCCGCCGCCGGACCGCTTGCGCCGCTCCTGGCCGGCGCCGCCCCTGACCAGTGCGTTCCAACGCCGGCGCCGCCCCATGCCGCTGCCCCAGCCGGCGCTGCCCCTGACCGGCGCGCCCCATGGTCGGCGTCGCCCCTAGTCAGCGTCGTGCCACCCGGCCTCCTCCTCCCTTCTCCCGGCCGGCCTCCTCCTCGCTTCTCCCCTCTCTCTGTATGTGTATGGCTGCGGGGTGGGAGGAGCACGATGTGGGGAATGAGTGCACAGGGAAGAAGAAGAAGATGGGGAATTAAGGGGATTTCGCACTTTTGCAATTTAGTCCCTGGATTAAGGGTGCTGAAACCTTATTTTAGCCCCAATTCCTAGTGTTCCTTTAACAAGATATTTACAGTTTAAACCTCTGAATATGCCATACTTGCACTAGGGTGCTTTACGATCCTGATTTAGCCCCTTTCATAATGAATAAGCTATTTAACTTATCTGCTTTTAATTTCACAAGGGTGTTAATAAATCTTATATAACCCCTATATCTCGTATCATCATTATATGTTGTCCATCCAGCATAATCACATTTGCATTAGGGTGCTAATGTAGTATGGCCCCATATTTTGTTAATTTGTATCATCAGCATCTATAATTTAAAGGGAGCTTAACCATAATTTAGCCCCATATTCATACGTGCTTTAAATATTTGAATAATCATGTACTTGCTAGTAAGGTGCTTATAAATTATAGTTAAGCCATGTTTTCATGTCGTTCCTATTTTGTAGTTTATCCAATGTTCTCATATTTGATATAGGGTGTTAGACGATAAGCCAACCCCTAAATACTCCAATCATATATTGATCTGATATAGGGTGCTAGCTGGTCTTAATTTAGCCCCATGTTCATCTCTGCTTTAAATAAGTCTTTTAGACTTAAAATATTATACAAGGTGCTTACGAAATATACTCGAGCCCTTTGATTTTCTATTCAATAATTACGACATGATGTCCAGAACGGGAGCTATACTTTATGAATGCCCCGTAGTTACATAAACATCAAATAAGTGATGCGTCTTTACGCAATGCAATATTTATTGTGATCTTCTGCAGGTCGCTACATTCCCATGATGTGTCAAACGGGAGCTATACTTTATGAATGCCCCGTAGTTACATAAACATCAAATAAGTGATGCGTCTTTACGCAATGCAATATTTATTATGATCTGCTGCAGGTCGCTACATTCCCATGATGTGCCAAACGGGAGCTATAAATCTTAAAATGCCCCGAAGTTACATAAAATATCAAAATACCATATCCATTGTGATCTATTGTAGGTTGCTGATGAATACATGTCAATATATCTTGCAGATCTATTTTGCAGAATTATCCAACCCGACGAAGTGTGTTATCGCCCAGTTGGTCAAGCCTAGCATCTATGCATGTTTTGATTTCAGGTTATACACATATCCCAGTTGTGCTGCTTCGAGGCCGATGAGGCTTTACGACATAAAGTGCGAGTCCATCATACAACGACTTATATCTTGGCGCATGGTCATATCGACCATAGTTCTTCTTGGCGCCACTTACTTTGTTTATTATCTATTTTCTCTGCATGCATAGTGACTGCAGGCGAAGACTGATGTCGACGATAACACAGCTTAATCAGAGGTGTTCTGTGAGATTTATCTTGCAGATGTAATTAACCGGGAGACCTTCCGAGGCCCCGGGAACAGCGACCTTGCAATCGCCCATGTTAGATGTTCCTATCTATAGGCTATGGAGCGCAAATGTATCGGGAGATCAGATTTTATTCCATTAATAAAATATCGATTTCCGTATTTATTATTTCTTTTGTGTATTTATATACACCGCACGCCTGCATGTTATTTTATTCTCACCCGGTCGCTGAGTTTAGCGTTATATAAACCATAGAAAAGGAAAAACACCAAACACTGGCGAGGGGGGGCAGATTTGCCGGCAAGGCGCGAAGATATGAACCCTTCCGACGGAGCACGCCGAGGAGACCACCTTCAGAGCCTCCGCTCGATCGTGGTGGACTTCATCCACTTCTTTGCGTTCTTATTGCCTCGGTGATGGTGGGGATGGTGGAGCCATCGCGATTGGAGACAGGTGGCGGCGGGCGACGGCGGAGAAGAACCCTAGCGGTGAGTCTGCTGGGAGAAGTTAATCGACCGTGGCAGCGAGCGAAGTGAACTAATTTCGTTCCTCGTTCCTAATTTATCGCGAACGGGCAAAATCTCGCATTCGGGCCGGCCTTAGTCTAGCGGGATGTGGCCTTTTCGCGAGGGTTCGATAATCACTCGGTCGGTAGAGTGATTCTCCCAAGAGGTCTGCGTTCTGTGTACCGACCGCTGTCTAGGAAGCAAGCGAGCCTAACTACTCGGACGAAGCGATGTTGCGGATTCAAAATCAAATCGAGAAGAAGCGGCATTGTGGATCCAAAATTGGAGCAAAGACAAAGGCATGATATCCAGAAGATTTTCATTAAAAGGGCTCTTAGGCCCGATTACATATTTTCCGCGGCACAGCACATCGAGCTAGGGCTCGTCGCTGGCTCGCGGAGGTGCAAAAGAAAAAGCCCCCCGATGGGAGGGCCTCAGTAATACCCCCCGTGCGCGAGGAGGGCTGCAACCAGCGCGTCCTTAAAAGGGAGGCGCACCTTGTAGTGTTGCGGAAACCCGCGGATCAGAACCCTAAGGGATTCCACCGCGGTGATTTCCGCCCTCGCCTGAGCGAAATCCCGCCAGAGCTCGTCCTCGAAAGCTTGGGCGGCGGCTCTGGCGGCGGCTTCCTCCTCGTCCCTTGCGCGGGCCTCGTCGATCCACGTCAGGATCATCTCCATGATGTTCGCCATTGCTCTCGAAGCGAGGTGGGGTGTAGATTTTTGGCTGCTGCCGAGGAAAAGAAAACTCAACAACCCGAAAGCTGGTGGTGAAATAGTATTCCGCCCCTGGGGTTCCTTTTATACACAGGAGAAATTCAAGGGTCACGCCTTGGAATCCGTTTCAAACACAGTAAAACCTTCATGGCAATGGGACGGAAGTGGATCTGAATCGGTTTCCGACGAGGCAGCGTCACCTTGCCGCTGCGTGAGAAAAGGCGCGCAACGTTTACGCCTCCCCTAATTGGGCTTGGGCTAAAATTGCAAAGGCGATCCCTTAACAGCTTTCTTAACACGCCACTAACGGTGGCAATGTGTTAAAATCGAGCCTAATTCGCCTCGGTACACCCCGAGGGCATATGACCGGCAGTATAAAATTAAAAAGTGTTTCACGGCATACCCCATGTTGGGTCACTAGCCAACTTCGCATGCTCGAAGTTGGGTGTTGGTGAAACTTGGGTTCAATTTCTTGAGGTATGCCTTCTATAAGGTCGCCTGTTGTACACCGCTCCCCGGGTACAAATGCCTCTCGGCAAAATTGCATCCAATCGGTACGCCCCAAAGGCACGCCCCATGATGGGCCAATCGCTGCTTTTGCATTGCAGGAGTGGGTGTCAAGTAGCCGAAGTCATCTGTTGAGGCGATGCGCCTAATGGGCCGAATAAACTGGAGGTCGGTATTGCCGATCCAGGCGCTGCTTCAACACTAAAACTTAAGATTTCTTGAGTTCTTTACAATCTCTTTTCAGATTACAGGAGATATTGGCGAAACCAGTCGGCCGGACATCTGACTCGATCGTAAAGCACTCGGGGGCTACTGTGGACTATATGGGCCCCGAGTATCCTCTAGAAGGCCCATAAGGGAGCAGATGGGGGCGATCCAAGTTGGTCGGTTAAGGATAGGGACCACTCGGGCTACGCGAAGCTTGAGCCGCAAGGAAGTTCCCGAGGATATAATCTATCTCCATGTAATTAGCAAATCAACACATGCATTCTATGTAACTGCATACCAGAATTAGTTACCAGGGATCCCGAGATATCCTATAACTCTATCTCTCCCTACATTATATAAAGGGAGGGGGTGGAGGCCATCGGCATAGAGCTCTGATAGGCATCTAAGTCTACAGCGCATAGCATCATCTTGCATCTCGCATCTTGATCCACCATATAATCCCAGAACACAAGACGTAGGGTATTACCTCCTCCGTTGAGGGCCTGAACCTGTCTAACCCTGTCTTGTGTTACCATTTAGCTTAGTTCTTGATTAGCGTCCCCTCGTACAAATTCATTGCCGGTGGTGACCCCCCAGTTAGTCACCTGCCGACACTTATTAATAGTCTTTTGCTTCTTTTTATCCTTCTTTTGATTAGTATTAACACTAGTACTTGGAATATTAGCATGCACCTCGGTTACAGCTATTGCCCCAGTTGGGCGTGTATGATGATTCTTCTTAAGAAGCTCATCATGTTTATCTGCCTGAAGCAGAGTATAAATCAAATCCTAGTACTTAGTATATTTTTGTTGACGATATTGCTGCTGCAATATCCTCATAGAAGGATGAAAAGTGCAAAGAGTCTTTTCAATCATGTCCTCATCTCTGACCGCCTTCTCACAGAATCTCAACTTTGAATTGATCTTATGCACGCGTGAATTATAGTCAGCAACTGACTTAAAATGTTGAAAGCTTAACATAGACCATTTTCGTTGAGCCTCAGGCAACATGATCGTCTTTTGTTGGTCATATCTGTCCTTTAAGGACTTCCACAAAGTGACTGGATCCTCCTCCATCAAATATTCAGTTTTGAGATCTGAATGAAGGTGGTGCCTGATAAAATGTAGAGTTGTAGCTTTGTAGTTTTCAAGTATAGGCACTACACCCACAACAGGATCATTGATGCATGCAGATAACTCCTAGATGCCAAGTTGATTTTTAAATCCATGGCCCAGGTTAAATAATTAATGCCATCCACAGCAAGTTCAGCAAACTCCTTTTTGGAGATATTAGCCATATCTACAATAATCATGCGATTCTAATTAATTTACTTCGCCAAGTAAATCAAAAAGCATGAACAAGTTGCAATTTTATTGAATAAACAGGTCTTATATTAATTTTCTGCATTTTAAGTTAAGCAAAATAACTTAAATAATTAAATAATGTAGAAAAAAGATGAATTGACGTAGACCTTGGAGCAATGGGCGAGATACTCTCACCATGGACAAAATCCATAGGACCCATGCCCATGCCAGATAGCACATAAGGTAATCGTCATCTACCATATGCAATATGGAAAAAATGAAATAAATGCAATAACGTAGACATTATAGCGATGGGCGAGCTACTCTCACTATGGTTAGAAACCATTGGACCCATGCCCGTGCCAAATAGCACACAAGTAATCGTCATCTACATAGGTTTTCTAGCATTGACATGAATTTCTGCAATTTAAGTTAAACCAAAAAAACTTAAATAATAAACAATGTAGAAAAACAATAAAGTGACGTAGACCTTTTAGCTATGGGCGAGATGCTCTCACTATGATTAGAAACCATAGGACCCATGCCCGTGCTAGATAGCACGTAAGGTAATCGTCAACTAAGCATATTCATGGAAAATAAATGCTAGAAAAGAGACAATAATTAGAACAAACAATATGGGGTAAAAAGCATACATGCCACTGAAGAGTCATCTTTGGGCAGAAATGCCATCGTAGAGACTCTAATAACGCAGGGAGAATTTCACACAAAACGTGCATACAAAACGTGCATACATGCCATTTTCTGAGCTAGGAGAGAATTTCGGACAAAATACAGGGAGAAATACGGTTGAAATACATGCTGACATGTGGGGCCCATGTGTCAGCCTCTCCACTTCATCTTCTTCCTCCTCCTACTCTCTCTCTCTCTCTCTCTCTTCTCTCTCTACCCGATCTGCCTCACCTTGGCGACGGGTTCCGTGAGGGCGGCCCAAAGTGGTGTGGTGACCATTCTGGTGGCGGCGGCACGGCAGGGGACAACCCTGGGGCAATGGCGATGAAGCCTGCACTACAGGAAACGAGACTATTGTGGGCGGCCTAAAAACTTTTGTCGGCGGCCCAAACACCACCGATACTATTTTAAACTCTATGTCGGCGGCCGCAACAAAGACCGCGAACATTACAACACAATGTGGGCGGCCGAAAATAAGCCGCCCACACTGGTCACGCTGCCTCGCCCGCCTACCGACAAATTTGAAATTTGGAGCCGCTGAACTAAGCTCTATCGGCGGCCAATTTTATGCCATCGACACAGAAGCACCCACCTCACGGCATCTTAACGGCCTAACGAAACCACCTCAAGGCGGGCCCGCAGTCCAGACAGAAGACGTCTCTACCATGATGGGCCTACTTGGGAGTTCCAGGAGAGGAGCCACGCAGCATCAGTGTCGTCGGCATATGATCCAACCGCCCACAAAAAACCACAAAGGTGTCGGGACCCGCCTGAGCGAGTCGAGTCCCTTTTGTGCCTTACTGTACTAGTCCCTGGATCAGTAGCTAGTACACAGATTTCCAGAACTTGGATCATAACCATTCTTATTAAAACATTTAATATTACATCAGAGTGCAGCCACTAAGGCTCTTAATACAAAAGACTGGCACGCAGGCCATACAACTGCGGAAGCATGGGTACATAGTAAAATCCAAAAGAGAATTCCAACACAATCCCACAGGCAAAGCTGTAGTAGTGATCCTAGGCGTCGGAGAAATCCACGTCTTGAACACCATCGGCGAAGTCGCCGTCTTCGGGCTCACCATTGTCCGGGTCGTCATATTGAGGCTTCGTTCCTGCCCGTTGGAATGAGCAGCACCGCGAGTGAACGCGAGGGTGAGTATATGTGCAAATACTCGCAAGCCAAATTGACATATGCATATGAGGGTTTTAGCAAAGGGGTTTTAGGGTTTATTTTGCGGAAAGCAACTTTATAAATTTTCCTCTATCTTTGAAAATGTGGTAAAGAGTTAAGAAGAGTTAAAATAAATATCTTTCTTTTGAATCTCCGGCTACCCACCGGTTTTAATCCAGCACGGGCAACTCATGGCTACCTGCCATGTCCATCCAATGATCATATGGCTATCTGCCATAGAAATCCAATGTCAGGGCTAACCGCCAAATCAAAATCTCCGGGCTATATGCCATGTAAAAACCATAACCTCAGGGCTAGCCGCCATGCAAAACTCATGACTACCTGTCATGCTAACTCAATCACTTCACAGTGTTCTGCTGCGAAGGCCCAAAACAAGACTCACGACGTTCTGTCGTGGTTTTCTTTTAAAGCGCCATTTCGAAAACAAATGAGAAAAACTACCATGAGGCAGCGCTCCGTCGCCCGCCCTTGACCGTGGGCATGGCTGTCTAGACAGTTCTACACTCTACAGAGGTTGCACGCTTTACCCACGAGAGGTAATTTACAAAGTAAACCACCACAAGGTCTTTTACCAACTCACTCCTAGCTCAGGCATCACCGCTAAGGATTCTACCTCAGTGCGGTACTCGATTGCGGTGACCCCTCTTGCGCCAATAGGTTCAAATCTGTGCGACACCGTTATCCACGGATGCTACACTCAATTCTGTGGCACCGTCATGTGCGAGCACTATCCAAAATCTGCTCAAATCTGAGCGGTCTCCGTTATCCACGGTTCAATTCCGTTAACCACGGATTCTGCGCGACACCGTAGGCTATGGATTTTGCGCTGCCTATTCCACCAAGTGAGATGCCCGAACTAAGAGTTTGAAGGGTACTCAACCAGGGCCTGCCCATACCAGCACTCGTGGTTGCACTGTTGAACTTAGTTTGACTACCTCAAGGACTCGGTCCTAAGGGATTTGGGTGGTTCCCACACTGGGCCCGACTCTCGTGCATACTGCACCAATCCATACAACCATCCACCCAAATCAGGGTTTTCCGAAAATAATTTCCCATTATAACAATAACTATTGTACCCCAATAGTCCCATTTTATTAAACATGACAGCATCAACTGTCTTTAAATCACGCATTCCAAACATTGCATTTCACACGAAAGAACAGTGACGTATAAAACAATACATAGCAGGGCTAAGCACTTTAACGATGAACTAATCAATGAAATGGCAATAAACAAGTTATGTATTCCTAGGGTTGACAAGGATCAGGTTTATACGATAATAATAAATTTGCTAGGCATTTAACTAATCAGCCTAAGTAATTAGCATTTTTAAATTTCAACTATCATGCATATTCACAATTCTAGAAAAAAGCATTTATAAATCTAGGTGGCAATATTATCAACAATCAATGTAGGAAATAAGTCAACAATGACTTGCCGTGAATTCAATGTTCCGGGTGTACGGTTAGGTCCTCGGCTCCAACGACGCCGGTATCCGGATGTAGCGCAAACAAATAATCACACAATAAATGCACATACAAAAATATGAATGCAATGGTGAAAATGATATTTTTAAATTTAAGTTTACATTTTTATGAATCTGTAGAAATTTATTTTACTAAATTTGAAGCTATATTGCAAAAGATATGAAATTAATTAATTTTACGCATTACAAAATAAAAGCGATAAATGGGCTTGCGGCTACCTTGACCCAGAAGCCTGCCTTCATGGGAGGTCATGCACTGGCTTTGGCTACTGGGCCGGCTCGGTCAAAGCTGCCCACGGCGGCTTTGGCAGTGGCGCTGGCCCGGCTCGGCTCGGCCTAAGGAGGAGGGTGGCGTGCAGGGGCCCAAAGCGGCATGGCTCGAGGGGGAGGCGGCTAACGGGATGGGGCCCTTTGTCGGAGAGATGAACAGGAGCGGGCGGGAGGCTCGGGCGGGCGGCGATTCCCATGAGGTGGGTTGAGGAAAAGGAGAGGTGGCTCGGGAGAGCTAAGGAGGGTCGGCACGGAGATCGTGGCCAGCGAAGCTCATGACGGCTCGGGCGGTTGAGTCGACGGCAAGACGCAGGAGATCCGCCGTGAGGAGGAGAGGTTCTAGGTGCTTTGGCGAGCTTGATGAGGTTAGTGGAGGTGATGGTGGCGTGAATTTGTTCGGGGAGAATGAGGTGGTGGCCTGGCGTTCTTTGTGCTCCGGTGAAAAATGGCACACGGCAAGAGGTACATCGGCAGCGATGGATCTCGGAGGAGCTCTCCGTGGCTCTGGGAGGAAGAGACTCACCGAGCTTACCTTTGGGGTCGAGCACTGCACAGTGTGCCCGGGATGAGAGGAGGAGGCGGGAGGAGCGTGGCGGGGGGCTCGGGCTTTATAGCCGTGGCGATATGACATAACGGGTGGGGACCACGGCGGCAAGTGGGGAGACGGCGTGATCCGGAGGCCACGCCGTGAGGTCTTGTGGTAGGGTCCACAGTATTTGGAAAGGAGTGGCGCAGAGAGCTCGGGAAGAAGACAAACCAAACGGGAGAAGAAAAAGGAGAGAAGAAAAGAAAAGAAAAGAAAAGAAAGAGGTGGGGCCCACTGGAAGAGATTTTATTTTTAAATTAGTATTTCGAGTTTTTATTTTCAACAAATATTTTCCAAATTTTTGGTATAAAATTTAGACATAATTTGATTAAATCAAATTTTGTCAAAATAGAACAATTATTTTCAAATTTAGATTTAAATTATGTATTTTTTTATCAAAATCAAATCAAAGCATTTAGATTATTTTGAAACTCAAAATATTATTTTAAAATTTAATATTAAACATTCTTTGTATTAAAGCTAAAATATTAATTACCAAAATATTCTTTTGGCTTTTGCAATTACTTATTTTAAAATTTCAAAACCAAATCATTTATTTTTACCAAAATTTTACTTTGACATTTACAATAATTAATTCAAAATTCAAAATATTGAATTTAGGCCTTTAGAAGGTAACATTCACCTTTTCAAATTAATTATTTTTTTTGAAAGTCATGCACATTTTAAAAATTAAAACATTTCGAGAAAATTTTTATTTTACATGAAATAATAATGGCATGATTTTTAGGGTTTTGAAAATGGGGATGTTACAAAAGGGTCCGGGGCGGGGGTCTTTGTGGGCGGCACGACGCCAAGACGCCCACATTACCGAACTTTTGTGGGCGGCTGGAGCGTAGGCCGCCCACATTGCTCCATCTGTGTGGGCGGCTTGTCGTTGGGCCGCCGACACAGACCCCCTGGCCGGCCGTCTCCGGCCCGCACTTACGCGCCTCAATTGACACTGTCCTATGTGTCATCTAAGGTTCTAGGGCATGCTAACACATCATAAGTTCTTCCACGGGGCTCTCTTGACCTGCGTTGCACTTTCGTCACAGGATTCTTCGAAACCTTGAACACAACGTCTCGGTTTGGAGGGAACATGTGTCGAATGTGTAACGCATGAAAATACAGCCTTATGGAATGACTTTTGATGTGTTGCGCATGCCTTATAACCTTAGATAGCACATAGGACACTATGGATCGAGCCGCGGGTGGCCCGAAAACGGCCAGGGGGCAGGGGATCTTTGTGGGCGGGATAGGTGGAGGCCGCCCATAATACTAAGTCTTTGTGGGCGGCACGACGACAAGCCGCCCACATTACCGAACTTTGGTGGGCGGCTGGAGCGCCGGCCGCCCACATTGCTCCATCTGTGTGGGCGTCTTGTCGTTGGGCCGCCGAAACAGACCCCCTGGCCTCCCTGGCCGTCTCCGGCCCGCACGTACGCGCCTCAATCGACATTGTCCTATGTGTCACCTAAGGTTCTAGGGCATGCTAACACATCATAAGTTCTTCCACGGGGCTCTCTTGACCTACGTTGCACTTTCGTCACAAGATTCTTCGAAACCTTGACGTTCGTGGCACGAAGCTGACACAACATCTAGGTTTGGAGGGAACATGTTCCGAATGTGCAATGCATGGCAATACAGCCTTATGGAATGACTTTTGATGTGTTGCGCATGGCTTATAACCTTAGATAGCACATAGGACAGTGTGGATCGAGCCGCGGGTGGGCCAGAAACGGCCAGGGGGCAGGGGGTCTTTGTGGGTGGGATAAGTGGAGGCCGCCCACAATACTAAGTCTTTGTGGGCGGCCCGATGACAAGCCGCCCACATTACTAAACTTTTGTGGGCGGCTGGAGCGCAGGCCACCCACATTGCTCCATATGTGTGGGCGGCTTGTCGTTGGGCGCAAACCACAGACCCTCTGCCGTCTCGGCACTGCGTCTGGCGCCTCAATCGACACTGTCCTAGTGTCATCTAAGGTTCTAGGTTATGCTAACACATCATAAGTTCTTCCACGGGGCTCTCTTCACTTGCGTTGCACTTTCGTCCTTTGGATTCTTGAAACCTTGGCGTTAAGTAGCCTGAAAGGCGACATAACGTCTAGGTTTGGAGGGAACATGTGCCGAATGTGCAACGCATGGCAATACAGTCTTATGGAATGACTTTTGATGTAACCTTAGATAGCACATAGGACAGTGTAGATCAAGCCGTGGGTGGGCCAGAAACGGCCAGGGGCCACGGGGTCTTTGTGGGCAGCATAAGTGGAGGCCGCCCACAATACTAAGTCTTTGTGGGCGGCACGACGACAAGCCGACCACATTACCGAACTTTTGTGGGCGGCTAGAGCGCAGGCCGTGCACATTTCTCCATCTGTGTGGGCGGCTTGTCGTTGGGCCGCCCACACAGACCCCCTGGCCGTCTCTGGCCCGCACGTACGCGCCTCAACCGACACTGTCCTATGTGTCATCTAAGGTTCTACGGCATGCTAACACATCATAAGTTCTTCCACGGGGCTCTCTTGACCTGCGTTGCACTTTCGTCACACGATTCTTTGAGACCTTAACGTTCGTGGAACGAAGCCGACACAAAAGTTTAGGTTTGGAGTGAACATGTGCTGAATGTGCAACGCAGGTCAATATAATCCCATGGAATGACTTTTGATGTGTTGCGCATGCCCTAGAACCTTAGATAGCACATAGGACAGTGTGGATTGAGGCGCGGCTGGGTGGGCCGGAAAGGGGCCAAGGGGGCCTGGGGTCTGTGTGGGCGGGACTAATAGAGGCCGCCCACAATACGTACTCTCTGTGGGCGGCATAGAGTTTAGCCACCCACAATACCTCATTTGTGTGGGCGGCAGTAGTTTTGGCCGTCCACATTGCTCCAAGGCCCCCCGACCCTTGGGGTGTCTGTGTGGGCAGCATTGGTGGTGGCCTCCCACGTTTCTCTATCTACGTCGGTGGCCTTTTGCCGACCACAAAAGTCCCACTTTTGAAATTTAAGAGGCCCGTGCGCTAAGTCCTCACTTGACCTAGCGCACGGGCTAGCCCTCTCACCCCCACGCCAGATCGGTAGGCCACGCCGCCCACGCCGATCGGCCTCCCCACGCTGCCGCGCCGATCCACCGCCAGAGCGTGGCCGCTCCGTCGCTCGGCCTCCCCACACCGCCGCCCAGGCCGCATCAGCCGCCCACGCCGACGCCGCCCTTGCTGCCGCCCGATCGTCGTCGCCTCTCCCACGCTGCCCTTCATCCCCACGACGCCACGGCTTCCAGCCGCCGCTGCCGCCAGACAAGCGCCTCTACCACGCCCGCTGCTCCCCGCCCGCCCGACACCGCCCGCCTACCCACGCCGACGCCTCTCCCACACGGCCCGCCACCACCTCTACCGGTGCCGCCGCCTCTCATTTGGGCCGCCTCTCCCCCACCGTGCCTCCCTCCGCCGCCGACGCAGGTACGTTCTGTATATTTTAAACATTTTATAATGTCGTAGATATGATTAATTAGCACAATTGCAATTAGTGAGTTAATAGCTATTCCTTCCGTACGTGAAATGAAATTAATTTGCGTCGTTAACCGAGCCAGCGTCAAACCAGTTCAGGGCCGCTACATATTTTCGTAAAGAACTCGGTCTATCATTCGTTGTGTTCTATTACGAAAGGTGTTGCGGTCCTGAACTGTCCACGTTTTGGACAGCCCACGGATGTGCGTTTGAGTACGATGCTCGTGGCATGGGAGTGTATGGGTTGGAACTCCGACGGCATGATCCTGACATTTTTCTAGTACAAAACATAAGCGGTACGCTGTACCCGTCGTTGCACTAGGGGAATTACAAGGTTATGCTGTCGGAATTTCTACCCGTGCACTCTCGTGTCGCGGGTACCGTACTCAAGCGCACATCCATGTGTGGGTAAACCCTCCTATTAAGCTAGTATTAAGTCTCCTGATTGTAGATCATCTGAATCAACCGCCGCCGCAGCCGATGCCAATGCCAGGGTTGTCGCAGTCTAAGTTCAGGAAGTTCATGGGGACTCGGCCACCCGATTTTTCTGGCCGTGGAGACCCAATAGAAGTGAAGATTGGATAAAGAATGTAGAGAACAAGCTCTACTTGGCTAATTGTGATGACTATGAGAGCGTGCAGTACGCTGCTCATATGTTGAAGGGGAAATGCTGCCCATTGATGGGAGAATTATTGCGCCACCAACCCAAACAATGTGAACATAGGATGGGATGACTTTGTGGAGATCTTCAAGAACCATCATGTTCCGATGAGCATCCAAGAGGAGAAGAAGCGCGAGTTCGAGGTACTGCGCCAGAATAACAGATCCATTGATCAATATATCAGCAAGTTTATCGAGTTGTCTCGATATGCGCCAGATCTTGTGGCTACTGAAAAGGCTAAGGTCTGGAGGTTCATTGAAGGGCTTGACACTTGGTATGGTGTTCAGCTAAAGCCACTTCGTTGTGAGGCGTTTGTGATGTCCTTTGAAAGGGCTCGTATCTGGGCGGAGCCAGTATAAGCACAATGATGAGAAGAAGAGGAAGTTCACTTCTCGGCGGTCTAACAACAATTCAAGGCCGGACTCATCAAGCTCCAAGTTTTGGGCGAGAATCGAGTCGGTAGAGGCAATTTCGAACTTCGGGTTTCAGCGATCGTTTACTCCTCGGCAAGGGGTAATTTTCAGCAAGTTAAGCTAGTTGCGACAAATTTGGAGGCAGTGCATAATCAGGTCAAGACTCGATTCTTTGGTGTGACTGTTTGAGTGTCATCGGCAGGGTCATCTGGCGTATATTTGTCCAGATTAAATAAGGAGGCCAACCTCGGTGAGCCAAGGAGGGGCCTTTGCTTTCGTCGGCCGCACAAGGGCGAGAATCGTGGGAGTGCATTCAAGACAGCCCAAGGAAGTGGACGTGTTAACCACGTCACGGTTAAAGAAGTGCAGAATGTTCAAGACGTTGTTCTCGGTACGTTCTTGGCAAACTCAATCCCTGTTTCGGTTTGATTCGGGAGCGTCGCATTCTTTTACTGCCTAAGAGCTTATTGTTGATAATGGTTGGAGGGTAGTACCCTTTAGGCAGTCTTTGCTTGTTCAATCGCCTGGTGGGGCAATGAACGCGAATGTGGGATGTCCGAATGTGGATATGGACATTGGAGGATATAAGTTTCCCACTAAGTTGATCATGATCAATTCCAAAGGCATCCAAGTTATTTTGGGAATGGATTGGTTGAGTAAGTATAAGGGTAATACTGATTGTGCTGATAGATCTGCAACCCTTACTACTTTAAGTGGAGAGGTCATGAAGTATGTGTCTTTGCTTAGAGAAAGCTCAGTTGTCAAGCTACATCACCTGAAGATGATGCGTGGAGACGGAGAAGAGCGTCTGCCATTGGAAGAGACTCCGATAGTGAATGAGTTCATGAATGTTTTTCCTGAAGATTTGCCTGGAATTCCGCCAGATCGGGAAGTTGCGTTCAGTATTGATTTGTATCCGTGTACGGAGCCTATTTCTCAGCGTCCGTACCGTATGAATCCTAAGGAGCTTGCGGAGATGAAGACGCAGCTTGCAGATTTGAAAGCCAAGGGTTTCATCAGACTAAGTATTTCTCCGTGGGGATCGCCTGTGTTGTTCGTGTAGAAGAAGCGTGAGAAGACCCTAGGGATGTGTGTGGATTATCGGAAGCTTAATGAAGTGACCATCAATAATAAGTATCTGTTGCCTCGAGTGGATGATTCATTCGATCAGCTAAAGGGAGCCAAGGTGTTTTTCATGATCGATTTGTGGTCCGGTTATCATCAGATCAAGTTGAGATCAGAGGATATTCCTAAGATAGCGTTAACTACTCGATATGGATTATATGAATATACTGTGATGTCGTTCGGACTCACTAATGCTCCGACACATTTTATGATGCTTATGAACAAGGTCCTGATGGAGCATTTGGACAAATTCGTCGTGGTGTTGGATTGTCCGTTGATCCGTCCAAGGTCAGTGAAATTCTCGACTGGAAGGTACCGAAGTCAATTACCAAGGTCAGGGGTTTTCTTGGAATAGCTGGTTATTATTGTCGTTTCATTGAGGGAATTTCTAAGATTTCTCGACCGCTCACCCAGTTGTTAAAGAAGGATGTCAAGTTCAAGTGGACAGCTCAGTGTCAGGACAGCTTCGAGTTGTTGAAGAAGAAGCTAACCTCGCCATCGATATTGATCGTACCGGATATTCATAAAGACTTTGAGGTGTATTGTGATGCATCGAAGTTGGGAATCGAATGTGTGCTTATGCAAGAAGGAAGAGTTGTTGCATATGCTTCGCGACAACTACGGCCCCATGAGTTGAATTATGCTACTCATGATTTGGAGTTAGCTGCCATGATGCATGCTTTAAAGATGTGGAGGCATTACCTAATTGGTAATCGCACCGAAATATATACGGATCATAAGAGCCTAAAGAATATATTCACCTAGCCAGATCTGAATATGAGGCTGAGGAGATGGGTGGAGAAGTTAGCGGACTATGACGTGGGTATCCATTACCACGATGGCAAAGCTAATGTGGTTGCCGATGCTTCAAGTCGGAAGCCCAGAAGTGAGCATATTCAAGAAGAAGCGAAGAAGCTAAATCTGATGATTGTTCCGCACGATTATGTGCATAGTCACCTGTATATGATGGAAGTGCAGCCAGATCTTCAAGAGCAGATCAAGAAGGCTCAAGATGTTGATGATGGGATTCTCGACATTATTGTTGGGATAATCCTAGAGAAGGCGCCAGGATTTGTGATGGATAAGGAAGGTATTGTTTGGTTCGATAAAAGGATCGTCATGCCTGCACAAAAGGAGCTTCGAGAGATGATTTTGAAAGAAGGTCATGATTCAACGTATTCTATTCACCCTGGGAGTACCAAGATGTATCTGGATCTAAAAGAGAGATACTGGTGGTCGGGAATGAAGAATGATGTGGCAGATTTTGTTGCTTTGTGTGATATTTGCCAAAGAGTCAAGGCCAAGCATCAGAGACCAGCAGGTTTCCTTCAACCCTTGAGAGTGCCTGAATAGAAGTGGGAAGAAGTCGGTATGGATTTCATTGTGGGTCTGCCGAGAAACCAACGAGGTTTTGATTCGATATGGGTGATCGTTGACTGATTGACCAAAGTGGCTCATTTCATTCCTCTGAGGACAAGGTATGACAGTGCTAAATTGGCAGAGATCTATATGTTAGAGATTGTGTGTCTGCAATGAGTTCCTAAGAGGATCGTTTGGGATCGAGGAAGCCAGTTCACATCAAAGTTTTGGGGAAAGATTCATTCTCTGTTGGGCACACATCTAGCTTTCAGCAGTGCCTATCATCCTCAGACCGACGAGTAGACTGAAAGGACGAATCAAATTTTGGAGGATATGTTGAGAGTAGTGGCTCTGTCAGATTCAAAGAGTTGGGATAGTGCATTGCCATATGCAGAGTTCTCCTACAATAATAGTTATCAGTCCAGTATTCAGATGGCGCCTTTGAAGCTCTGTATGGGAGGAAGTGTCGAACGCCATTGTATTGGAATGGGATTGGAGAGTGAAAGTTATTCGGCCTAGATGCTTTGAAGGAGGCCAAGGATCAAGTCAAGATGATCCAACAAAGGATGAAGACCGCCCAGCCATGGCAGAAGAGTTATGCCGATAAGCGAAGGAGAGAGTTGCAGTTTGAGGTTGGAGACCATGTTTATTTAAAGGTTTCGCCCATGAAAGGTCTTCGTCAATTCCATGTTTCTAGGAAGTTGTGTCCAAGACATATTGGTCCATTTCCAATAACGGGAAGGAGAGGAGAAGTTGCTTATCAGTTAGAGTTGCCAGAGCAATTGTCGTTAGTGCATAATGTGTTCCATGTGTCTTAACTTCGGAAGTGTCTGAGAGTGCCAGAGGAGCAGATGCCAGTGGAGGCTATGGATTTGCAAGAGGATCTGTCCTCTAAAGAGAGGCCGATCAAGATTTTGGATGTGTCAGAAAGGTGTACCCGGAGTCGGTCTATCAAGTTTTGCAAAGTGCAGTGGTCCAACCATTCAGAGGCAGAGGCGACTTGGGAAAAGGAGGAAGATTTGTAGGCTGAGTTTCCAGAGTTGTTCGAGCAGGATTTCTCTGAATCTCGGGGTCGAGATTCTCCATAAGGGGGGAAGTTTGTGACATCCTCTATTTTGTTGTATGTCACTTGTATTTTCGAAAACCCAAAAATAAATTAAAAGGGAATTGTTATATACGAAACCCTGATTTAAATTAATTTAAACTAGGTCTAAGCCAAAACCCTAGAAGACCTTTTTGAAAAATTCTAAAAACATTTCAGTACTTCTTTGAAGCCATCATCAAGCAACCCTCCAAATTTCATGTCCAAATTCCAAAGCTAGCTCGTGATTCCTTGAAGTTTTGCCGTTTTATCGGGAGCTTGTCAAACCAATAAAATAATGAGCGATCGAGGGAATCTCGTGCTCAAATTTGGAGGGAACCTTTTTGAAGCCTAATCCAAATTACCCTCCAAATGTCAGCCCAATCCTCCAAAAGAAACTCCGTTTTCTTGATAAACAAGCCCAAAACCTATCTAAATTCTACCTGGATTAGAATTCAAGTCCTAACCCAACACCTCTTAGCCCAAGGCCCAGCCCTGGTCGTCCTTGGCACTATATAAACCCCCCAAGACCCCTGCCCTAAGACCCCATCACGAAATCCCTCAAGTCCCAAACCCTAGCCATCAAAATCCTTCCCACCGAAACCCTTTTCTACGTATATTTCTCTGTGCCTTGCTCAACCTTAAGATTAGATGGTGCCATGTTGTAGATCTCGTCGAGACGGTCAAGATGGATATATGGATCGCCTCATTTGGCCAAGAAGCGAGGGCGATACGGATCGCCGAAGTTCGTCGGAATATGGAGCCGACATCGCCGCCGGCCCACCTCTCCCGCTGCAGCGCCGCTCCCCTCTTTCCGTGCCGCCCAGCCGCCCGCCGCCACCTGGCATTGCCGCATCCTGCCGCCACACGTTGCCCCCCCGTTGCGCATGTCGCCGCCAGCGTCGCTCCCTTCGCGGCCGCCACAGCGTCGTCACAGCGTCGACCCAGCGCCACACCAAGGCCGCCAATCCGCTTCGCCGCGTGTCCAGCGGCAGCGGCGTGCGCCAAGATCCCGCCTGCCGTAGCAGCTGGTTTAGCCGTTTTTCAGCCGGTTTTCTTCGGTTAAACCGGTTTATTCTTTTCTGGAATTTATGAATTTCCCAAAATTTCCAAGAATTGTTCCGGAAGCATCCGAACTCCAAATTAGGTGATTCTAGAGCCATTATTTTCCATAAATAGCCTAAAATTTATATATTTTATTGAGCTATATGTTTTGTTGATTGTTTTGCTGTTGTTGCACATATGCATATACGTGTATATCGTCCGTGTTCGCACTGCTCGAGAGGTTTCCAGGAGCCGTTTGGAGGCGGTTCCCAAGATGGTACTACTACCAAGGCAAGATAGTTTGCATCTTGCTTCCTATTTTGCAAAATTCACTTTGTTTACTTTTTGTTTTATTATCCCATACATAAAATGATGAGTTTGGGTAGAACCTAAATATATTCACATAATGTCATTGACCCTGTGAATCGTAGCCATTTTCTTGCTGCCTTAGAAATTTCCTAGCCTATCCTTTGTGCATAGTTTGCTAGTGCTCGTGGGTTGGTAGTTGTCTAGGTTCACTTTATTCAATTACTTTGGTAACTTGGTATATTTGGAGATGCTGAGTTGCTTTTAATTACCTAATCAACTAAAACCTACGTGGCATGCGTTGACTCAAGGTGGCTAGTAAGGTGGTATTGTTGGCATGTGGTTTGTGGTGGAGATAGTCACCTTGGTCTAAGGACTTTTGGCGTGTGCCAATCCAGCCAAACCATACAAGCGCAACCATTAGTGCTAGCTTAAGCATGCATGTAAGGCCTACATGTGCTAGTCCTGGCTTAGTAGTTAGGGAAAACTGTTAACACACTTTACTTTGAAAAGATCGGGCTGCGGTCCGTTGGCTCAAGAGGGGGACCCGTAGTGTCGAAACCTTAGAGGGGGTATCGGTGTTAGCCGAAGGAACTAATGAATCGCCTTGTATCGTTACTTGGTCTAGGCTCCCAAGGAAGAGCTAAGACAATAAAGTACCACTAGGCTTATGGGTAAAGTGTGCTACACTCTGCAGAGTTAAAACTATCATGATAGCCGTTTCCACGGTCATGGGAGGGGAGGTAGGCCGTACACGGTAGTCTCATGTGTTAATAATTAAACCTGATGGGTTGGTGTGGTTTGAGTTGTTCGAGGCAATTTTGTTCTACAGAGGGGCTTGAGAAGCCGAGCTCAGTTAAGTTCTCTTGGGAAATCTCTATCATTATAATTGCTACACAAACTATTTTACAACACTTTAATAATTTGACTAGTGTAGGTGCTTTATGCAAAATAACCACCCTGTCCTTGATATTATCCTTGCATCATTATAAGGACTCTTGCTGGGTAGCCGTGTACTCACTATACAAACCACGGATATATTTTTATTCAAGAGAAGAATCAGGTCCGGTATTCATACAGGATCAAGAGATTCTGTGCCGGATTTAGAGCAGGATTAGCTGACGCTCAATGGTCGGATTGGAACATCATCATACCTTATTTCCGCTGCATATTTGAATTTCCGCACTCTGATACATTATGGACAACATTATGTCATCTTTAACTAGCTATTGTAATAAGTGGTTGTACAACAATTACTTCCGCATATTATGTTATTTTCTTAGTTATTTGTGATTGTGTGATGATGTTCAACAACTGTCGCTCATGAGTTACTAGCATTGATCTTTGGGACTAGCAATCGATCGTGAGTGGATCCTGGTGCAGCCAGGGTCGCGACAGAAGTTTTTGAGGAAATGGATATCTGAGATCACAATATGGTAATTTGTTTCTATAACCCACACGCTACATGTCACAAGTCCGATCCTGATGCACGTGGCATCTCGAGTAATGAGGTTTCCTTTCGACAAGAGAGGCTTTATGTCAATAAACTTAACATTATATTGGTGCAGGTAAGTAATACTGTTTTCGTTGCCACCTAACATTATATTATGTGCATTTCTCCGCATTTAAACTCCGAAATACACGGCCTCAATCTGTAAATACGCATTGACAGGTGGGACCTATGTCCTTCCTCTCCTTCCCATCTCCTCCAACTTCTACGACTTCCTTCCAGCTCCGCGCGACCTCTTTGTCTCCTCCCACACGAGCTCCATCAGGCAGATTGGGAACATCCACCTGCGAGGAAACTTTCGCATGCGCTGGTCGCCTCCAGCAAAGCCATGCAGTGGAGAAGAGATTTCGCGTTGAGGAGAAGAGGGGCATTGGGGCAGCAGAGGTGGTGAAGTTAGGGTGCCTGAAGAAATGATGAATCGAGCTTGAATCTGAGCGCGGCGGCGGCAGCGGGGGCAGAGGCGCCGAACGAGAGCCAGGGCAAAGGGGAATCTTATTCAGTTATTCCTATATAGGATTAGGGTTTGACTAGCGAGCACCCAGCAGCCACGTCCTGGACCGTTAGATGTCAATCGAACAGCCGAGATCTCACCCGCCTCCCTTTAGACTACACCCAGCGGACTACAGTTACCCTATCACTATGTCAGCAGTAAACTGAGTCTATGTCTCTCCTAGTTTTCACTATTCATCCCTATCCTTTCCTTGCTCGTTCCCTATCCATTCTCTATCACAATTCAAAGATTCCAATTCTATCACATCCTTTCTCACTATTCACTGCTACAGTACTACGAAACCACATGCTATAGTACTACGGAAGCAGCGCTGGGTTCAGTCTTACCTCCCATTCGCTCTCTCTCTCTCTCTCTCTCTCTCTCTCTCTCTCTCTCCTGCTTCCCTTTACCATCCAGTTTCTAGTTTTGCAATCTTATTTATAAAATTGCACAATATATCAAATTGTTTGAAGTTTATATGTGCAAACTAGTAGGGTGCCCGTGCGTTGCAACGGGTGGCAACAAAATTCACAAGGTAAAAGAGTTTCTGAGGAAATGGATATCTGAGATTACAATATGGTAATTTGTTTCTATAACCCACACGCTACATGTCACAAGTCCGATCCTGATGCACGTCGCATCTCGAGTAATGAGGTTTCCTTTCGACAAGAGAGGCTTTATGTCAATAAACTTAACATTATATTGGTGCAGGTAAGTAATACTGTTTTCGTTGCCACCTAACATTATATTATGTGCATTTCTCCGCATTTCGCTCGAAATACACAGCCTCAATACGCGAAAATACGCATTGACAGGTGGGACCTATGTCCTTCCTCTCCTTCCCATCTCCTCCAACTTCTCGACTTCCTTCCACTCATGCGACCTCTTTGTCTCCTCCCACATGAGCTCCATCAGCAGATTGGGAACATCCACTGCGAGGAAACTCTCGCATCTTACTGGTCACCACCAAAGAAAGCCATGCAATGGAGAAGAGATTTCGCGTTGAGGAGAAGATGGGCATTGGGGCAGCAGAGGTGGCGAAGTTAGGTGCTGGAAGAAATGATGAATCGAGCTTGAATCGGCCTTGGCGGCGTGGCAAGAGGCGCGAGAACGAGAGCCGAGGCAAAATGGAATCTTATTCGGTTATTCCTATATAGGATTAGGGTTTGACTAGCAAGCACCCAGAGCGACATCTTGGACCGTTAGATGTCAATCGAATGTACCGAGATCTCACCCGCCTCACTTTAGACTACACCCAATGGACTACGGTGACCCTATCACTATGTCGTGATGAACCGAGTCTATGTCTCTCCTAGTTTTCACTATTCATCCCTATCCTTTCCTTGCTCGTTCCCTATCCATTCTCTATCACAATTCAAAGATTCCAATTCTATCACATCCTTTCTCACTATTCCTTTGCTATAGTACTATGAAACCACATGCTATAGTACTACTAAGCAACGGCTGGTTCGATCTTACCTCCCTCTCCTCTCTCTCTCTCTCTCTCTCTCTTTACCATCCAGGTTTCTAGTTTTGCAATCTTATTTATAAAATTGCACAATATATCAAATTGTTTGAAGTTTATATGTGCAAACTAGTAGGGTGCCCGTGCGTTGCAACGGGTGGCAACAAAATTCACAAGGTAAAAGAGTTTCTGAGGAAATGGATATCTGAGATTACAATATGGTAATTTGTTTCTATAACCCACACGCTACATGTCACAAGTCCGATCCTGATGCACGTCGCATCTCGAGTAATGAGGTTTCCTTTCGACAAGAGAGGCTTTATGTCAATAAACTTAACATTATATTGGTGCAGGTAAGTGATATTGTTTTCGTTGCCACCTAACATTATATTATGTGTACTTCTCCGCATTTTGCTCGAAAGACACAGTCCGAATACGTGAAAATACGCATTGACTGATCGGACCTATGTCCTACCTCTCCTTCCCATCTCCTCCAACTTCTACGACTTCCTTCCAGCTCCGCGCGACCTCTTTGTCTCCTCCCACATGAGCTCCATCACGCAGATCGGGAACATCCACCAGCGGGGAAACTCTCGCATGCGCTGGTCACCACCAGCAAAGCCTTGCAGTGGAGAAGAGAGTTCGCGTTGAGGAGAGGATGGCATTGGGGCAGCAGAGGTGGCGAAGTTAGGGTGCCGGAAGAAACGATGAATCGAGCTTGAATCTGAGCGCGGCGGCGGCGGCGGGGGCAGAGGCGTAGAGCGAGAACTGGGCAAAATGGAATCTTATTCGGTTATTCCTATATATGATTAGGGTTTGACTAGCAAGCACCCAGGAACGACATCTTGGACCGTTAGATCTTAATCCAACAGCCCAGATCTCACCCGCCTCACTTTAGACTACACCCAGCGGACTACAGTGACCCTATCACTATTTCAGCAGTAAACTGAGTCTATCTCTCTCTCCTACTTTTCACTATTCATTCCTATCCTTTCCTTACTCGTTGCCTATCCATTCTCTATCACAATTCAAAGATTCCATTTCTATCACATCCTTTCTCAATATTCACTGCTATAGTACTATGAAACCGCGTGCTACAGTACTACGGAAGCAACGCTGGGTTCAGTCTAACCTCCCCTCCGCTTTCTCTCTCACCTGCTTCCCTTTACCATTCAGTTTTCCGTTTTGCAATCTTATTTATAAAATTGCACAATACATCAAATTGTCTGGAGTTCATATGTCCAAACTAGTAGGGTGCTCGTGCGTTGCAACGGGAGGCAAAAAAATTCGCAAGGTAAAAGAGTTTCTGAGGAAATGGATATCTGAGATTACAATATGGTAATTTGTTTCTATAACCCACATGCTACATGTCACAAGTCCGATTCAGATGCACTTGGCATCTCGAGTAATGAGGTTTCCTTTCGACAAGAGAGGCTTTACGTCAATAAACTTAACATTATATTGGTACAGGTAAGTGATACTGTTTTTGTTGCCACCTAACATTATATTATTCTCATTTCTCCCCATTTCGCTCGAAATACACAGCCCGAGTACGTGAAAATACGCATTGACAAGAGGGACCTATGTCCTTCCTCTCCTTCCCATCTCCTCCAACTTCTACGACTTCGTTCCAGCTCCGCGCGACCTCTTTGTATCCTCCCACACGAGCTCCATCAGGCAGATCGGGAACATCCACCAGCAGGGAAACTCTCGCATGCGTTGGTCGCCACCAGCAAAGCCTTGCGGTGGAGAAGTGATTTCGCGTTCAGGAGAGGCGAGGAATCGGGGCAGCAGTGGTGGCGAAGTTAGGGTGCCGAAAGAAACGATGAATCGAGCTTGAATCTAAGCGCGGCGGCGGCGACGCTGAGCGAGAGCCAGGGCAAAAGGGAATCTTATTCGGTTATTCCTATATAGGATTACGGTTTGACTTCCAAGCACGCAGCAGCGACGTCCTCGACTGTTAGATATCAATCGAACAGCCCAGATCTCACACGCCTCCCTTTAGACAACACCCAGCGGACTACAGTTACCCTATCACTATTTCAGCAGTAAACTGAGTCTACCTTTCTCCTACTTTTCACTATTCATCCCAATCTTATCCTTACTCGTTCCCTATCCATTCTCTATCACAATTCAAATGTTCCATTTCTATCACATCCTTTCTCACTATTCGCTTCTACAGTACTACGAAACCGCGTGCTACAGTACTACGGAAACAACGCTGGGTTTAGTCTAACCTCCCCTCCGCTCTCTCTCTCTCACATGCTTCCCTTTACCATTCAGTTTTCGTTTTTGCAATCTTATTTATAAAATTGCACAATACATCAAATTGTCTGGAGTTCATATGTCCAAACTAGTAGGGTGCCCGTGCGTTGCAACGGGAGGCAAAAAAATTCACAAGGTAAAAGAGCTTCTGAGGAAATGGATATCTGAGATTACAATATGGTAATTTGTTTCTATAACCCACATGCTACATGTCACAAGTCCGATCCTGATGCACGTGGCATCTCGAGAAATGAGGTTTCCTTTCGACAAGAGAGGCTTTACGTCAATAAACTTAACATTATATTGGTGCGAGGTAAGTGATACTGTTTTTGTTGCCACCTAACATTATATTATGTGCATTTCTCCGCATTTCGCTTGAAACACACAGCCCGAACACGCGAAAATACGCTTTGACAGGTGGGACCTATGTCCTTCCTCTCCTTCCCATCTCCTCCAACTTCTACGACTTCCTTCCAGCTCCGCGCGACCTCTTTGTCTCCTTCCACACGAGCTCCATCATGCAGATCGGGAACATCCACCAACGGGAAACTCTCGCATGCACTGGTCGCCACCAGCAAAGCCTTGCAGTGGAGAAGAGATTTCGCGTTGAGGAGAGGCGGGCATTGGGGCAGCAGAGGTGGTGAAGTTAGGGTGCCGGAAGAAACGATGAATAGAGCTTGAATCTAAGCGCGGCGGCGGCGCTAAGCGAGAGCCAGGGCAAAGGGGAATCTTATTCGGTTATTCCTATATAGGATTAGGGTTTGACGAGCAAGCACCCAACAGCGACGTCTTGGACCGTTAGATATCAATCCAACAGCCCAGATCTCACCCGCCTCCCTTTAGACTACACCAAGTGGACTACAGTTGACCCTATCACTATTTCAGCAGTAAACTGAGTCTATCTCTCTCCTACTTTTCACTATTCATCCCTATCCTTTCCTTACTTGTTCCCTATCCATTCTCTATCACAATTCAAAGATTCCATTTCTATCACATCCTTTCTCACTATTCATCACTATAAGATTATGAAACCGCGTGCTCTGATTACTACGGAGCGGCTGGTTCGATCTTACCTCCACTTCGCTCTCTCTCTCTCTCTCTCACCCGCCTCCCTTTACCATCCAGTTTCCAGTTTTGCAATCTTATTTATAAAATTGTAGAATACATCAAATTGTCTGGAGTTCATATGTCCAAACTAGTAGTTGCTCGTGCGTTGCAACGAGCGGCAAAAAAATTCACAAGGTAAAAGAGCTTCTAAGGTAATGGATATCTGAGATTACAATATGGTAATTTGTTTCTATAACCCACACGCTACATGTCACAAGTCCGATCCTGATGCACGTGGCATCTCGAGAAATGAGGTTTCCTTTCGACAAGAGAGGCTTTATGTCAACGAACTTAACATTTTATTGGTGCAGGTAAGTGATACTGTTTTCGTTACCACCTAACATTATATTATCTGCATTTCTCCGCATTTCGCTCGAAACACACAGCCCGAACACGCGAAAATACGCTTTGACAAGGGACCTATGTCCTTCCTCTCCTTCCCATCTCCTCCAACTTCTACGACTTCCTTCCACTCATGCGACCTCTTTGTCTCCTCCCACACGAGCTCCATCATGCAGATCGGGAACATCCACCACCGGAAACTCTCGCGTCTGTTGGTTGCCACCAAAGAAAGCCTTGCAGTGGAGAAGAGATTTCACGTTGAGGAGAGGCGGGCATTGGGGCGGCGATGGTGGCGAGTTAGGGTGCTTGGAAGAAACGATGAATAGAGCTTGAATCTAAGCGGGCGGCGACAATGAGCGAGAGCCAGGGCAAAGGGGAATCTTATTCGGTTATTCCTATATAGGATTAGGGTTTGACGAGCAAGCACCCAGCAGCGACGTCTTGGACCATTAGATATCAATCCAACACCCGATCTCACCCGCCTCCCTTTAGACTACACCAAGTGGACTACAATGACCTATCACTATTTCAAAGAAGATGGCGAGTCTATCTCTCCTACTTTTCACTATTCATCCCTATCCTTTCCTTACTTGTTCCCTATCCATTCTCTATCACAATTCAAAGATTCCATTTCTATCACATCCTTTCTCACTATTCATCACTAAAGATTATGAAAACCGCGTGCTCTGATTACTAAGCAAAGACTGGTTCGATCTTACCTCCCCTTCGCTCTCTCTCTCACCCGCCTCCCTTTACCATCTAGTTTCCAGTTTTGCAATCTTATTTATAAAATTGCACGATACATCAAATTATCTGGAGTTCATATTTTCAAACTAGTAGGGTGCCCGTGAGTTGCAACGGGAGGCAAAAAAATTCACAAGGTAAAAGAGTTTCTGAGGAAATGGATATCTGAGATTACAACATGGTAATTTGTTCCTATAACCCACTCGCTACATGTCAAAGTCCGATCCTGATGCACGTGGCATCTCGAGTAATGAGGTTTCCTTTCGACAAGAGAGGCTTTATGTCAACAAACTTAACATTATATTGGTACAGGTAAGTGATACTGTTTTTGTTGCCACCTAACATTAAATTATGCTCATTTCTCCCTATTTCGCTCGAAATACACGGCCTGAGTACGCGAAAATACGCATTGACAAGAGGGACCTATGTCCTTCCTCTCCTTCCCATCTCCTCCAACTTCTACGACTTCCTTCCAGCTCCGCGCGACCTCTTTGTCTCCTCCCACACGAGCTCCATCAGGCAGATCGGGAACATCCACCAGCAGGGAAACTCTCGCATGCGCTGGTCGCCACCAGCAAAGCCTTGCTGTGGAGAAGAGATTTCACGTTGAGGAGAGGCGGACCATTGTGGCAGCAGTGGTGGCGAAGTTAGGGTGCCGGAAGAAACGATGAATCGAGTTTGAATCTAAGCGCGGCGGCGGCGGCGCTGAGCGAGAGCCAGGGCAAAGGGGAATCTTATTCGGTTATTCCTATATAGGATTAGGGTTTGACTAGCAAGCACCCAGCAGCGACGTCCTCGACCGTTAGATATCAATCCAACAGCCCAGATCTCACCCGCCTCCCTTTAGACTACACCCAGCGGACTACAGTTACCCTATCACTATTTCAGCAGTAACCTGAGTCAATCTTTCTCCTACTTTTCACTATTCATCCCTATCCTATCCTTACTCGTTCCCTGTCCATTCTCTATCACAATTCAAAGATTCCATTTCTATCACTTCCTTTCTCACTATTCATCACATAAGATTATGAAACCGCGTGCTACAAGATTCTCAAGCGTGGCTGGTTCGATCTTACCTCCCCTTCGCTCTCTCTCTCTCACCCGCCTCCCTTTACCATCTAGTTTCCAGTTTTGCAATCTTATTTATAAAATTGCACAATACATCAAATTGACTGGAGTTCATATGTCCAAACTAGTAGGTGCCCATGTGTTGCAACGGGAGGTGAAAAAAGTCACAAGGTAAAAGAGTTTCTGAGGAAATGGATATCTGAGATTACAATATGGTAATTTGTTTCTATAACCCACACGCTACATGTCACAAGTCCGATCCTGATGCACGTGGCATCTCGAGTAATGAGGTTTCCTTTCGACAAGAGAGGCTTTATGTCAATGAACTTAACATTATATTGGTGCAGGTAAGTGATACTGTTTTCGTTATCACCTAACATTATATTATGTGCATTTCTCCACATTTCGCTCGAAATACACAGCCCGAACACGCGAAAATACTCATCGACAGGTGGGACATGTCGTTCCTCTCCTTCCCATCTCCTCCAACTTCTACGACTTCCTTCCAACTCCGCGCGACCTCTTTGTGTCCTCCCACACGAGCTCCATTAGGACGGCTCCGTCAGAACGGCGGCGGCGGAAGCATGCCTAGTCCCGGGTACGCCCGGTCCTAGCGAGGACGGCATCGGAGGAAGCTTTGCCCTAGTGCGCACCCTGTCCCGGCAAGGACGGAGGCAGAGGCGGCTTTGCCCTAGCTCGTGCTTTCCTGGTCCCGACGAGGACTGGTGTGGAGGAAGCTTTGCCCTAGCACGCGCAGTCCCAGTAAAGACGGTGGTAGGAAATCAAGGCTCCCGCTCCGGATCGAGCTCTCTCCCCTCAGAATCGAGCTCGCCGCCGTTAGCTCGTTGTCGCCAGAATCGACAATCCCACCGCTGCAAACAAGCTCGCCATCGCCTAATCGAGCTCGCCGTCGATGGAATCGAGCTTGCCACCATTTGAATCGAGGTTCCCACCGCCAATTCAAGGTTGCCGAGCTCGGCGAAGTCGGCGCCGAGGAAGACCCCATCGATCGGGGCCCCTGCCGCCGCGGACGACACCACCATCGTCCTACCGTGCACCATCAGCATGCCGTCGACGACCTTGACAGCCGACTCGATCGTCATCTCCTCTATGCCCTCTCCCATTCTCCCTTTGGCTTGATGACGACGATAGGCCCTACAGAGCGACCCAGATAGGTGGCAGAGTGGCCCAAACATGCACCTGGCAGGTGGTGGCACCGGCGGAGGCGGCGACGGCGGAGTGGCCCAGACAGGCGGCGGTGCTGGCTGGAGGAGATGGGGAGAGAGCAAAGAGAGAAGAGAGGAAGAAGAAAGGCGGTGAGTTCCGCCTATTGGTGAGAGCAAAGGGACAAGGAAGAAGAAAGGTGGTGGGTCCCGCCTGCATATATTCGCGTACTCGGGCCGCATATTCCGAGCGAAATGAGGAGAAATGCACATGCCTCATGCCAGGGATAGTATGCAGCTTAAAGAAGAGCAAGTGAAGGCAGGTGGATTCATTTGTCTACTATTAGCCATGTAAGACCATTGTCTAGCTAAAAGATTAAAAAATCTTATATATCAGGCTGAGCTGCCCTGGGTAAGAACAAGACCACATCTGATAGACACATAAGGACGATGCTTTATTATTAGCCCACATCTTAATCATAAAAGGCAAAATAGGCAAAAAAAAGAAAAAGAAAAAAAGAGTAGAACTTATCCCTTGTATATATATCACTACCATGTTAAATAGCTTTATCAACATTCTTCCCGACATGCCTAAGGCAAAGTTTGCTGCAGAGTTGCGATTAGTAAATCCAACCTTGCTCTCTCTGACCCAAACCTCGGAACTGCCAGCTACCAATCGAACGCATGGAGAAAGCATGGAGAACACAACCATGATCGTTCCTTTGACCCTCTCTCAAGAGAAGATAACATCCCAAGGCAATGAAATTTTATTTTTAGGTAAGAGCCATTTAAGAAATTATGATGAAATACCTAAACCCACTCAGACTTGAAAGGGAATCCAATTTAAGCATGCATGTGCAACGCACATCGATGACATATATCGTAATAAGTCTATAATCACATATATGTGCCATAGAATGTGAGGAGCACATGATATGATAAAAAACAAACTAAACATACATCACCTAACACAAATAAAAGTACATGAGTACATCGCTGGTGCACGTGGTATGAGGAACAACAGAAGGAAGAATCACACGAATATCACTCTATCCAATCAACTCCAACTGACATACATTGACTGTCCTATGTGTGAACTCTGCACAACCCATGGGAACTCAATACAGGATGGATCCAATATATCTAGAAACCCGCCAGAGTTGCTGCCCAGATCAAAATGGTATTGGGAGGTTGAGATCCTAAACCAATAAAACTGAGATATCCATCAATGTCAGCTCATGTCAAACAAGAGACTGAAGAGTAAGGCCAATAACATATAGTTCGAATATTTAAAATCTTCATATAAAAGGCCAAGGGAGTTGAGGACATACTTTAACAATCAGAAGGACCAACAATACATGCATGCATGAGTGCATTACATTTATTTTCTATCAACTGAAAACAACAAAGCCTACTAAAAAAACCCATGGAAAACATCGATTCATGGTTACTAAATAAATAGAGGAAGTATTATGCATTACAAACCCTAAAAAAAAAACTATGCATTACAGACACCAGCAAAAAATACACCCTTCTGCAGCAATCCAGCACCAATACAGGAGACATCAAAGACAAATAGAGCAACTATCATGGAAACATAGCTAAGAAGGGAGGGTTCTATAAGTAACTATAAGAGAAATGGGGAACACAATGTGTATCAAGGGTCCTAAGAACTGCAGTTATTAAATTACAGTTGACATGGGTGCAATCATGGTACATAATAATAATATAAGAGACAAATGGCTAGCTCAGATAATTCACAATTGGTCATAAGCAATGCAAGTCCAAGTTCTGACTTTGCAATGCCAAGTTCAGAAAAATATAAGTTTTGCAGTTAGCCTTAAGATTAAGAAATATAAGTTCTGACTTAGAAATTTCTGGTCACTGCAGCGAAGGCCAAGTTGCAGTTCTCACCAACCTCTCAAAATTTCTATTCACGCATAGAAAATGTTCAGATCATCCAACAGTTGCATGTTCCATAATAAGTCATCAATCCTAGTGTTATCAATTTATTATAGTGCATTACTAATGAAGCATGGAACAGCAGGTGTATAAAAGACAAAATGTTCATATTAGCTAACATCTACATGTTCCATAATCAATTAATAATTCATCAACCCTTACATGATCTCTCCATGGGACAAATGAATGGATACAATTATTAATAGAAGAAAACCATTTAAAAACATCAAGCAAACTGTACATCTTATTGTTGTTAACAATGCAATACTAAGAAATGCTATTAGAATCTAGGGATATCTCTATCTTATATAGAACATCGGGTATAAAATACAACACTCCACAGTAGGGTCATAAAAAGGTCTTCGGGTCAGTTATATGGATTCCACATGTTCTTGAATTATTTTTTTGGATGCCATGGTGGAATATGAAGAATCAACTTTGCTAACAAAAAAAGCACACTAACTATTTTTATGCACAAATTGATAAGTTAGGATTTCTTATTCAAAGAAATATGACCATGCTTTTCTGAAATCAGTTGACTTAAGAGCAAATCCTAGCAAATGGCTGCTTTTAGTTACACATAAAAAACTAACTATCTGGAGAATAAAATGATGAATGAGTTGACAGGTTGGAATTTTAATTCTATCACTAATAAATAAAAGTTAAGTAAACAAAATGGATGTGTTACCTAGCTATAGGTAAAATACATGATTTGTTGCTAGCCTGTTGTGAGCTAGAGCAATCATGGGCTACAACAACAACGAAAATCGGATAGCAGCTGCAGGCCTGCAGCCCAATTGTATAGTACTCAGCAATGCAACAATAAAAGTTCATAATTTCAGCAACATAGCCATATAGTTAAAAAAACAAACAGAATACATGAATAATTTTTCACCTAGTACATGAAGAATTGACTTCACACAAATAATTCTGTTATCTATTGTCTACCACCATGAACAATAAACGGAATTTTAGAAGCAGCGTTTTATACTGTATAAAATGAAAATCAGCAAATATGTTTAATTGTTTATTGTCTACCAACATGAATAATAATAGTTCTAGGAGCATGCCATCTACCTGGTTAATATTCTTGCACCAAGATATAGCATAAAGTGGTGCTAGGAGCATCACGCCATTGGTATTTTACTTGGCTCACCACATTTGAGGAGCCCTAATAGAACTAAACGAATCAAGGAGACCAGGTGCATCACCTTGCCGAGCTGTCATTGATTTACAATAGCTCACCACTGGATTTCTTCCCTAGGACTTGAACAGGGTAAATAAAAAAGGGTAGGGGTTATCATTTAAATGGTCTTCACTAGTTTTAACCCATACCCAAAAATAATCCGGGTGAACAAAAAACCATTTAAATGCATGTCTAAATAATAAAAGGATGTCTGACGAATGTTCCATGCAGACACAACCTAAAATATCAACACTCAAAAGGACTTAGATCTTAAAATACCAGTATATTGTTGGAAAGCAAATTGAGCACTATGCAAAATGAAAGAGCAGTTAGATTTCAGGTAGCAATATTTCCAAGGTTGAGCTAATATTCCCATTTCGGACTAATCTAGTCCGTACGGTCATATAATCGAGTCCGTATGATCATTAACGGGCCTTTTTTGTCCAATCCTTAAGAGAAGTCCTGATCGGGGACACCGAACTCTATCTCTAACTGGTTTCGGCCCCCTGGGGCACGTCACAGTATATAAAGGGAGGCGGGGGCATGATTTGACCACATCTAAGCAAGTCCTAAGCTAATCACGACCCTAATCATGTCATTAGCCCTAAGCCTCCCTACAACCCCAACCCGATCTCGTGGGATCGTGCCGGAGCTTTCGGGAAGGCCGTCTACCGCAATCTACAGCTGGTCCGGTGCCGCATCGAGGATCTGAAGAGTACTCGCTACTTCCATACATCTCCCGGCGTCATCTACGGCTAATCGTCACCGACGCTAATGGAATTCCCTAATCAAGTTTAGTACTAATGTGTTCCGCTGCTGTTTGTGTTCATGCGATTGGGCAAGCTAAGTGATTAAGTCTCAAATAAGTTCTAACATTTGGTATCAAAGCCAACTTGCCCTAATCCTTGAACCCTAAGTTAAGAACTAATCTTGATTAGTGTCGGACTACTAAGAAGTTTCTGAATTACTGATTAGCTCCTAATTGCATCGACTAATCATGCTATATTATTGCATGTGAAATACTTATTATCTTATGGGCTAACTGGGCTAATCCAAATTTCCGAAGGCCCAAAAAATTAGGAATAGGATGGATCCGACTTGGTTGGCTAGTAAACTTGGGATACGTGCTAAGCCCTACCCAAACACTATTTCTAAACCTAGGGCTTGACCTAAATAATTAATAGAGACTTTTATAATACATAAAATAATAGGTCTATGGCCTAGTTAATGGTGTTTTTAATATAGATAAATAATAAAAATTTACCTAATTTTTTTAAAATAAAACATTGGGACACCTAATAATTTTATTAGGATATCACAAAACCTCTCCCCTTAACGGAATTTCGTCCTCGAGATTTGGAGTGGCTTAGAAAGATTCAAAGGGACGGGAAAGAAGAGAGGGAAAAGAACTCTTGATTCTCATCTTCCTTGCTTGGTCCTTCGATTTCCTCGACGGTGGATAACTAGTCACTTGAAATGGTGCTATATTTTTGAGCCAGGTTCTGATTCGGGTCCTAAGGGTATGGGCCCACTATGCTTCCGTTGCACCACTATGATGGAGCTCCTTCCATGACCATGTCAATTGTAATACCCCCGAGTCAACAAAAATTGTAACGGTTACTTAGTTTGCTCGGACGTACCTAGTAAGGCGCCTAGAGCACCATGGGCTTCCTAGGTTGTGATATGGTTGATTCGTCCAGATCCCATCATCTGTGATGGCTTGGTGTTCTGCGTATTACGGTATTGCCCACCTTGGTTTTGCTGGAATTGATTCCCCGACTTCTGCGGGCATGAGTGAGCATAGTGTCCAACTTAGTTTCACTTGAAACATGTGACTCCTGAAGCAATGGTAGTTGTGTTCCTGCTTTGATTCTGATGGTTATTCTCGTCTTGTGAGTCCTGCTTGGCAGGCTGCTGATGGTGGTGTTGATGATGGTTCCCGTGGTGGAAACGTGGGCAATTATTGTTCCTACTCTGGTGCTGGTGGTCGGGCTTCCTCTTATGCTTGACGTTCCTGCAGTGAGCTTCCTCATAGATGGTAGCTCTTTCGGTCACATCTTCGAAAGTAGTGCATTTGAAGGGCATAACTTGCTCGCGGATCCTAGGGTCCATCCTCCTCGGTGAACCTCCACACCTTGGCCTTCTCAGTGGGGATTGCCTCCTCTGCGTAGCATGATAGCTCCACAAACTTGTCGATATACTCAGCCATGCACAGTCATGCTTCCTTGGCGTAGTCTTTCAAATTCATGTATTTTCTCATCCTTCATGCTTTGGGAATGTACACCCCTCTGAATTCTTCCTTAAAATCATCCCAAGTCATCGTGCAATGGTTGGGGTGGGTCGAACAGTAGGTTTCCCACTAGTGTGCAGCATTGCCCTTGAGCATGTGGGCAGCATATTTCACTTGATCCGCTTCTAGGACATTAACCATATCCAGTTTACTGTTGACATCCCTCAACCGATCATCTGCCTCCACTGGGTTTCCTACTCCATTGAATGCGGCTGGCCGGGTGCTCATGAAATCCTTGAAGCTTGACTGCGGTTGATGATGGTACATTGGTGTTGGGGCATTTGCCAGGGCAGGTGGTGCTTGTTGTTGCAAATTGGTCAATCGATCCACGATCAGGTTCAAAGTTTGCATCACCATATCATCTTGTTGTTGCGCTTGTTGCTAGGCTTGTTGTTGGTTTCCGGCGACTTGGGCGACGGCCAAGGCAGCAGCTTGAGTGGCGGTTGTGGCAGATGCTCCTCCGGGGCATTGGCGCTGGCGTTGGCATTGGCATTGCGCCGAGCAGCGACACGGTTACTTCTCTTGGGCGGTATCTGTCAGATTAAGGTAAGATGAGCTAGTAGGAAGTGTGTGACAACCTTAACATTAAAATAACTTGGTAAAGATTGTTTTTCACTCATCACAAGATCCAAACGGTAAAATCCAACACGCACATATCTTGCATGCTCACTAAAGGCTGTAAAAGACGCAATTAAGAACCAACTCAAGCACGTATGAGAAGCACAACCAACAAATTAGTTGTTATAATATTACTGTTATTATCAGCTATTTATTTCCCATACATAGAAAGTATTAAAGTTCATTTAGTGAAGAACTACACTCTTTTTTAAAAAAAATAAAGCAGACGATTTTTTTTTTGAAAGTGTACGGACTGTACGAATTTGGGTACTGTACCGTACTGTTTTTTAAAAAAAAATCCTTCTCTTCTTTTGTGCTTTTTTCTCTTTTTTTTGCAAAAACAATTTTCCAATTACCTTGGTCTTCACACATCGTCTTCCTCCGATCTTATTGTGGTGGCGGGTCTTACACCATCTTCCTTCGATTTTCTCTTTGATCTTCTCGTAGTTGCGAAAATTTAAAACAAAGCAGTACACTAAACAATTTTACTACTAAATAACTAGCTATTTCTATTTCTGTAGTTAATGAATATCGTATCTCAATGAGAAAACCAAATGTTAATACGGTATACTCCACACAAAAACATTAAATTTTTTTATACGATACCTAACACTTAATCTTTCGAAGGCGATGGTTCTTCATCTTCATCAAGGTGATGGGGTCTAATCTAGGGTTTGAGCAACGAAAAGAGATAGATACCTTCGGGAAGCTTGGGAGGCTAGGGTTCCTATTCTGAGGCTCCACGAGTTGGAATCTTGGCGGAGAGGTCTATGGGGGGTATTTATAGTGGTGAAGGCAGGCTTGGGTTGACCAAGGGGTTGGGGTGATCGGATTAGGCATTTAATCCTAATCCGGGTAGGTTACGGATAGGAAATAGACTTGATCCGCAAGAAAATGGAGTTTCCCATGGAGTTCATGGCTGAAATTCGGAGGGTAAGTTGATACGGACTTCTAGAACGCTCCCTAATTATTGGGGATTTTTCCAGAAAATATTTCTAATTATTTCATGTGAAATATTTATTATCTTATGGGCTGACTAGGCTAATCCGAATTTCTGAAGGCCCAGAAAATTAAGAATAGGATGGATCTGACTTGGTTGGCTAGCGAACTTGGGATACGTGCTAAGCACTACCTAAACACTATTTATAAACCTAGGGCTTGACCTAAATAATTAATAGAGACTTTATAATACATAAAATAATAGTGCTATGGCCCAGTTAATGGGTTTAATATAGATAAATAATAAAAAAATTTACCTAATTTTTCCTTTTAAATAAAACATTGGGACACCTAATAATTTTATTAGGATGCCACATTGTCCCTTGTACCAAACCAAACATATAGTGTTAGAAACTGCATCATGTCACAGTGTGAATTGCTAAGTTTTTCATGAAGATGACAAAACATCCCCGTTGTTCGAGGATGAGTTCTATAGAGACGAGTAGCTAGACGTTCTTCCCTTTCAGTAGGCTGTGGCTCTTGATGGGACATCTTATTTATTCATATTGGTTAAGCTACAATAAATTACTCTGTTGACTCTAACGTGATTCTTATTTGGCCCTACGTGGCAAAGTGTTAGTGTTTAAGATTTATTGTTAAATAAATACTCTTGTCCGAGCACTGTGATGAATACCATTGATGAAGTCGTTTATGCACACTAAAAATGATCATGGACTAGTGTTGCATGAGGGGCACCAAGTTGCTAAATTAGGGTCCTGACATCGTGCCAGATCTTTAGACCTCGCAGCCCATGCCCTTTGCAGCACGATTTAAGGGATATTGTATTAACCTTCTTTCTGAAAATCACACCCACGAGGGTAATATGTAAATGTTATTAATTAATTATGATAAATAATATTTTATCGAATCATCAACAAGAGGTTTGTTTAAAAAAGTATATGGAAGTTAAAATTTTAAATATGAATATCTTTTAACTATTTAGATTGTGTATACATATGTAACTATTGTATTTTTAGTAGGTTGCATAAAAATAATTGTATTAGTGGTTCAAAATATATTTGGGATATTGTTACAATGCGTAAAATGACTGTGGTTTTTTAAAATATGTTTAATGATAGTATCCATTTATAGTACCTAAGAGCATCCCCATCTGCATCTGCATATTGGCCTCTACTTCAAATTTTTTGAACGCAAAGACCGTGGGGACATCAAGGCAGAGAGCGGCGATGCATTGTGCGCTCAAAAATCGCTTCTTGTATGCGATAGAGGACCGACAGTGAGTCTCCAGGGATGCTCTAACATTATAGCAATAGGGTAGAGATTAAACTATAAGAGAGAGAAATATGAAAAGAAGTAGGATAATAATTGGAAAGTAAATGAATAGAAATGAGAGTCCATAAATAGGTGTTCCTATTAAACATGCTCTTGCGAGTGTCCTGTCAAATGTGTGTGCATCATCATTGGACGTTGAACGCGGAAAGGGTCAAAGCCAAGCAGAGGCATTTTAAGATTAGATACGAATATCTTAGAACTGTCACGACTGCCGTCATACAAATGAAGATAGTTAATAACAAATGGCCACCTTCCTTTGCATGGTATTGACGCCTTGACTGCTTCCAAAGTTTGATTCTTCGGTACAAACAAGTCGAAAACTCTAGTCTGGTTTATACAGACGGCCTTCAATTGGAACAACGGCAAAGTGGTTGGTTGGCGATTTGCCGTGTACCGGAAAATGGATCAAGCATCAATTCCAACTCTGCCGATGGCGACCTTGGTCGGCTGGTCGTCGATTGGAACGCGGGGCCACCTGTCGGGCGGCACGAGGGAAATTGCAGAAAGAGCGAGGAGACTCCAACTGTCCAACTCCAGCATACAGTCCGATGCACCTGCCTGCCGAAGAGCCAATGCTATAGATACTTTTGGCCATAGCTGTCACAAGGCAAATGGACTAAGTAAATTCTGACAATTGCAAGATCGTCTTAATTAGTTTCCAGGATTCGTGGATACGTGCTAGCCACCGTGGGTCGCGGTGCTACCACAACATGACTGCTGTCACGGTCGCTGTTCATTGCCGACACCTCCCTTGCAGTTCCAAACCCGAACCACGGTTGATCGCTATTCCATTCATGTTGTGATTCTAGCATTAAATTTTCTTCTTAGGCTTGGTTTGATGGTCTAGTAAGAGCATCCCAGCAGGAGCTACGTCCCAGCCTCTATCAACCGTGGTTACTGTAGCTATAATACTTTACAGGCCACTGATGCAGTAGCTGCTGGAGATGCTCTAAATAGTAATCTTAAGGGTGAAGCAACGAGTCCATCTCAAGTGTAATGTGATAAACTCTTGTCTCCATTATGCTTTTACAATCTGCAACCCAAAAGAAGTAAGACTCTCTTCATTGAGCATCACAGAGTAAATTACACTGTAGTTCGTAGGTAATTAAAGTACTTATTAGGTCTAAATATTAAAAAACCTTATACCTTATATTTCTATACATGAAGTTGCGTTATCGTGTCATAGTATCTTAGGATTGGTTTGACTAAGCTTCCTAGCCAGTACTATGGCATGACCATCTTTCTGGAGCATTATTGCCCCTCTAGTGCAGTGCCGCTGACTTATCTTGACGGTGATCACGAGCAGTGTTGCACCTTGACCCTCGTGATATCACAATCGCCTCCCGGGGACGCCAATCTCCTTCGACGGCGAGCATGAGAATGAACAGTGTTGGCCCTTGCGACGTCGCAGCTGCCTTGTGTGCCACCCATCCGCCCCATCTTTGAGCATGACAAATGTTGTGCCCCGACCCTCGCGATGTGGTAGCCGCCTCCCCTGCCACCCATCTCCCTTAGCTTCAAGAGCGACCCAAATGGTGACCTACTCAATTTCCCCTCCCTCTCCAATGACTCTCTAGCGGCGAACATGTGTACGCACAACACCTGAGCACGCCCATGTGCTACCTCCCACGTGTACTAGTCACGATGCTCACCCACACTGTCTCCATTGTAGCTTTTTCCTTAGCCTAGCTAGCCTAACGCCTTGCCCATGCTCCTAACGCTCTTACACACTACCTCGCCAATGCCTCGTCATTCTCCGCCGCTCAGCGATTCCCATGTTCGTTAGACTAGCTGTCTCGTTCTTTCCATTTGCCCATGGCATTGAAAAAAGACAGAAAGGATGGAACATTGCATTAGGTGGCGGTGCCACTGTTATGCCCTATTTGTCGATCGAGGTCTCGAACACCGCCATGAGAGAGAGAGGGAGAGGAAGGGGCATTACCATATCACACCCATGTGGTGGTGATAGGGAAGTCCACGTCATAGAATCGTCCTTGAGATACCATTTTGGATCTGACATGATGACACAATAATGTAACTTTATGCATACAAAAGTCACTTTTCTCTTACAATTTGGACCTAACATCATGTATATTACTTACCTTTATATTTTGGTTATCAACAATGGAAATGGATGATATGCCTGAATTTTTAAAATGAGTCTTTATATCTGAAGCATTTCGTGTGTGCCGTATACATATGTAAAGACCGGATATATATCCGCTACATTTTAAAATCCTCTATACCGCGTAGGACGTGCATAAACTGCCTCCTCGCCGGGCCACGTCATCCGATTTTTTTCATTGATTCGATCGGCGTGGCCAACGGTCCAGATGGTGCACGCCGCCTCCCGACATCGCCGGATGCGTGTCGCCGTCCAACCCCCCACGCACGGGCCTCCTCCGCTTTGCTTGGCGCGTGGCGCTAGCCGAATCGTACACGCCACGCCCCTTAGCCCAAACGCGTTTGCGAAAAAACCCTTCGGTTTGTCCGGATTTGTACCGAGGTCCCCGCCATGGTAAATCCTCCGTGAAATTTTCGTCCGTGCCCTTTGTTTTTCCCGCCGCGTCTAATCCAAATTTTTGGCCTTTCTATATGCATCCGTAGTTGCAATAAATTACCCAGCAGTGCCACCGCACGACGCATCGCCTCGCTCCATCCCTGACCCGTCCTCCATTCCCGATTCTCCCCTGTCTTCGCCTTCTCCCTCTGCGGTCTCGGTCTCTTGCCTTGCCTGCCTCCCAGCGTGACCGCCCTCCTCCTCCAGCCGGTCCCGGTCCGCCTGGAGAGCCGTCGCCCTTCCTCCGGACCGCTCCTCGTCGTCTGCTTCGCTTCTCCCCAGAAGCGCCGCTTTTCCTCGTCTGCCACCACCGCTCCTCCTCCACCTGCCGCCTCACGATTTCATTGCCGCCTCCTCTTACCGGTCAGTACCATCGCTGACGCGGCCGGCTTGCCGTCGTCCCCTTTGCTTGGCCACCACTGCCCGTGCCTAGCCGGGCCGGCCGGCTCTCAACGTGGGCACGACGAGCGCCTCTCCCCAAGGTTGCCGTCGCCGGATCCGCCTTGCGCCTTAGCTCCCGTCTGCGGGCCGCCATCCCTTTTGTCCGGTCACCGTCGCGCTGCCCAGATGGATCCGCCGGCTACTGACCTCGGACTGCTCGGGTTCTTCGACGGCGGCCACGGGCTCGGTTGGTGTCCCTTGCGGTCTCGCCTCCTCATCTCCAACACCGGTGCCACTACACCCGTCGTCTCCGACCATGGCCCGCCTCCTGCCCGTCGCCGTGCTGAGGAACTCAGGTCACAGCCTTCTCTCGCTAAGATGTGTGGTGGATTGAGGTTAAACTAATAGATTTTGGCTTATGATTGTTGCCTAATTGTTTGAAAACGAATAACATATATATTTGAGCATTTCGGATAATTTCCTGGCGTAAAAACGAGGTGGAAGTGGAACCCGATAAGTGCATAAACGGTTCGATCACGCGCACCGTCTAATCTCTGACCATGTGTACACCAATTTGACGAATGCAATTCAAAATTCAGACATTTTCGATCCTGTACACATGCTCGAAGCTGTTGGTATCAAATTATAGAACTCGAGGGCTAAATCGAAAAAAGCGATGTGACCTCGAAGCTAACGGCTATTTTCAGCGCAGCTTCGCCGTAACCTGCAGTACCGGCAGTACATCTGAGCCCCCTCCTCTGCAAGGAATAGTAAACACCAGAAACGAAGAAAAAAAATTCCTCGCCCTCTCCGCACCGCACTTTCCCCCACCCATCCTAGTTGGATTCCACCCCACGCGAGCAGAGGCCGGAGATGGCCACCACCACGGCCAAGAAGCCGCCGGCAGCGGTGGCGGCGGCGGCGGGCGAGGTGGTCGAGGTGGAGGGCTCGGAGGCGGGCTCGCCGGATGTCGGTAGCCGGAGCAGCGGGAGCGGGAGCGGACGGAGCACGGCGGAGTACTCCGGCTGGGTGTATCACCTCGGCGTCAACTCCATCGCCCACGAGTACTGCCACCTCCGCTTCCTCGTCATCCGCGGCAAGTGCGTCGCCATGTACAAGCGCGATCCGCACGAGCACCCGGGACTCGTCGGTTCCCCTCTCTCTCTCCCTCCTTCTCACCTCCGCTGCTCTCGCTATGTCTTGATTCTGATGCGTGCCTGCCAATGGTTGCTTTGATTCTCGTGGATTTCGCGTGACAGCTTCTCCGAGGGGGAGGGGGGAGGTGCGGATGAAATTGCTGTGTTACCTCTTGCTTCACCGTTTGTTTGGTCTTGTTTTGTGCGTGTAATTTGTTTTAAGGGAATATGGTGTCCATGTATTTGACTGGGTGTCGAATGTGGAGCGGGGATCCAACTTGTCAGAAAGTGCGGAAGCTGAAGGAAACTTCTGACTTGTGTCTATGTTCAAGCTCTGTAATTGCAATTGGCAATTCTGTATCATGCAGGAGTTTATGTGCATAGGAATTGAGACCATGCATCATCAGATTTAGGGATGATAAATTGTTGGGAATTTGCCATCAGCTTGGGCAGGGTGCCATGCATGTGTCTTATCAGCTACGAAAGATTGGACTTGTTCCGGGTTGCAGTTTTGTAATTCCGCTTGTATTGATCTTGCTAGTACATGTCCATGCAGTGAGTTATGGCTGTTGTCCTCAAACTGTCATGAGGTAGCAGGACAGTGGTGTTGAGCAATGTTTGAGCACTAGCCATTAGCCAAGTGCCTGCAGGAGTTTCCACTTTCCAGCGAATAAAAAAGAATACAACATCACTTCCCAATATGGCACATGAATAAATAAGAAGAACATAGAACTTCCCAACACACCGTGATTGACGTGTTTGGTTACTCTTTCAGCTCTGCTTCTAGACACTGTCTCACTCTTGACCCTGTTGTACACCACCATCAGAGCTACATATTTTTATTGTTTTGTTAGAGAATTGATAGGGAGCTATAATTTGTTTATCATTAGATCTTATTTTCTGTTTTTAGTAGATTTGTCGTTAGGTTTTTTTTTTTGGAGAGGAAGATGGAATTTGTGACATTGGTTGGAGTTGAATGCTCGAAATTAACGTCATACCGCTGCCACCGCAACCATTAGGCTGAGCTATAACCTCATAGAATGGTTCTTCATTAGCAGAAATTTTTAATTTTCATTGTAATCATTTTTTTAGGAACCTATCCGGAAGGGCGGTGTTAGTCACACTCTTATGGTCGAGGAGCTTGGTCGCCGGAAGGTCAACCATGGGGTAATTGTTAAATTTTGTTTAGTCCTTTGAATGGCAATGAACTGAGTTGTGTGTTCCCATTTGTGAGTGCAGGTAATCTAGCTCTCATAATTTTTTTTTGTGATTTTGTCACGGAAAATAACACCTTTTTTATTTGTCATGTTTACTAATCAATATAAATATAAATGACTGATCTATGTTTTCATAACCTAGGATGTTTATGTCTTGAGGTTGTACAATCGGTTGGATCAAACAAAGAAAGGAGAGGTACCCAGCCTATTACACCTTTGTATTTAACTGTCCAGCTTTATAGGAGCTAAATGTTTATTGTTGATGTCCTTATACTAGATTGCATGTGCAACATCAGGCGAAGCTCGGAACTGGATCGAAGCATTTGAGCATGCCAAACAACAAGTATTTAGCAAATACTTTCAAATTCTACCTGCTATTACCCGGAAATGATGAAATGGTTACAAGAAAAGTAGTGCAATTTAATGTATGAAAACATTTATTTTGAACGTCTAATTGCAAAGTTGTATACAAAATGGATCCTTTGTTTAGGTATGAGTTATGATTCTATTTATCGTTCAATAGTGTTGTTTTGTTAGTGTTGCTTTGATTTGCACTTTTTTATTTCATATTTCATAACAGGCAGACTATGACCTGATGAGAGGGATTAGCTGGAACAAATTGCAGAATGAAAAAGAGTATGCAAGTATCTCAATGAGAATGGCCATTAGTTATTTCTTCTCCAATTTTCATGTTAGACTTTGTTGATTCAAAGCTCTTATGTCATTTAAATGTTTACACGTGGAGGTTTAATCTTGACGGACATCGACCTCGGGTAAGGAGATATGCACAAGGCCTAGGGAAATTGGTAAGAATCGGTAAAGGTAAGATGATAGTACTGCATTATTAAGTTATATCGTAGTAATCAGATACGAGTTTGCTGTAGAGCACTATTTAAAGTTTGGCTCGTAGATGACCTTGCTAAGGAAGGATCAGATTTGGTCAGTGGCGGAGCCAGGATTTCTTAGGAGCCTGGGCAAACGTTTGATCTACGGATGAACATTTATCGTGAACAATTCCATGTACTAAACAAATTTGATAAAGCCAGAAAGATTTTCCACTAAAATTATGGAGAATACACATCACCAATTTATTATGTTGCGAGTTTTTAGTGAGTGAAATTGCAAGCTTGTACCAAATATCAATGAATTAACAAATAGAAAAAATGTGTACCACTTGGCTTTTGCCTCTGTGCTCAAAATTTCAGTAGCAAAAGGGAAGGGAAGGGCGCCCATTGCATTGCTACCACGTTAGAGCATGAAGGATACTAAATCTTGGTGATGCCTGGTCAATCAAAAGAATTGGGAATGACTTGCTCGCGTGCTCGTTTGGTCTCTTTCAGACTTTCATTGCCTATAGAATATTTCCTCCATTTCTAAAAAAATATGATTTTTTACACATATTCTAAGTCAAAGTTTTAAAACTTTATATATATAAATTTTTGAACTATTTGGATTAGGCACATGAAAATCATACATATAGATTCATCTCGAAAAGCACTTGCATGATATCGTAATTTTTGCAATAAATAAATTGCAATGATAATTAGTGGTCAAAGTTGCCTTTCGAAGGCCATATTAATGTCCAAAACATTGTGTTTTTAATAGCCAAAGATAGTATTAATTAATGACTTAGATCTAATAATCTAGAACCATGGTGAGCCTTTTATCTTTCCACCTTCTAGCTTGCCGATCGGTTGGTTACTTGGATTGGCTGGCCTTGTATGTGTGCACACATGCAGCATGTAGCTACAAGTATGAGAGCCATCGAGCCAACCAGCTAAGCGGCACCTTACAGTTTGTATGCAGGGGGACCGGGCAGGGTGGAGCCCGGGCAACTGCCTACCCTGCTCGTGAGGTGGATCCGCTCCTGTTTGGTGGTGTACCTTGTTTGCAGTACAAATGTGCACTCAGTTGGGAAATTTGGCCAACTCTTTTGGTGAATAAACCAAGAATGGTCAACTTTATTTTTGAAAAAAGTTTTCAGTTTCATTCTCTGGAAGTCTGAAGTCCAATTTCATCTTGGTAAATCTGTAAACCTGCTAGCTTTTTTTGGATGTATCCCCCAATTTGATTTTGTTGAGAACAAAATTTTTAGCCTTTGGTATCATTCTTGTATGGTATAAACTAATTTTGGTGCAATATAGGTTTACGACATATTGAAGTCTTACACTAAGGACTCATGTTACTGTCAGAAACATATATTTTTAGTAGTTACATGATACCATTCATTTTGATTGCTTTGATCTTTTTCATTGAAGAACACCTTTCCTACTCCGCCTTTTTGTTTGATTGTTGCAACTAACTAGTTGGGTGCTGGCAACTCAGCATCCGCTTTGGGTTTGAAGCTCTGAACAAGAGTTGGATATACAGCTATTTATCGATTACATGGGATGGGGCTAATTTTAGACTAATATATCCCTAGTAGTCCTATTTGCATGCTAATGTGCAACCTTACAGAAACTCTGCAGTGCTTTACAGAGGATAAAGTGACTTTAAAGGTGCCTGATATAACAAGCCCTATGGTTTCTCGAGATAGGTTTAGTGCACATGCTACCATGTTGAATGTCTTAGTCTGCTATTTGTTTGTAGGTTATCCCAATATTTTGAGATAACCCAACTGCGAAATGTTATCAAAGTACAATCAATAAACCATGCATGTTGTATTATTGAAGTTATCCATGAAACTACTCGTAATGTGGTAGAACCTTTGCTTAACTACAGTTATGTTATCATTGCAGGACCAGAAATGCTCCTTAGGCAGTCTTCGGATTTTCAAAGCCTTGAAAGAGTTAATACAAACTTTGGAGGTGATACTGGAGATGCATTTGAAGCACACGAATGGAGATATGTTAGAACCTTTAATGGTATACATACATACATACATACATGCATGCATGCATGCATGCCATTCTGATTGGCACCTTAAAAGCATTATGGTTCAACTGCTTGCTCTCTTTCCTTTTCTAATTATAATTTTGGATGGTAGCCCAACTACATCTACATTGCCTGATGAAGTCTGCTGTGACTTTACTTACAGAAAAGTTGTTCTTGTTATGAATTTACACTTCACTAGGCGGTCCACAATATCAGTTGGCACTTTTTATGACACTACTGTATTTTGGGTGGTGTGGGCCACAATAGGATCTGTGCGCAACAACGCAAACTTTGAGTTCCATAGAGTTTATAATTTAAGCTCCTCAACCATCGAAATGCATTTTCAAGACATTTTTGTGTTCTCCGTGGGTAATATGTACCTGCTACATCAACTTAACCTTCGAAGATTCTAATTTTTTCTTTCTAACAGTTTGGAGCTCTTGGATTTCTGTAGCCTATTGAGGTATTGTCTATGATGCACCGATATGGATACGGCAACACTATATGCCCACACGGCGATACAAGGATTCACCTTTTTCTATAAAACCCGATATGCCAATATGGCTTTTTATATTTAAATAATATATATATGTGTGTGTGTGAGTATTATTCCCTAGTTTTCTATGAGTTTACTCTAATTTCAAACTGGAATAGTGAGCTAGAATACATAAATGTAACTTGCTGAAATCTTGTAACTTGCGGTAACTTGTAATCTTTCAATTGCTAATTGTAAGTATGGAAATTCCATATGCTTCCACAATGGTGCCCTAATGTTGGTGGCTTCTACCGTAGGGTTGCATACAACTGGGCTGGGCATGCTGGGCTGGGCATTGTACAGCATGGCCCAACCTGACTGGGCTGTACGAAGAGGCCCAATGTATCGGCCGCGTATCCCAGAAGTATCAGGAGTTGAAACTATTTATTTTTAATCTCCATTTTTCCGATACTCGACCGATACGCATCGGTGGCATATTGGTGTCCGACGCGGCGTCCGATACGGATATGTTGACTTCTAGAAGTATCGGTGCATCATTGGGTATTGTCTGTATTGCGGTTTCATGTATATGAGAGGTTCTGCGTGCTTGCAAGATACCCGAGGGACCTCCTCTTAGAAAACATCAACCATTCCTTACCAGCCGCAGCTTCCTTACCGCCCCTCCACCAGCCCTCATCCACATTCCGCCCTTTCCTCTATCAATTCCCCATCCCCTTGACAATCCATACTAGATTGGAAATCCGATGGTCTTCTCCATCTTCAATTTTGTGGCTACAACCACAATCGTTAATAAGTGCTAAGAAAATTATGTAATTCATGTTCGATTGTTTAGTTTAATATTTGTTTACATATCTGCAAAAACAGTATGCAAAATAACAAAGTAGGTGGGGAATATGTATTTCATAATTACTTTAGTTTTGTGTTCAGTTACATAGTCTGTAAGAAATTTGTCCCCTACTGTGTGCCACCACTTCTGTTAGGTGATTGTAATGCTGATCTACCAGGCATTACGGTTCTAAACGGCCGGATAAATCCACACTCCTTACTAATTTGCCCTTCTCCATCTAATTTGATAAATAACAAAATTACCCAGCTACCCCTTCATCAATTCTTTTAATTTAATATTTGGCTCATGCTTGTGGGTCACCAGATTTTACATAATGAACTGAATTGATGAAAATAGCGAGGCAAGCTTATATGACCACATAAACTTGTGTTTGCTTATTAAATAGTTATGTGGTCCTTCTACTATGCTGTTATATACTCATGTAATAAATGGCAACCTATCAAAATTAGACAACCCTTCAGCTGTGCTGAGCATCTTGAAGCATGTAACTTGATACTAGCAATTCTGCATTCTGCTATTATGATTTATGGGGTTATATGAATATATTGACATGACCTGCACTGGTTATCACCATGCATAATCCCAATTACATGGTTTGCATAAAGCAATGGTTGATAGCATATCACCAAGTGCATTACCTATATGTATATTATTCATATCTCCAGAAGCAAATAAACAAAACTGAAAACTGTCTGATTCTGTTGAATCATGCCTAAATTACATAATCTGATTTACTCCTGTTTTGACTTTTGATTTATGCAGGCATAAGAATTTTTGAAGATATTGCAAACTCAAAGGTGATAATAGTTATGTTGATTTGTGAGGCCAAACATATGACAAATTACTGTAGCTTTGCTAGTTAGATAGACCTGTGAACCTGATGAACTCAAACTATCTTGTTTGTTATTAAGTTATATTCACTTAATAGTAGTAAGCAAGCCGCATAACAAGGGCTGCTATATGTACAACTATGTTGCAGTCAATGTCATGCTCAGACAACCCCCTACTCCATCCCCATATTGCTAGCTCATAGTTTTTTTACAGCTGTACCAATACAAACAGTTTTTTGCTTGAGTACAAAATTTTAACAACGCAGCTTTGTGCTTTAAAGATGGAATTTCTGAAGTGTTGCATTAATCGGTTCGGATCACCCACCTTCATGCAATGAATCATGATTCATTATTCTTCCCTAACAACATAGTCATCATTTGCTTCTGAATGTATGTTTTTTTTAAGCTAATATCAGAAAATTTTGGTTGCATCGACTATTTGACCATATTTGACTGATGTTTGGTTTGCTGCCGTTTTTTGGGAATTCCATCTGTCACCATCCTAGTTTATTTCTATCAAAAATTGGCCAAATCATGAGCTGATGATTTCCTTATTAAATTTTGGTAATGCTAAACTTTGGATCAAGTATTTAAGTTACCCAATTTCTGCTATTAACAAAATATCCTCAGGCTCTCCAAAAAAATAAACAAATAGCCTCGTATTTTCAAGGTGTTATTCAATTTTCTATTCCTTAAGGTTTTTTTTTTTGAAAAAAGTACCTTTATGGATGTAACATTGGTCCTTATTTTTGTAGGGTGGAAAGGGAGTACTTCTTAAGTCGGTTGGCGTGGTTGGTGCAAATCCTGATAATGTGTTTGAAGTGGTTCTCTGTCTTGATAAGAACAAGCGATATGAGTAAGCTACCAGTTGCTTTGCACCTTATAATGGAAATATATGTTACCTTTAGAATGCACTTTGCATGTTATCACTGTGATATTGACAGCAATCTCTAAAAAAATTCTCGCATGCAGGTGGGATATGTTGACTGCTGATCTAGAGTTGGTAGAAACAATTGATGGATACTGTGATGTGGTTTATGGAACCTATGAACCCAAGTATTTAAATTGGTACTTTACTCTTGTTGCTATGCATTATTCTCTTAATATTTGACTATGATGCAATTGTAATTGTTACGATGGCGACTTGTATTAATGTGAGGCCAAAGGCTTGTACACACACACGTACAAGAGGGCATATTAGGAAAGCCCATATTAGGTCCATAAAGCTATACATCTAAAACCGCCTCCAACACAAGGTGAATCTATAGCATTGAGTTTGGAGAGAAGAAAATTGTATTGCGCCCTAGTATGTGCCTTGGTGAAGATGTTTTCAATCTAAAACTCGGAAGACGCTGAAGAACAATCACTTGTTGTTGCACTTGCGATCAGACATAGGAAGCATCAACACCAATATGCTTGGTGAGCTCATGTTTCACTGGGTCTCGTGCAATACTTATAGCACCAGAATTGCCTAACTGCACTATCGTAGGCACAAAAACAACACCACAAAAATTCACCTCAACTGTCACATAAGCTAATGCTCGCAGTTAGCCTCAGCACTAGAGCGAGAAGCAACCTGCAGCTTCTTGGTCTTCCAGGCAATTAGAGAGGAGCCAAGGAAGACAATAGATAGAGGGATCTGTGATCAAAGGGATTGCTAGCCCAAGAGGCATTAGAGTAAGTCTGGAGCTGCAAAGGACTATAGCTACAGAAGAACAGATGGCACTCAGAGTCCCACAAAGATATTGTAGAACACGAAGAAGGTGATTGTAGTGAATTTGAGTAGGAGTTTGCATGAACTGACTCAAGATGTAGACATCATAAGAGATATCCGATCAAGTCATGCAAGGTAAACGAGGCTTACAACCAAGTAATGCTAGCGAGTAGGATCCTGAAGAAGAGCACCATTAGTGGAATGAAGCTGAATGTGAAGCTCTATAGGAGTATCAACAGTACGCTGATCAAGAAGATCCTAGATGTATTTCCATTGTGAAATATAATACCCCTCGAGCATGGAAGTGACTTCAGTCCCAAGAAAGTACTAATGTTATGAATAGCACTTGTATTCATCTAGGGGCCAAAGGGCAAGATATATACATAAAACAGGGCAAGAGAGAAGCCCAAATACAACAGAAAATTCCCAAAAGACCTATATACAGCTCATATACAATATATCTAACACTAATGAGGGCCCAGATCAGACATATGGCACTGCTTACTCTGAGACAATTCTTAGCAAAGAAGATGTACCGAGGATCATCTCCGGTGATAAGCATGTCATAAAGAAGTGTTCCACCACACGAGATGGTATGAATAAAGAGAGCACGATCGTGCTGACTAGTAACAAAGCCGGCAATGGTGACAACATAAGTGAAGCGCTCAAATCAATGTCGCGGAGCCTACTTGAGCCCATAAGTGAATGACGAAGACGACACACATGACCATTAGGAATAGAGTAGCCGGAAGGTGGTTGCATGTAACTGGCCCAAGTTCTGAACATCACGCAACTAGCCAAGTTGAGAGATGGTCCACTGACGAACAAAAGTAACAACCACAAGAGTAAAAACAGTATTCTTGTGAACAACAGGAACAAATGTCTCATAATCACGACCATGCTCATGCTGGAACCCACGTGCAATGAGTTGAGCCTTAAAGCGCTCAAGAGATCTATCAAAGCGAGTCTTAATTTTATAAATCCACTTGCATATGATGGGAGTCATAAAGGAAGTAGGCTCAAAAGTAGCAAGTTCCTCAACTAGCAAATGGCTACTCAGGATGAGCAACAACTTTGCAATAGGAAGTAGGCTCAGAGGAAGGAGTGAGAGGCGACAAAGCTGTAATGATCAGGACGAGAAATCGTGCAACGATCATGAAGAGCATACCGAACGGAGGACAGGCGACGCTCCAAAAGGAGAGTAAGAGGACGTCGCTGTTTTGGTAGCGAAGGTGAGGGTGGCGTCGCGGACCGTCTTGAGTAAAGAAAGAACGTGACTCATCAGAAGGGACATCACAAGAGACCTGAATGCAACGACCAATGAGGTCCCAGCAGTGATGCCCCTTACACTTAGGATTATAGCCAAGAAAAGTACACTCAACAAACTGAGCAGTTAACTTTGTTCGGTCATGAAGCTAGAAAAGTACAAAGGAAACACACACGAAAACATGAAGATGGGTAAATTAAGGGGGCCGACTGCAGAGATGCTCACCAGGAGTGGCAATCTGAAGAGCAATGGAGGGTTGAACTAGATAAACAACAGTGGAGATAACCTCAGCCCAAAAGTGAGGTGGAATCGAGTAGACCATCATCATTGCTCGAGCAGTCTCAAGAAGATGGCAATGCTTTTGTTTAGAGACTAGTGTTCTGAGCATGAGCGCTAATGCATGAATGCTGAGAAAGGGTACCCCACTCAAGAAGATACTGATGAAGAGACGTAGAGAGATACTCGTAAACAGAGTCAGCATGAAAAACATGAACGAGAGTCAAATTGAGTGCGAACCATGATAGCAAAGGCTTGAAAAGCCGATAATGCTTGGTGACGAGAGTTGCGGGGGAAGATCCAGGTGATGCGAGAAAAATCATCTATAAAAATTATGTAATAACAATGACATTTCGAAACGAAGGGAGCCAGACTCCAAAACATCGGAATGAACTAAGGTCCTGTTCTTTTGAGTTGATCTGAACGGCTGAACAGTTGAACGTCTGAAATGACTGAATTTCGAGAGCTTCTCGCGGTAATCTTGAGATTCGGATCAATTTTGTTTGACTTGCTTTTTAAAACATTAGGACCCACCTTCGAAACAGTGAAAAAACGGACTCAAAAAACCCAAAGCATATATCTTTTCAAAACATAATAAGCCGTTAAGCTGTTAAGTCGTTAAGCTGAAAAGAACAGAGCCTAAATCAAAAGGACAAACAGATACAGACTCACTGGTAGGATATGAAAGATGTATTTGTTTGCAAAGCTCCCATACAAAACAGAGATTTCACTCGCAACCTTCTCAAGAGCACCACGACTCAGAGAACATGACTCACTAAGGAAGAAAGATGAGACCCACACATATATGATCTAAACGATGATGCCACTAAACAAATTTGCGGAAGTTGGTGTCACGAGGACAGTGGCATCAGTGGATGTGGTTGACATGCTGCCGAAGATGGATGAAGCAGAAACGGAAGGAAGGCGAAGCCAGTCGAGTTTCCAAAGACGTGGAGTCACGAAGCCGATGGCCAGTACCATCCATGTTCCTTTATGTATTGGTTCTGAACAGAGCAAGAATCAAACTCAAGAATAATGCAACAATTATGATCTGTTAGCTGGCCAGCAGATATGTGTTGCATATCAAGTTGAGGACCATGACTCACTAAGGAAGAAAGATGAGACCCACACATATATGATCTAAACGATGATGCCACTAAACAAACTGGCGGAAGTTGGTGTCACGAGGACAGTGGCATCAGTGGATGTGGTTGACATGCTGCCGAAGATGGATGAAGCAGAAGCGGAAGGAAGGCAAAGCCAGTCGAGTTTCCAAAGACGTGGAGTCACGAAGCCGATGGCCAGTACCATCCATGTTCCTTTATGTAGTGGTTCTGACCAGAGCAAGAATCAAACTCAAGAATAATGCAACAATTATGATCTGTTAGCTGGCCAGCAGATATGTGTACCATTGGCCAGCAGATATCAAGTCGAGGACCATGAAAGACAAAAGGAACGTGCAAAAGTGTCAAGAGTGCCTCGACCGTCGACCGACAACTAAAAGATGTGTACCATTAGCCGTCTTGATGGACATGGGAGCAGCTGAAGGCTTAGAGAATCAAGGAAAGTAGAATCATGGGCCATATGAAACAAAGCTCTAGAATCAAGAATCCAAGGCTGAATGCCTGAGGTAGTCTGGCTGACAAGACTGGCACTGTCAATGGCTGAGAAAGACCTAGCATCCATGCGACGCTCCATGTGCTCAAGGTGTTGACTCACCTCCTGGACAACAGGTAGTAGGCAAGTAGGATTAATCGAGGGATGCGAGGAGTCGAGGAGGATGCGTATGTTAGGAATAGCACTGGGACGGAAGAGAGACAATCTCCCAAGTGCCATTACGCTCAAGCGCAAAAATCTCCTCGGCCATCACATGCTGCCATTCGGGATGAATAACAGCATCACGATAAGAATCCGGCTCAGTAGAGGCAGCACCAGCAAAACAAAACGCTCAGGAGGTCGAATAGAGCGATGATCACGAAGAGCATATGGCTGGGAGGTAGAAGCTGACTCCTCAGAAGATGAGTCAACAGCAGAGACCTCTACTGGATGCTAACGGCGAGTATAAAAAAACGGATGAGGAGGAACAAAATCAATTGAGACTGGTGGAGAAGAGATAACCGTCTCTGTAGGAAGAGAAGGAACACTAGACTCAGGAGGAAGATAATCGGTGGACTCTGGTGGAGAAGGCTGTGAAGACGTGGTAGACACGGGAGGTGGTGCAGACACAGGCACAGGCGGTTTAATAGGAAGGGTAGAAATAGGAGTACCTGGAAAAGTTAAGAAAGAGAGGGATTACACGGTAGAGGATGGAAAAGAAGGACGCGGATGAGGAGGAACAAAATCAATTGAGACTGGTGGAGAAGAGATAACCGTCTCTGTAGGAAGAGAAGGAACACTAGACTAAGGAGGAAGAGAATCGGTGGACTCTAGTGGAGAAGGCTGTGAAGACGTGGTAGACACGGGAGGTGGTGCAGACACAGGCACAGGCGGTTTAATAGGAAGAGTAGAAATAGGAGTACCTGGAAAAATTAAGAAAGAAAGGGATTCGACGGTAGAGGATGGAAAAGAAGGACGTGGATAGAAAGAACGAGATTCATCAGAAGTAATGTCTCGGAAAATCCTCATCCGACGACCAGTAGGATCCCAACAACGATAGCCCTTGTGCTCATCACTATATCCCAGAAAAACACACTCAACTGACTGAGCAGTCTGCTTAGTGCGTTTACATGGAGTGAGAAGAACATAGCAGACACACCTAAAATATCGAAGATCAGAGTAATCTGCTGGGTATCCAGAAAGACGCTCTATAGGGATACCACCTTGAAGAGATGACGATGTTTACGCTCAGCCACACCATTTTGAGCATGGGCGCCAGGATAAGAGAAATGAGACGGAGTGCCCTGCTCAGCGAGAAACCCACGAAGATGCCCGGAAAGATACTCTCCTGCAGAGTCTGCGCGAAAAACACTAATAGGAGAGTCAAACTGAGTATGAATCATGGTGGCAAAATTTTTATAGATAGGCAAAACCTCACTACGAGAAGACATGAAATATATACAAGTGTGGTGAGAAAAATCATCTATAAAAATGATGTAATATTTATGACCACCTTTTGACACAAAAGGGGCTGGACCTCAGACATCAGAATGAACAAGATGAAACAGACGAGCTGACACTGACTCACTAGAAGGATAAGGGAGTTGCACCTGTTTGCCAAGGTTGCAACCCGCACAATCGAGATGGACAGGACCAGACACAGACCCTAAAAGACCACGACGAACCAAAACTGTGATTGGTGCTGCAGTACCCTTGGGCGAACGACGACAAGCAATATCCTTCTTCCTGTAGCAAAACTGCTCCACATGACCATCCTTGTCACAATAGGTGCAGTGAAGACCAGCCTTCGTTGTCACTCCAGAAGACGATGAGGATGAGGAAGAAGACGACCGAGGACCAGTGGAAGTCGTTGCCGGTGGCCGAAGAGCAAGAACTGACGGAGAGGTTAGTAGACCCGCACCACGAAGACGAACCTCCTCAGTACGAAGAGCAGTGAGAGCCTCCGACATGGTGACACGAGGGTGACGGGCAAGAAGCTGTGCACGAACTTGCTCAAACTCGAGCCGAAGACGTATGACGAAGTCGTAGACGCGACGAAGCTCCAGTCGAGATCGCTGACGCTGACAACAGGCACAAGTCCGAGTATCAAGAGCGACATCCAGAGAGTCCAACTGACGCCACATTGTGGAAAGCTGAGCGTAAAACTCATCCACCATAGAATCACCCTGCTGTAGAGACTTCTCATGACGAAGAGCAGCAAGATACAGAGAGTCACCCGAGGGCTCATACCGATCCCGAAGATGCGACCACATTAGCTGAGCAGAAGTTAGAGAGATCACTTCTCTAGTAAGATGCACCTCCATGCTAGCAATCAAAATAGCAGAGGCACAAGCATCCTCATCACACCAGAATTTATAAGCAATGTACTGAGAATTGTAGGACTCCATAGCCTCCTTATCGTCATCGGAGGCCTTCTTAGCAGCAGCAGAAGCATCAGCCTTGGAGAGCTTCCCGGTATCATCAGGCCGTGAAGAGGACAGGTTCGGGGGATCAGGACGCGGCGGGCAAGGGAGCTCACCGGTAAGAAAATCCCAGAGACGCTGTCCACGCATGTGAATGTGCATATGCTGGGTCCAGTCCTGAAAATTGAGCCCATCAAAAAGCACAGGACAGTGAGGAACAGACACGGTTCCCGATGACATTTTTTCTCTTTTTTTGTTATAACTCAACACAACAACCCCTTGTCACACACCACACCCGACTGAGTCGGTCGGTCACACCACACTCGACCCAACTCCGACCGAGGGGCAGAGTTAGCGGCATCGGGCGGCATGGCAAGGAGGAAGCCGGCGGCGGCGCGGAGGAAACCGGCGGCGGTCGGCGGCGGCGGAGAAGCCGACGGCCCTCCACACTGATAAATTTTACGGCGGTCGGTGGCGTCTGGTCGGCAAGGAGGAAGCCGTGGCGCGGATCGACGGGTCAGCCAATTAATGTGGCGAAGCCGGCGGCGGCACGAAGAAATTGGGCGGCGCGATCGACCGGCCAAGCGGCACTTGGGCGAGCGCGCAACCAAGAGATCGAAGACGAGCAGATCGACGAGCAGATCTATTTGGCTGCGGATCCCGGCGAGGACGGATCGGGAGAAGCGGATCGACGAGCACGACGACGGATCAACAAGCACCGCAACGGAGGTTGCGTATCCCGGCGAGGACGGATCGGGACAGATCGGGGCCTGAACGAAGCCAACAGCAACAAACCCGAGGAGACGGCAGAGTCGACGACCCCGGAGACGAGGCGACGACGAACTGCTCAAGATGAAGAGCAGGAGGGGCGATGGTGGTGGTGGTGGTGCATGCAAGTGCAACACGCAAAAGGAACAGCGACAGCTAGGGAGACGAGAGGTAACCCTAACCCTAGAACCTGCTCTGATACCATGTTAGGAATAGCATTTGTGTATTGATATGAGGTCAGAGGTCGATATATATACAGAGTACAAGGAAACCCTAACACAACAGGTAGATGGGCCTAGGCCCATATATACAGGACAGCCCACACACATTGCATATCTAACAGCGTGGTGCTAGGACTGGTATGGTTCTGATGCCTTATACACTGCTTAGTTGTTTGTCCCATCTTGCAGTAATTGCAACGAACATCTGGTGTAATTGGCGCAGCAACCGAGCCTTCTGCTGGAGCGAGAGAGTGGAACTAACTGTGATGAGGTAGGAGTCGTTGATAAGCTGAGTCTACTTGGCGTGAGCCTTGGTAAGCTGAGATTGCCGAGGAGAGTAGGCCAGCAATTGAGCACAGAGCTGCTCAAACATTGGCCAAAATCAATGAAGAAACTCGAAGAGGTGGTCACTCATCTTGTGATCTCGGAGATGGGGGCAGTAATCGCAATCCGGACCTTAACTAGGGGCCATAGAGTCGGGCCGATGCCACACATCAGTAAACTGCTGATAGGTGTCAACGGTAGAGTCCTACTGGCGAAGAGTGCTCTTCTGCTCCAATAAAGGTGAAGAGCATCACTGATAGGCTGGTATTGAGCTTGGATGCGCTCGCACATCACCTGAGACGAGGAGAGCTCTGCTAGGCCTATGGCAAGATCAACTCTCATGCTGCTATTGATGACAGCAGCAACACGAGCTTCATCGGCACAGCTCTCGATGTGTGATGTACTGCACTATAGCCTGCTGATAGCTCTTAATGACGTCTTCAACAACTAGCACATCATCGGCACCACCACCACGTGGTCCTTAGGACAATCCGGGGTGGGTGGACATGGATGTGTTTTTGGTGAGGTGGCCCTAAAGACGCTGGGTGTTGAGGCTGATACGGAGCATCGTGTACGACTCCTCCCTGAAGTTGGTCACATCAAACAACACTGGAGGGAGTGGCTTCGGACTAGAGAGACGAGTAGTATCCATCATAAATTTGTCTTCTTTTTTATTTTATTTTTTTTAAAATCAAATTAGATTTGGATCTAGATCTGGACACACTAAGCTAGTGACGAGCGCGGTCGGGAGGCAGCGCTGGAGGTTGGCAATGGCGAGGCGTGGCCAGGAGGTGGTGTTGGGAGGCTGATGATTGAGGGGCACGGCCAGGAGGCGGCGTTAGGTGGCCGACGACGCTGTAGTCTAGGGCGGCAGATTTTGTACGAAGAGGCAACGAATGAAGCATCGAAGGAGATGGTGGACAGGCCGGGTTGTCGAAGGAGAGAAAGAAGACGTCGCTGTTTTGGCAGCGATGGTGAGCGTGGAGCCGGTGGTGGCTGCACAGTTGGTACACCCTAGCTAAGGTTTGCAGGAGCGGCATCGGACTAGAGAGACGAGTAGTATCCATCATAAGTTTTTGTCTTCTTTTTTATTTTATTTTTTAAAAATCAAATTAGATTTGGATCTAGATCCGGACACACTGAGCTAGTGACGAGCGCGGTCGGGAGGCAGCGCTGGAGGTTGGCAATGGCGAGGCGTGGCCAGGAGGTAGTGCTGGGAGGCTGATGATTGAGGAGCACGGCCAGGAGGCGGCGGCGTTAGGTGGCCGACGATTACAGTCTAGGGCGGCAGGTTTTGTACGAAGAGGCAACGAACGAAGCATCGAAGAAGATGGTGGATAGGCCGCGTTGTCGAAGGAGAGAAAGAAGACGTCGCTGTTTTGGCAGCGATGGTGAGGGTGGCGCCGGTGGCGGCTGCACAGATGGTACACCCTAGCTAAGGTTTGCAGGAGAGAACCTATGCTTTGATACCATGTTACGAAGATAGTTTGTATTCATCTGAGTCCAAAGGCCAGTATATATACATGTACTAGAGGGCATATTAAGAAAGTCCGTATTAGGCCCGTAAAGCTGTACATCTAACAATAATAATAGTGAGCTCAACGTTAATGATACAGAAGTGCAAGTGAAACATACCTTGTGCTATGATGCTTTTGGTACCAATGGGCAGTGGCATGCATTTGTAAAACATCTCTAAACATCGCTAAAGATTGTTTGGTACCTAGTGGCCAATGGTATACGGTTAAACATCTCTAATGATTTTCTGAATATGATCGAGAAGAAGCCATATTTCTGGAATTTGAACCAGTCTTGAGTTTACTTGACCATACTCTTTTTTATGCTTTTCCTGATCATCTTTCACCTTTGTGAAGAAGCATGCTGCTTATAACCTTCGAGCTAAAGATGTCAGCTTGTATTTGTTAATTAAGAGTTGGTGTTATTCCATATGAAGCGGTCTGTGAATATATCAATTGGGCTAATTACGGAAATTGTTCTCAGGTGGAAAGCAAAGAAGGACTTCATTTTCTCTAGACAATGGTTTCGTGGACAAGATGGAGCATACAGTGAGTAAATTGATCTTCTATCACATTAGCATTAGTTTGGCATGTTGTATTTTTTTTTAAAAAAATACATCTAACTAGCTTCACCTATCTAGATTGAAATAGGTGATAATGATGCTTCCATCAAATTCTAGTTTGGTGTCAAAGTTTTTGAGTTGATATTGGTGACAAGAAAATTCCTCCCTTTTTGGGAAAAAATCTTGATGTTTTGTAATATTTTCACGAGATGGTAAGTAAAAGTCAATTGATTCTGTTACTCATGGAGTCTTGCTTTCTTGTAAACTCAGGTAATTTTACAAATTGCATGGCTCTACCTTTATGTACAAGAATTGACGGGCTTTCTTTTAAAATTTTATTTTTCATAACCCTAAAAATCTGTCATGCATATGTGTGTATCATTATGGTTCTCTCCTACTATTTCCTGTAAGGAAATTCTTTTAATTCTTGACTAATATAATCATACCGCAATTTTGTTTTGAAAAAAAAAACTTTCTGGAGGTAGTCACATAGGATGCAAATAGTAAATACTTTGCACTTTTCCCTTTCATTGGTAGCACATATGACATAACTTACATCTATCATTTACAACTTCAAAATTGAGTTGGCTATGTAACTTTTTCCCCCCTTATGCAGCCATTTTGAAGAGTCCTACTGGTCACAAGGAAAAACCTCCAAGGCGTGGTTATCAACGTACAAAAATCAACCGTAAGATTGATCTTTCTTGTTAGTGTTGGATTGTTGGTGCATAATTTATTATAAGAGCATGAGTTATCAAGTAGTGGAAGTGTAGCCGTTTTATAGGAGATAGCATGTATTAGTAGTCTGGCGGGTGCTACATGCTAAACTATGAAATATTAAAAAATAAAGATATACCAAATACCACATGCCAAGCATTAAGAGCCCATCACATTCGTAATACAATCAATGACTTATGATCTCATATGTTTTGATGGGCAACTTGTATTGCTATGGGCCAAGGGGCCAACCAATAGATGGATTAATTAGATACATGCCACAACAAAGTTGTGAAATTAGCAGGTCCCACATGTTGCCGACATATGAGTGACAAATTTCTAAACTTGCAATTCTGCAGTGGCATCTATCTAAATCACCCAATATATATACATGTACAGGTGAGGAAATGTACCGAAAACACCATATACAAAAGGTGCATTAACACCTCCCGCAAACTCAAAGTGGATCCACACAACATTGAGTTTGGAGATATGAAAATCATATTGCACCATAGTTTGTCCCTTAGTGAAGAAATTGCCAATCTGAATCTCAAACGCCATACCGAAAGCAACCACTTGCACCTTGGACCAAACATAGAAAGCATCAATGACTCTGCTTGGTGAGCTCGTGCTTCACCGGGTCTTGAACAATGTTAATGGCGCTGGAGCTGTCAGACTACAGCATCGTAGGTGTAGAGACAATGCCACAACACCACCAAAGTTTGCTAGGAGCCACCATAGCCATGTCACCACCAACTACACTCATTACATTGAGCAAGTTGAGGATCCCTTTGACCCTTGCAACCTCATCTCCTTTTGACTCTTGATATGCTCTTTTTAATCATTGGTCCATTTGACTTCCTAAGCATTTGTGCTTCGTTGACGCCGCCTCTTGCAGAACCGACCTCTTATTGCTATGTTTTTGTTCGTTCAGAATGACAACATGCAATATTAACAACATACTTGTTCTTGAGCGTACTGGCACTTGGGAACCTTTCTCTTCTTCATGCCCAACCCATAATGTGCTAGTGGGTCTATAAGGTTAAGATGAGCGCAATGAAACTCGACTTATGATTGGTGATTTTCAATAGGAGCATGGTTGTGACTACGATGAGACTTATGCTCTTGTGGCTCAAATGACCATCTGTGGCCTCTGGCCTATTTATCAACTTGATGTTCGCAATGCTTTACTTAAAGGTGAGTTGCATGAAGAGGTCTTCATGCGGTATTCTGTTCTCCACTTTCATCCCTCTCTTTATGTGCTTAAACAAGCTCCATAGGCCTAGTTTCAATGCTTTTCTTCGGTGGTCACTACTGCTAGGAAAACTATTCGTGATTATGATCTATGTTTTTTGTTCACACCTCACCCCATGGTTGGACCTTCTTCTGATCATTACTGGTACTACATTGATTTTGTTAAGGCTTGTCTTTACGAGCAGTTTCACATATCTGCTTTGGGTACCATGCTACTTCCTTCGGACTAGGTTTTACCTCTACACGAGATGGTTTCTTTTTGTGCCAAGAGAAGTATATTTGGGATCTTCTTAATGAGGCTGTCCTAGGTTATTGTACACCTAGGCCTTGTTTGTTTGGGTGTCTAGTAGAGTTGCGTTGCGTTCCTTGCAGATGCACCGGTTCTGCGCACGCACGCGGAATCGGCTGGACCGGATTGTTTGCTTAGACGCTTAAACCGGGTAGCCCATCCAGCCGAGTAGTCCTCTCTTCCCTCTACTTTCTCTCTGTCGGTGTCGCTTGTGAGGGCGACTCAACTGGAGGACGACGACCGGCACGACAGAGGTTTGCTGCTCGACAACCACTCGCCGGAGTCGCACATAATACACGTTTCTGCAGTAGCATCACCATTAGCTTCCTCAATGTCGGCCTCTCTCACCCAGCGACAATTTTGGGGGTGGTGATGGATCTGGCTGGGCAGTGAGCTTCCCCGCCGGTAGTTCCCTACCACGTGAGGTTCCCCTCTTTTGCTTCATCGACAAGTGAGCTTCGTCGCGAGTTTCCTCGGTGTGAGAGCTCCACTGCGGAGGAGTTGCTCGGCCGCGAGCTTCGTCGATTGCGAGCTTCCCCGACGTGCGACTTCCCCCTGGAATGTCTCCAACGCGCGAGCTTCCCCGCCATGCGTGCTACGCAGATGGGCTTCATCGGCTGACCTCCCCAGGCAATTGAGCTTCCCCGCTAACCTTCCTCGACGTGTGAGCTTCCTTGAGCAACTCCCATAGCTGACCGTCACACAGATTTTCCCAGCCAACCTTCCCCCTCGAACTTGGCCTTCGCAGTACTTGGTACAAGATTCCCCTTCCTATTACTAACTTATTGTACTTACCAATCAAGCACCAACCATTGTGACGGTATGTTCAATTTTTTCAGGCGATGTGCTTAATTACGGATTTGACGACAACATGGAGGATGACGAGCTCACCGCTATCTGCTATGTGGCCTACTCTTCTCTTGAATCTGGTAGTCCGTTGGCTCCACGAAAATCGCACCGACGTGTTGTTTACAAGGGATATTGATGGATCAACGACACTCAACAATGAAATACGGTGCTTCAACATGTTTCGAATGACCCCGACACAATTTTTAACGCTCCATTACCTATTGGTCATCAGATGCAACCTAAGGGTGATAGAAGCGTCACCACAAAGGAAGCTCTGGGAATGTTTGTATGGATTGTTGGTGGGAGTGAGTCTAACAGACATGCACGAAATAGGTTTGGACGTTGTAGTGCTACCATCAGCTATTATTTCAGACATGTCATGAGTGCCATTTATAACCTTGGGGTTGATCGTTATTTCAGCAATGTGAATTTTCGAATGCACGTTGCACATGGTTGATGGAACTCATGACATTGCATGGTGGGATGATTGCATCGGTGCGATTGATGGAACTCACATAAGAATTGAGGTTGCGCCGTCTCTACACTTCAACTGCATCGATCGACACCATCCACCAACTCTAAATTTTCTACCAGTTGTAGACCATAGCGCTTGTTTCATATTCACGAATGTCGAAGAGAGGCAACATCGTGATGCTACTTTATATAGACGTATCCTCGAGATGTAACAGGATAAATTCCCCCATCTCTCAGGAGGTATCACTTTCACGGCTTAAGAATTGTCATTTCGATATATTTCATTACTAATTTATTATCAAAATTTTTGAACATTTATCTGCTCCTCTGTTGTTTTTTGAAAAATTCTACACTGTGTATTCCGCGTAATCGAACACGAAGGGCTTCCTTGCACTCTTCAGAAATGTGCGCTACCACCTTTAGAACTTCTGTGCCCGAGTACCTGCCACAATCGAGAAGTGGTTTTCAACAATCGGAACTGGCAAGTTCGGATTGTGGTGGAGAGTGATTTCGAGATGCTGAAGAACAAATTTAGAATTTTGCAATTCATTTCCAATTATTGTCTTCACCATCAAAGAAGAATCGTGGTTGAATGTGTGGTCTTGCATAATTTAATCCTGGATTACCATGGTGACTGGCCTGGTTTTAGCCATGGAGCTAGTGGGCCTACCGATTGGCCAAAGAAGGAAGACATCTGTTCTAGATTATGAACCCTCGTCTGAGGATACCCAACAAATGGCCTTGTATCGGTACCAGATAGTGGTGGCTATTCACGCGGATTTCCATGCCCATTACTTACAACATGGTGTATCACGAAACATATATGTAATAATAAATTAGATATGAATGCTCCATTATTGGTCGGTTGTATGACCCCTTGATGGTATGGAATGGTAGGTTAATTGTGGCTCGTGAAATTCTGCCATCATTTTAAAATGGAACAAGTTTGTTTGTGCTTAACTGGTAAGCACAGTGAGTCGGTAACAAGATGGGGAAAGCTTGTACTAAGTACCTCCGCGGAGGCCAAGCTAGAAAGGGAAAGTCGGCTGGGAAAAACTATGTGGTCAGCAATGGAAGCTAATTGGAAAAGCTCACGCGGTGGGGAAGGTTGGCAAGGAAGCTCAATTGCCTAGGGAGGTCAGCCAATGAAGCTCATCGACGTAGCACGCATAGCAGGGAAGATCGCGCATTGGAGACGCTCCGATGGAAGTCGCACGCCGGGGAAGCTCGCAGCGAGGGAAGCTCTGCGGCCGAGGAACCTTGCAGGGAACCGTCCACCAACAGACTCGTTCCATTCTAAAATGATCGCACAATTTCACAAAAACCATTACATACAAAATGATGCCACAATTTCACAAGTCACAACTAGCTGACAATACAATACCATCAGAGGGTCATACAATTGACCAAACATGGAGCACTCATGTCTAATTTGTTATTACATATATGATTTGTGGTAAACCAATGATATAACTAATAGGCATGGAAATCCGCATGAATAACCACCACCATTTGGTACCGATAAAAGGCCATCTATTGTGTATCGGCGAGGGTACACAATCTGAAACAAACACGTCTTCCTCCAGCCAATCGGTAGGCCCACCAGCTCTATGGCGAAAACCGAGGGGTCACATTGGTTATTCAGAATGAAATTGTGCAAGGCTATGCGTACAACAACGATTTTTCTCTGACAGTGAAGACGATAATTTGGAATGGATCGCAGAATTTCTAAATTTGTTCTTTAGCATCCCGAAATCACTTTCCACCACTACCCGAATTTGCGAGTGCCGGTAGTTGAAAACCTTCTCGATTGTGGCAGGTACTCGGGCACTAAAGTTCTGAAGGTGGTAGCGCACATTTCTGAAGGGTGCAAGGAAGCATTTTGTGTTTACGTACGCGGAGTCAGCGTACAACTTTTCTGAAAACAACAGAAGAGTAGATGAACGTTCATAAAATTTCGATAACAAATTAGTAATGAAATATGTTGAAGTGACAATTCTTAAACCCTGAAAGTGATATCTTTTGTGAGATGAGGAATTTGTCATGTTACATCTCGAGGGTACGTCTATGTACAATAGCATCATGATGGTGCTCCTCTTCGGCATTCGTGAATATGAAACGACCGCTATGTTCATAACCACTAGGAAATTTAGAATTGGTGCACGGTGCCGACCGATGTAGTTGAAGTATATGGATGACGCTACCTCAATTCTTATGTGAGATCTGTTAATCGCACTGATGCAATTATCCCACTATGGCTTCAAATGTGCAGCGTGCATTTGAGGATGCACATTGCTGAAAATGACGGTCACGAGGCTTGATAATATCGACCCCAAGGTTATAAAAGGCAATCATGACATGTCTGAAGTAATAGCTGATGGTAGCATCATAACGTACAAACCTATTCTGTACCTGTTTGTTAGACCCACTCCCACCAACAATTCATAAAAATATTCGCAGAGATTTCTTAGTGGTGACGCTTCAACAACCCTTAAGATTATACCTGGTGACCAACAGGTCATGGAGGTTATACCTGGTGACCAACAGGGTCACGAGGCTTGATAATATCGACCCCAAGGTTATAAAAGGCAATCATGACATGTCTGAAGTAATAGCTGATGGTAGCATCACAACGTACAAACCTATTCTGTGCCTGTTTGTTAGACCCACTCCCACCAAAAATCCATAGAAACATTCGCAGAGATTTCTTAGTGGTGACGCTTCTACAACCCTTAAGATTATACCTGGTGACCAACAGGTCATGGAGGTTATACCTGGTGACCAACAGGGTCATAGAGCGTTAAAAATTGTGTCGGGGTCATCCGAAACATGTTGAAGCAGCGTACTTCATCGTTGGGTGTCGTTTACCCATCGATAACCTTGTAAAAAACACGTCGGTACGGTTTTCATGGAGCCAACAGACTGCCAGGTTCAAGGGAAGAGTAGGCTTGTCGTCCTCCACGTTGTCGTTAAATACGTAATTAAGCATGTCGTCTGAAATTTGAGTATACAGTCACAGTGGTTGATGCTTAATTGGTAAGTACAATGAGTCCATAACAAGGCGGGGGGAAGTTGTACCAAGTACTTCCGTGAAGGCCAAGCTCCAGGGGGAAGGTCGACTGCAAAAAACTGTGTGGTGGTCAGCTATGGATGCTGCTCGAGGAAGCTCACAAGACGAGGAAGGTCAGTGGGGAAGCTCAATCGCTGGGGGAGGTCAGCCGACGAAGCTCATTGGCGTAGCACGTATGGCGGGGAAGCTCGCGCTTTGGGCACGCTATAGGGGAAGTCGCGCGTCGAGGAACCTCTGGCGGTGAAGCTTCGCCGCGATGGGGAAGCTCATGCGCGAGGAAGCTTCAGCGTCCGGGCAACTCTGCGATAGCTCGCGGTGGGAATCTCATGACAAAGCACCGCCGGGGAAGCACCGCCGGGGAAGCTCACTGCCCGGCCAGATCAATCTCCGCCAAAATTGTTGCTGGGAGAGAGGCCGACATTGAGGAAGCTAATGGTGGTGCCACTGTAGAAACGTGTAAAACGTGCGACTCCGGCGAGTGGTTGTCGAGCAGCAGACCTCCGTCGCGCCGGTCGCCGTCCCCCAGTTGAGTCGCCCTCACAAGCGTCTGAGCAAGCAAGCCGATCCAGCCGATTCTGCGTACATGCGTAGGACCGGAGTAGACGCCAGGACCGCAACGCAACTCTACTAAACGCCCAAACAAACAAGTCCCTAATACTCCGATGGAGTTTAATGTTCATCTTCGCCCCATTGAAGGTGAACCTCCCACGGATCCTACTTGCTATTGTTATCCTATTGGGTGTCTTGTCTACCTTGGTGTCACTCATCGTGATGTCTTGTATCATGTGCGTATCTTGAGTTAGATTTTTGTGATGCCTTTGTGGAACTATCTCCGCCGTCTTTTTTCCATGTTCTAGCTCTTTGCATTTTCACACTTATTTTGATGCTACATGTGCTGGTGAGAATGATACCTCAAATCATGGTTTTATTTTGCCTCGTGTTTTTCTTGGTGGTTCCCAATTGTTTGGAAAACTAAGAAGCAAAAGGCAATCTATCGATTGCAAGTTGAGGCTGAATATTACGTGTTATGGCTCTATTGGAGAATCTAAGGGGGGTGTTCGGTGTGCCCGTGCACCCCAAAAATTCCTGCGAACATTTGAGATTAGCTTGGTATGTATAGCTTAGCGAAGCAAATAAAAAAAAAGCCATGGGAACCTCTGAATTCCATATCCTTGCTTGTAGCACTCCGGAGGAATTTGAGTTGAAGTTTTAATAGGTCTTGAGCTCGATTCTCACTGCGGTACAATCTTGTTGCACATTTTGTTTTATCAGCACCGCAGGCCAAGGCAGAGTTGCACCAGTGATGAGAGAAATATTGGAAGTACCTTTTTCAAAAGAAAATGGCTCCAAACAATTTCATTTAGTGGCTACACAAATATGGGATCTTAGAAAAATATGAGGAAAATCAAGTATCGTGTCAAATACGAAGAACTCAAATATGTACAAATTCTTTACACCGCAATCAAACATACTTGGCTCAAATGTACTCAACATAGTGTAGTCCTATTTTTAAAATACCTGTATTTATATTTGATTTCACAAAAAAAATACACTAAAAACTTTTGGGATGTTTCTTGAGAAAGGCTCAGCCAATGTGACACGTGTTGCTAGGGCACCCAAAACGTTTGATCATGATCCACCGCTGTATGTCTCTTTTGAGAGCGAAGGTTATTTGGCTACGTTGGTTGCTTTTGGATTATGGTACGTCTACAATACAACTATTGGCATTGTATTTTTGTTGGTGGTTCCCTGAAAGCATCTAGTTGCCCTAGAGGGGGGTTCAATAGGCAACTTTTAAATTTATTCAAGTTTGGAGCTTAACATATTTTCATCCAAACTAGCTAGCAAAATCCTATTCTAAGCAAAGAGAACAACAAGATGCAGTGGAAATAAATACAACAAGTGCTGAATGTAAATGCTGAAAGTAAAGGAGAGGGACACAAGTATTTGTTTGACCGAGGTTCGGAGTCCTCCCCGTTGAGGTAAGCCCTTCAAAAAGGACCGACTCCCGCTCGAGCCCGCAACCTCCTTCCACTCTTGGCAGCTTTTCACCACTCCAGTAGGCAAGCTCCAAACCTTTGCAACAGCATCTTGAGAGCTCCCACACACGCCATGGCAAGTTCCTCAAGATTACACCACTAAGCCGTCTAGGATTTATGAATCCATGAGTAACAAGCTTCAAGCTATCACTAACTTGGATAACACTCTCTCAAGCAAGTTCGAACAGCTTTTGGAGCAAGGGGAATAATAGGCCTTTTGTGGATATGTGGACTGAGATGAACAGCAAGGCTCTAGTCTTGGCTAAATGTGTAAGAGTGAAGTCCTAGTGCCAAAATCTACTTAGGAAGAGAGTTTTTGCGACCTTATATAGGCTAAGCGGCAGATTATAGCTGTTTGAGACGCTTCCTGGCCGTTGATTAGAAGACAAAATACCTTTAATAAAGTACTGTAAAATTTGCTTTAGCAATGGACGTATTTCAACGGTAAACAAAAAATGCAACAGAGAAAATATAGTTTGCGACGGATAGACTTTCTGTTTAATACCTTCACACGATGAACTTTCAGGCGTAAACAGCGTTTTGACTGCGTGCCGCACTAACGGAACTGAGTTCACGACTGACTATCCGGCATGAACTACTGACACACTGGACAGTTGCGCAAGAACCTATTTTGAAAGGGCTTTCACGTCGGACTGTCCGGCGTGAACTTGGGTTTTTTCTGGACAGAAAATCACATTTTGGAAGCACACATCGGACTGTCCGACGTGAACTTGGAGATGCACCGTGTTACGTAACAGGGGGATACGGCCCTTGACGCGGGCGAGACAAGCTGTTGTCGAAGCTACCGCCTAGGCTGTTATCGGTGCCACCGCCTATAAGATCTAGATCTCAATTTTTACTTCATTACTTGGATGATAATAAAAGATACACGACTCTCCCTTTTATAGGGAGAACCGACTTAGACCCTAAGAAAAGATCGACTTGAACTCTAAGAAAGAAATAACTTGAACTCTAAGAAACTAATCCCTAATAGATAGAAACATATCCTAAAATGACCGTGGCAGGGGCCACGTGCTCTGATGCCGTGGTATCTTGTTCACGCAGCGTCTTCTGATATCCGCGGTATTGTTCATGGCCTGTTCGGGCCTTATTGGGCCTGCCCATAACATTACTCCCCTTCAAATCCACCTTGCCCTCACGGTTGAAGCCTAGGAGATCTCGACGGCGTAGACTTGCACGATGACGCCCATGAGCTTGACGTCGCCGACGTTGAAGATGAAGTGCGTCACGATGAGCTCGACGTGGAGTGACCCATCTGCCACCGAAGATGGAGGCATCGTGGTTGCCGACTGTTTGTTTGGCATGGAGAAGGACGTGGAGCGACGCTAGCCTGGATTCCATAACGTCGTTCCGCGAAGACCCTCATCACCTTGGGAGCCCTCAAATGAGAGACGCGCGAACCATGGATGTTCGTGTCGGCCTTGACCACCTTGTCGACCTTCACACTATGATGTGGCTCTTCTGCCTTGTCGACCTTTGTGATCTTTAGCGGTTCATCCGCCTTGGCAGGGACGTCCACCTCGCCGAGCATGGCCTCGGCACGGTTCTTTTCGCACGGGTCAGCTGCGTTGTCAGTCGTCGACGTGGTTGGAGTTGCTAGTGTTGTAGAGCGTGTTTTCACACCATCTATTATCTTCTTCATGTGCTCTAGCTTGTCGATAATGGTTTGGCAAAGGTCAAGAACGAGACCCTCCTTGTCCGGCTTGTTCTCTTCGCGCGTCCGCCTGTCGTCGGAGATGCGATGGTCGTATGACCGTTGATCATCGTACGGCCGACGACAGTTGTCGACGAGCCCACTCTCCTTGCGTAGTTGCTGGTAGTAGAGGTATGATCGGGGTGGATCGAAAGCACGCCACTCTTCGTCGATCTGCCGATGGTAGCGGTCATTTTTCCGCTCTTCTCGGTGTCGGTGATAGCCGTTGTATGGTTGCTGCCGATCGGAGGAACGTCGGTTGCCGTAAGCTTGACGATCATTGTAGGAACACCGGGCTTCGTACCAACGACCGTCATAGTACCCGGAGCGGAACGCCATCCCGAGGGATTGTCCGGCTCTGATACCAATTGTTACGTGCAAGCACGTAACAGGGGGGATACGGCCATTGACGCGGACGAGACGAGCTGTTGCCGAAGCTACCGCCTAGTCTGTTATCGGAGCAACCGCCTATGAGATCTAAATCTCAATTTGTACTTCATTGCTTAGATAATAATAAAAGATACATGACTCTCCTTCCTACAGGGAGAACTGACTTAGACCCTAAGAAAAGATCGACCGGAACTCTAAGAAACTAATCCCTAATAGATAGAAACATATCCTAAAATAACCGCAGCCCGTGGCCACGTGCTATAGTACTCGTGGTACTGTTTATCGCCCGTCTGCCATGAACTGAGTTTTCTTTGGTGGAGCACGGGACAAAAGATTGAAGGCGTAGGACATGTCCAATGCAAACTTAGATTCCTCTGGGAGGATTTTCAGGAAATAGGCTAAGTTATAGTGATTAATTTTGCTCCAAGCTGTTTTCATAAGTTTGAGGAAATTGCTACCCAAATAAGTAATAGTAAGAAACCCCCCTTAATAGTACGGCAAGAAATAAAGAAAGAACCTAGCCAGAGGCTTGATTCATCTCCCAAGCCTAGAAACTAGCAAAAGATCCTTAACCTTGAGAAATTAGCTTGATGCAGCACCACCATGGGATAAACCTCACACAATGAGCCTTAATGCTCTTAAGTGAGTCAATTTTGATCTTCATCAGGTCATCAACACCAAAACCTCATGGGATAAATATATCAATGAAAATTGGGGATAAATATATGTTCGCTTGATGATTTTGGTGTGTCTAGTAAAAGAGCTATTGGCATGGCTTGCAACTATGAATCTGAAGCATGAGCTCACAAAGCATATCTGTGTTGATTCTTCTTACATGTGGTTACATGTTAAGGATCATAATGAAGCTTTTCAATATGTGCCTTCGAGCTTCAGTTGACTTCTTCACGGATATCTCTCCAAACTTGGTGTTGTTGATCTACCATGAGTTTAAGGTGGTGCTAGGTCCCTTTGCACATCGGCCCATTGGCCTCTTGATGAATACAAGTGCTATATTAAACACTCTTCTCTAAAACTTTATTCTCGAATATGAGGGTGAGCTAACCAATTTGTTTTGCTTCTAAGCTGACAATGCTGTGTAATTACTTAGTAGCATATGTATATAGGGGAGCATATGTATATAGGGTGTATGTATAGTGATATGGGTGTTCTCGTTCGAACGCCCGAGTACCCGGCCTAAGACCGGATCTAGAGGTGGGCGTCATGGGAATCGCCGCCGCTCTATTTTGATAGTTGGTCGTCAGAGCCACCGACCGGATTTCGACGGTGCGCCTGAATCTCAATTGGTGGCAACAAAGCGTGCCCTTTTCTTTCTTTCCTCTATTTATAATCCAGCAAACACCTAAACATGGGAACTACTAAAATAGAAAGATACCTAAACATGGAAACTACTAAAACATAGAAGGGTAAAAGACTAAACATAGAAGGATAAACTTTAATCCTGCGCCTTTTCATGGCCGACTCCTCCCTGGACTAGAGCTGGACCATGCTGCACTTTCCTAAAATAAACCCTATTCGGTTTAGACATATCAATACTCCCCCCCTCAACAGCAAGCTTGTCCTCAAGCTTGAAATCAGGATAAGTATGCTTAAATTCCACTGCATCCACCCAAGTAGCCTCTTCCGATTGTTGACCAGCCCAATGAACTAAGAACTGCCGACAACCCTTCACAAAGCGTTGAGCCAAGAGGTGATAAGGAACCAAATGAGTAAACTTCAGAGATGGAAATGAAACATCTTGAGCGCGAGATGGAGTGTCCATAGGAGAGAACCTTTAAAAGCCTTGGCGAGGACACATGAAACACATCATGAATTTTTCTTTGTCGAAGGAAGGGCTAAGCGATAGGCCACCTCGCCAATACGGGCAATCACCGATAGGGACCAAAGTAGCGAGGTGACAACTTGTGTTGCGAAGAACTCCTCAAAGTAAGTTGTCGATGATGTTGAAGCTTCATAAACCCAAGAACCAATGGGAAAAGTAACCTCCCTATGACGGTTATCATCTTTGTTGCTTCATCCTATTACGGGCAACCAGGAGATGATGGCGCGCGTTGGAGAAGAGCATCGCGATCCACCAACCGACAATCTACCGCATCAGCGGACGTTGTGCCACGTGAATAAGGCACCAAAGGAGGAGGTGGTCGTCCATACACTAGTTCAAAGGGTGTCATCCTCAAAGATGAGTGATAAGAAGTGTTATAACGAATTCCGCCCATAGGAGCCATTGAACCCAAGTCTTGGGATGCTCGTGACTAAACAACGAAGATACATTTCAATAGTACGGTTGACTACCTCAGTTTGGCCGTCTGCCTGAGGATGATAAGAAGACGACGTAAGAATACGGGCACCACTCCTAGTCAACAGGCTTTGCCAAAAGGTCTTGGTGAAGACGGGATCACGATCCGACACAATCGTTTCGGAACCCCATGAAGTCGAACAATCGATCGAAGAATACATCAGCCACGATAGGAGCCGTTGTCGATTAAGCTAAGAGCAATGAAATGTGCATACTTTGATAATCTATCCACGACCACCAATAAAGCCGTCTTGCCTTGAGATTTGGGAAGCCCCACCACAAAATCCATAGACACATCCGTCCAAATATGATGGGGAATAGGAAGGGGTTGCATTAGGCTGCGGAGACAATGTACTAGCCTTATGTTGTTGATGACGACATTTGCCCACAACCTCTTGACGGTACCCGCTGCCCTTCCCAATAAAAATGTTGTTTCACTCGATGCAAGGTTTTATGAATGCCCTCATGAGTGAGATCATGGAAAGCTGCCACCATTTGTTCACGGAGCACCGAATCATGGGCACAAAGAGTCGTCCGACCACGATACACAAGTCTGAACGTCTTGTCCACAAGTCGGCTACACTATCCGCCTCGAAGACGCAACCCCAATTGGCTCGACCTCCTGCTGTTCATGAGGCTTAGCCGGCGTTGTTTTGTCTATCTCGAACAACGCTGCTGGATATCCGGATGTTGGCGAAGCTCCTCTTCCCATTGTGCCCAAAGAGAGGTAGTAGGGCCGAAATTGCAGCACAAGTGGCCGTCGATCATGGAGGCGAGACAAGGCATCGGCGGCGGCATTGCTTCTACCGGTTTGTACTCAGCGGAAAAATCAAATCCCATTAATTTGCTTACCCAATGTTGCTGAGGTGGCGTGACTAAGGCTGTTCAACAAATACTTCAAATCGGCATGATCTGTCGAGCGATAAATGATCGTCCCCATAAATACGATGCCAATGACGGATGGCTTTTGATAATCAATGAGTTCTCGCTCATAAGCCGCCAATTTAGCATGTCGGTCTGCCAAACGACGACTATAATATGCAACCGGATGGCCTTCTTGCTGTAAAACAGCCCCTATTCCCACCCCGGAGGCATCACACTCCACCACAAATGGGACATTAAAATCTGGAAAGCGAAGAACGGGCGCGGACAGCAGCGCCTTTAATCATTGGAAGGCACGATCAGCGTCAGAAGACCAACAAAACCCTTGTCGACGAAGGAGATTGGTAAGGGGTTCCGCCAAAGCTGCATAGTTGCGAATGAATCGGCGGTAATACCCTGCTAACCCCAAAAACTACGCGCACCCCACCGCTGTTGTGGGGGTGGACCAACGCTCTACGTCTTGGACCTTGTTAGGATTGGCCTCCACACCTCTCCGAAATAACATGGCCAAGATACCCCGACCCTTTGTACAAAAGCGCATTTAGAGCGCTTTAAATACGGTTTATGTCGTGAAGTTCAGTCAAAGACCAAGCGAAGATGAAGAAGATGCTCTCTCTTGTAGCATCAAATCAAAATATCATCAAAGAAAACGAGCACAAATTTAGGAGATATTTGGCCAAAACCTCGTTCATCAAAGCTTGAAAGGTCGAAGGAGCATTACACAATCCAAAGGCCATGACCAAAGACTCAAAATGGCCATGATGTGTTGAAACGCCGTTTTCTCAATGTCTTCCTCATGCATTCTAACTTTGATGGTAACCGCTCGAAGGTCCAATTTTGTGAAATACTTGGCACCATGCAATTCATCCAAGAGTTCTTCCACCACCGGATAGGAAACTTGTCCTTGATTGTTTTGTTGTTAAGTGCTCAGTAGTCAACACAAAAGCATACGTTCCATCTTCCTTCTTGACTAGGAGAACCGGAGAGGAGAAGGGTGAGCGACTTGGGCGAATAAGACCACGAGCCAACATCTCCGCACATTGCCTTTCAATTTCATCCTTTTGTCTATAGGGATACCTATATGGCCTTACCACCACGGGATCTGTTCCTCCTTCAAACATATCGATGATCACATAGGCGGGAGGGTGGCGCCCCTGGGATCTGGAATAAGTCATCAAAAGTGTCAACATCTTCTCCACATCATTATCCTCAAGTCGGCCGCTAGGAGATCGCCTTGCCTACTCATGCTACCTTGTATGTTCACCTCCTTATCCCGTTCCAGAATTGCATTTGCAAGGAGTCAAAGTTCCATTGTATGTTCCCCAAGGTTTGCGACCATTGGACTCCCAACACAACATCAAATCCTCTGGCGGTATTACAAGAAACGGAGCCGAAAGGTGTGGTGGTCAATCGTGAAACAAACCTCCTAATCCTTCCCAAGCATGGTAAATGAGCCCCATTCGCCACTGCACTTGCTGCCTGATGTAGTCTCTGTAGCATACCAACTTGACGCTGCATGGCTACTCATAAAATTGTGGGTACTACCACCGCCCACCAATCCATTTAATGTCACACCATCCACAACCAACCTAACACGCATAGTATTGCGGCCTTGGGACCCCTTGACCGCCATCACGAAAAGGCGGGTTCCACCTCAAATCAACTCCTCCTCAACCTCCTCCTCATCCATGACTTCTAAGTGAAATAGCCTTTTACACCGATGGCCTCGAACATAAACCTCATCACAATTATAGCACAATCCCTTCTCCTGCGTTCATCTCTCTTACGGGTCGAGGCGGCGACGATAGGGTGGCGCTTCTTCTTTGTAGATGCCATAGTCGACGCCAGTAGCGATGAAGATGCAACTCCTCCTCCACCTTGATCGTCGCCGAGGTGTCTTTGAAGACAATGATGCCTCTACACTTCCGCCGGATGAAGCGCACAGACCGGGAGGCCGTGCCGCCCCGCCCAAGATCCCCAGTCTTGTTGGTTGGGCAAAGTCGCCACCACAGACGAAACGTACTCCTTGCACCGCTATGTAGCCTTGGCGAGCCATACATCCTCCCTTCTCTCCGCCTCCCGAGCCAAACCAATTGCATCGGCCAAATCACGTGGACGATCGCGGCGCACATCCGCCGACAAAGTAGAAGATAATCCAGCGATGAATAACTCAATTTGATTCCCCTTAGGCATCTTTGGCGTCCGCGCAAGAAGACGTTGAAACTCCCTCGCATAGTCATCCAGCCGACTTGCTCCTTGCTTCAAATTCGACAAATCGCCGAGAGGACCAGCGGTCGAATGACGCGTGAACCTTTGTAGGAAGGTTTCAGAAAACTCTTCCCATGTAATGTGTTGATCCTCCTGTTCCCAATTATCCAAGACCTCCTGCGCTTCCCCTCGGAGATGCATCCCTGCCATCTCCACCCACTCCTCTTCCGGCACCTCATGCAAACGCCCAAAACGCTCACACTGCCTTATCCACAGCAAAGGATCTTCCGAACCGTCAAACAGCGGTAACTCATACCGAGGAGCATGCGGCACCCATCTCCGACCGCCACCTTTCGCCGCCCTTCATCTTCCTCCCTCTCTTCCGCGCGCCCTCGCCCATGGCGTTGTTCCTCCTGTCCTCCACGGCCCCCTTGGTCACGGCGGACGCGATCCCCACCACGTGCACTGCGATCCTGCTCCTCAGCACCCATCGGAACAGCTGGCAGTCGCAGATCGGGACGGTCCTGAACGCGCGCTGCGCTGGATTCAGTACCCCCATCTTGCTGTCCAGCCGCCTTGTCCTTCTCCTGGATCACTATGGTCAGGTTGGTGACAGCGATCCGGAGGTTTTCGATCTGTCCTTGTCTCGGCGCCAAGATCTTCAACTCCTCCACGGCAGCTTCAACTTTTCCTAACCGATCTTCCACGGAAGTCATGATGGTTGTGGAAGGATCGATTGGCTCGATACCAATTGATATGGGTGTTCTCGTTCGAGCGCCAGTACCCGACCTAAGACCGGATCTAGAGGTGGGCGTCGCCGGGAATCGCCGCGCCCTATTTTGATAGTTGGTATGCAGAGCCACCGACGGATTTCAGCAGTGCGCTGAATCTCAATTGGTGGCAACAAAGCGTGCCCTTTTCTTTCTTTCCTCCTCTATTTATAATCCAGCAAACACCTAAACATGGGAACTACTAAAATAGAAAGATACCTAAACATGGAAACTACTAAAACATAGAAGGGTAAAAGACTAAACATAGAAGGATAAACTTTAATCCTGCGCCTTTTCCTGGCCGACTCCTCCCTGGACTAGAGCTGGACCATGCTGCACTTTCCTAAAATAAACCCTATTCGGTTTAGACATATCATATAGGCCCATTGATTTCAGCTGAGCTCATTCCAAGTACCACGTTATTTAATCTACAATTAGCTGTTCCTCTTTAGTTATAGATAACCTGTGTCTGCTATCGATTAATGTGGATGGACAGTACACTAGACGAGATAAAATGTATCTGCTATCTGCTATGCTACAATCAACAAGGGAGGAGAGTGACCAAAATCTTTTGCCACTTCCTCTCAAATCTTAAAAGTTTGGCTATGGATTTTCAATACTTCTTGCAATTTATTAAGTGAGCCTTTTTTTTCAGCCTCAACATGGGAAATAAGGAGGTTGGACACATCTGGATCATCTACTCCAAAGTGCATTGTTACTCATATGTTGGAAATCTCCCCAAGTTTTTGGGACAAATGGAGGAGAAGGCACTCCTCAAATTTTGACAGAAGTATTCCTTTTGCTTTGCTCAGCCAAGTAGCAGGTTGGTCTGGTTTCTTTTAGTTTAAGAGACATCATACCACCAATTCGGATAATGCAATGAAGTCCCTTTCTCTGCACATGGACAGGTCTAAGAGAATACTTCGCAGCAAATCCAGCCTTGACATCTGATTTGCCTTCAACAGTAGTGAAGTCAAAATTATCCAATCCTTTGATCACCCAGAGCGGACTTGAAGATTCTGAACCTAACGATGAATTCTACGATGCACTTGCTAGAGGTGAATCTTTTGAAGATGAGGATAGTGATGATGACGATGACGATGACCTTATGACACCTAAGGTATTATTTATGTATGAAATCAATCATACTATGTTCAGTAATGAATGGAGACCAATTTTATCTAACAATGTTTGTGCAGGCTGGAAAAGTGAAGTTGAAAAATGTATCATGGGCTATTGCAAGTTTTGCTTTGAAGCCAACTAAAGGTCAGACATATCTCAACTTTTCTAGCAATGCCGAATAGTTTGTTGACAAACATTTATGCCTTTACCATTAGTTTTACAAACCACCAAATGAACATGCTATGTTCATTTTGTTGTTCTGTAGTTCTGTTACTCACTATGCTCTAGTAGTTGCAGTTGTCTGTCTGTGGCGGCCGCTATGGTGCCACAGTATCTTTTGCATTCCCTGTGTGTCTGCACTGCCTTACGTCCATATACACATTTACCAACACAGGCATCCACATTAAAAATTGATTCCTGCACTTCATAATCAATTTCAACTTCTATATTGACACTTGGAGGCATCCACATTGCAGTAACATGGCTTCCTCCTTTGCCTTTTGCAGTGCTGCATGCAAGTTTCCAATTTGTCTCACAACATTTTTGTTCATTTCATGTATTTTGCATACGATTAAAATGAATCATCACAGAATATATATAGAGTAAACTAAAGACAGAATGTTGCAAGGCAACAGTTTATTGTCCATTTGTGCCCTTCACAGCTACACTAAATTGAAGCATCTAAAGAAGCATTCAATTGTTGGAGCTTGTTGTTCGTTTTTTATTTTGAGGGAAGGGGGACAATGGTTATTGCATATTTGCATATGCAATATGTAAGGTGCTTCTCATTTTTATTGTTTTCCACTAAAATGTAATAAAATACACGAAGGATAATAATATCTGTTGCCAATATATATATATATATAGAGGAATGCTAGCGTGCACCCCAGAGCACGGAGAGATCCGTGCTCCCAACTCGTTTTTGAAATCCGAGATGCCTAACAACTGATCCGAACCGTTGATCTTGTTCGTCTCATTGAAATGTAGCCAGTGACCAAGTTTCATATTTTTTTGAATTTATTTACTTGGTCACTGGCTACATTTCAATGAGACGAACAAGATCAACGGTTCGGATCAGTTGTTAGGATGGGCTGATTTTTGAAAATAGGAAACAAATAGTAAATAAATTCAAAAAAATACGAAACTTGGTCACTGGCTACATTTCAATGAGACGAACAAGATCAACGGTTCGGATCAGTTGTTACGCATCTCGGATTTCAAAAACGAGTTGGGAGCACGGATCTCTCCGTGCTCTGGGGTGCACGCTAGCATTCCTATATATATATATATATATATATATATATCCTTAAATAGATTTCTGTTTAAATATTCATTATTTTGTGACTTTTGTTGACCTTCTCAACCTTGTTTTTCCTACTTTGATTAAATTTTAATGAAAGACTTCCCCCTATTCCAACTTGAGAATCTTGTTCCAATTTGTTCTGCAGTATTGGTTGAGAGCAGCGAACTGGTCACAAATTCTACTCCTGTAACTATTGATTCAAGCCAGTTCCATGGTACCCTTCGACAAGCAAAAAGCGAAGATGATTCAAACTCTTGGAGTGAACCTGGTGGAGAGAAATTTATGATAAGAGGGAAGACATACTTGACAGATTACACCAAGGTGGGAGAGAGTAGTACAATTTTGTTGCAATTATTAATCAGAGAACTATTGAAATACCTCATTTATTTCTCTGTTAGTTTAAGACAGTAATAGGCCATTATATGGTTCACCTTCCAAGATATGCTAACTTGTTGCTATTGCATAAAGGTTGCTAAGACAGTAATAGCATAAAGGTTGCTATTGCATACAAAATGTTGTGTGCATCAGTTACCGAAGATGTCAGCATAAGGTTATGTTTCATAAGTTGGTTATTTTGAATGTGCTAAAGCATAAGTAGGTAGGTCAGCTATTCTTATCGTTATCAAGGATAAGTGTACGTTGTGCAAATATGCTAACTTCTTGTCCAACTCTAACTGGTTAAAAAAACAGATACTATCCCAGCATTTGGGTATCAGACATAATGGACAGCCCATTATGAACCTTTGTTTTTGTAAATGCTGCTATATGGGGGCGCTGCATCTGCATGTGTGTGTTTTACTTGTCCAATCTAATCTCTGTACACCTGAGGTAGTTAGAAGGCAAGACATGGTTTATGTTTAGTCATCTTATTGTGATGAAGCATTTATCCTATGTTCATTTTGTAGCCATACATTGTTTCTTCTGAGAAGTATCTTTGTTACTCTGTATTTTGACCTTTCATGTGGTGTTAACTTGTCATACAGGTTGTTGGAGGAGATCCTCTTTTAAAGCTTGTTGCAGTTGATTGGTTCAAGGTCAATGAGCGCTTTGATTCAGTCGCCTTACACCCTAAAAGCCTTGTTCAGGTATTACAAATAGAAATCGTCACTTTGAAGCCCGTGCATAGAAACACTGTTTTAATACAGATAATTTAGTACAATCAACTTTACCTTATAGGAACTTCTTTGTAGCACTTTACTCTGTGACATGACATGGATATGCCCAACTGCCTAATTGTTCTAATCTCTACATTACAGTCTGAAGCTGCAAAGAAGATTCCCTTTATACTGGTTATAAGTTTGCAGGTAAGTACAGCTTTTGTAATTTGGGTAGTTCTAAGTTAAATCCAAATGTTTGATAAGTAAAAAAATATGACGATCCGTTCGTTCAGCTTAACTAGCTCGTAGAAAGTAGGTCCACGACCTTATTGGAGTTGATCCCTCTCCAGTTATGTTTTTCTAAAGATTTTTGTTTGAGGCATGCATATATAATGTAATTTTCTGTTTTTATTGGAAAGCAAAAGTCTGAGAAAGAGAAGTACTTTATCAGGTTTATGTTGTTAATATATAGTGTATATGGGCCTCTTTATGGGCCTTGTGTGTGTTTATGGGCTTTTCATTTCTGTCCATTGTACATGTATATATACTGATCTATAACCCCTGATCAATACAAACTGCCTTCATAACATGGCATGAGAGCGCAGGCTCTCTCTACCAAACCCTAGCCATCCTAGGGTTTCTAGCAGCCTTGATCGACGCTGGTGATCCCTGCCATCGACATCACCACTATCCTCCTCTCGTCATCCAGATCCTGATCTAATTCCAGATTGGGATCGAGGAGCCATTGTCTATCTTCCGAGATCTGAAAGTGTCATTGCCTGTTTCTAGCTCGTGACGGCGGTCGCCTCATCGTCCAGTTTCAGCCACCCTCTTGTACGTTGGGTTGCTGTCTCCAAGCTGCTTGCGCACCTTCCAGGAAGCACCGCCGCCCCTTCGGTTTGCCCACGCGCCGTTCCGGGCAATGCGTCACCTCTTCGGGCCACGCGCCGCCTCTCTAAAACCGCGTACTGCATCCGAGTGTCGCCGCCGATGCCTACTGCCGCTAGTGCCCCCTCCCCTACCGTCACCGTCGGTAACCGCTAGTGCCCGAGGAGCCTGCTTGAGGCCATAGAGAGAGCATCTGAGAAGAAGCACAAAGCCCTGAGGAACATTGTACCCAGGAGGATGATACATGTAAACCTCCTTACGAAGATCACCATAAAGAAGGTGTTTTTCACATCAAGCTGAGAGATAGTCCAATGGCGAACCGCAGCCATGGCTATGAGAGAGAACAGTGGTCTGATGAGCAACAAGGGCAAAGGTCTCACTGTAGTCACGATCGTACTCCTGCTGGAAACCACGAGCCACAAGACGAGCCTTGTAGCGCTCAAGAGAACCATCAGAGCAGTTTTGATCTTGAAAACCCACTTGCAGGTAATGGGATGAGCCGTAGAAGGACAGGGAACAAGAGCCCAAGTACCAGTGCGCTCAAGAGCAGCCAACTTCTCAGCCATGGCAAACTGCCACTCAGGGTGAGCAAGAGCCTCGCGATAGGAGGAAAGCTCAAGGAGAAGAGTGGCAGAAGCCTAAAACCCATAGCGGACAGGAGAAGAGTGGACCGATCATGAAGAGCATACCGTGGGGGGTGGTGGAGCGGGATCAACGGAAGGAGCCGGTGGACGGCCAGTGTAGTGAAAAAGAACAGGTGGACACGGCGACAGAGGTGGAGACTGCGATGAAGAAGGTGGTGGAGGTAGAGTTGATGGTGGAGTAGGCAGTCTTAACAGGTGACGAAGTGGAAGAAGAGGGAACCGTCGGTGTGGAAGACAAAGTAGTAGTGCTAGGTGGTGAAGCGAACGGAGGAACCAAGAACCGCTCAGGAAGACTCAAAAAGGAGGAAGTGTGATGTGAGGAGTCGAAGGAGCGAGAGTCGTCAAAGAAAGCGGGACTCATCAAACTAGACATCTCGGGAGACCCGAATCCGACGAGCGAGGGGATCCCAATAGCAAAAACCTTTGCGCTCAGAGTCATAGCCAAGAAAGGTATAGCACTGACTGAACAGTGAGCTTTGTCCTCTCTCAGGGATGGAGGACGTAGGCAACCCACCCAAAAGTACGAAGGTGACTGTACTGAGGAAGATGACCGAAGAGACGCTCAAAGGGAGTAGAACCCTGAAGAGCGGTGGACGGCTAGAAGTTGATGAGGTAAACAGCCGTGGAAGCAGCCTTAGCCCAGAGGTGTGAAGGGACAGAGGTAGAGAGCATCAGGGCCCAAGCAGTCTCAAGGATATGGCGATGTTTGCGCTTAGCAACAACATTCTGAGCATGAGCACTAGTGCATGAGTACTGAGGAAGGGTGCCCTGATCCAAGAGAACCTGTCTAACAGCAGTAGAAAGATATTCGCCAGCAGATTTAGCATGAAACACATGAATGGGAGAGTCGAAGTGTGTACGAGCCATGGCAGCGAAATCCTGGTAAGCAGCTAGCACTTGATCACGAGATTTGAGAAAATAGATCCAAGTAAAGTGAGCGTAATCATCAATAAAGACAACAAACCAGCGATGACCCCTTTCGAAACGAAGGGTGCAGGACCCCAGACATCAGAGTGAACTAAAGCAAAAGGACGATTCAACACAGAGTGACTGCCGGAAATAAGGCAGCTGTAGTTGTTTGCCAACCTTACAGCCTGACATGGGAGGTAGGAATCACTAGAGACCTTCTCGACGACACCACGACTCATAAGAGATGACAAGCGAGGACTCGACATATGACCCAACCGATGATGCCACTGTGCAAAACTGGTGCAAGTGGTGGTGGTGAGGCAGTGGCATCGGACATGACGATCGAATGGCAGAGAGGTGGAGGTGTAGCAGCGCAAGGAAGGCGAAGCGATCAAGTTCCACGATCGTGGGAGTCAAAGTCTGCGGCGCCGTACCAACTACGGTCATGACGAGCTGGATAAAACAAGAGCCAGACTCAAGAGTGATGTTGAAACCAAGATCAGTAAGTTGGCCAACAGAGATCAGTTGCATAATGAGATAAGGCACATAAGAAACAAAGGGAACACTAAAGGGGATGTTTATAGAGTGGCCTGGCCAGCAACTGAAAGGTAGGTGCCATCAGCTGTTTTAACAAGCACTGGACTACCTAAGGACCTCAGAGAGGTGAGATGAGTGGAATCAGGAGTCATGTGGAAAGAGGCTCTAGAGTCCAGAGTCCAGATACCAGATCCAGGAGAGGGAGACTGGCAGGCAGTGATAGAGGAGGCCGTAGGAGAACCTAGAGAGCTCGAGGCACTCGATGCGCTGAACCAGAGCTTGCTCCCACTTGGGAGCACGAGACTCAGAGCCTCGAGAGGGACCGGCGCCGAGGCTGCCAGCAGGGCTGCCTGGCTGCTGGCGCTGCTGCCTCTCACGAAGAGTCCTGCACTGCTGGATCGTGTGCCCCCTCCGACGGTAGTAGTGACAGAAGCTGCGAGATCCCCTACGGCAGGTGTCGCTGCTATTGTCGATGTAGGAGCAGCGGGCACCACCACCCCCTGCGGCCTGACCACAAACAGGCACAGGAGGGGCAAAAGCAGGTGGAAGGGACGGACACCGAAATCAGAGGCGGCTCAGGAGCACCCAACACAGTAGCCGGCGAGGAGAGAATGCCACGGAGGCGAGTCTCAGCCCAGGCCTGAGTTAGCGCCTCCTGCAAGGACGGAAGAGGCGAGCGGGCCAGGAGTTGAGCACGAGGGGGCTTGAACTCCGGGCGGACACGGCTGAGAAACTGGAAGACCCTCTCACCAAGACGGTGGTCCCGGAGGTGGACGAACTGCGGGCAGTTGTCGAGAGCAGGCTCCAGAGCGTCTAGCTAACGGTAAATGTTGTCGAACCACCGGTGGAAGTCATCAATAGTGGAGTCATGCTGCTGGAGTGTCTCGGCCTCACGTAGAAGAGAAGTGTAAAGCGCCCGACTACTGGGCTGGTATGTTGCTTGGATGTAGATTCGCATTGCTCGAGAAGACTCCAAGGGGACCACGTCAACAGCAAGATCAGGACGCATCTGCCGACGAGGACCTGAACAGCACGATTCTCAGCAACAGTCCAATCGCACAGGCGCTCAACCGCAGCGTTGTATGTCCAGACAGCGGCTTCTTGGGCCTGCTGAACGGCGGGCTCAACAGCAGCGCCATCCGCAGATGGTGAAGAAGCGAGACCGGGGCCCTGAGCGATCTTTGGAGGAGTGGAGCCGGTGAGATGCACCTCGAGCCCTTGGCTGTTGAGGCAGACGCGGAGGAGAGTGGACCAGTCGCGAAAGTTTGGCCCATCAAACTGAAAGCTCGGAAGCTAAGCTAGGCCCGAGTAGCGAGATGAAGACGCCATGGTGTAGTTTCCGAAGGAGTGAAGGCGCTGGTCACAACACGGGCGGCGCCGGCCGTGGTAGAGACAAGGCAGAGGTAGGACAACGGCGACGAGTCACCACACGGGCGGCGTTGGCCTGCTGGAGGAAGATGACGGTGTCGGCCTGCTGAAGGAAGGCGGCGCTGTCCTGGAGGAACGCCTCCGTCCCCAAGTCCCTGTGCAGCCGCACCCACCTCGGCCCACATTGGCGACGCTAACCTGTTGCTTCCGCACCTCGTTGCCAAGGCAGGACACTGCTAGGTCGTAGCGGCGGCGCGAGCCTGGAGCGAAGGCGGCGGCGGCTGGAGCACATAGCGGCTCGGCGACGGCGGCTCTCGATGGCGACGGCCAGGTGGCGGCGGCGGCGGTGGCCAGGTGCAGAGCCGGCGGCAACTGTGAAGGGGAAAGGGAAACCCTAACCTAACCAGGCTCTGATACCATGTGACAGCTATTGGAATGAGCAGCTCAATAGAGAATGGGCCCAATTGGGTTGTATATACATGTACAGAGAGAGAGGGCAAATATGCAAAGAGGTCTCTAAAGACCTATAGCTATTTTAATAGGCATGGCTCGTCCGAACATCTCTCATGCTGTTCACATTCTTAGTCAATTCATGCAGACTCCCACTCAGATACACTGTAATCACCTTCTCTAGCTCCAGTTCTTTGCAGCGCCAAACCTATTCTGGTGCCTCTTGGGCAAGTGATCCTACAGATCACAAGTTCCTCTCTGTTTACTGTCTTTCTTGGATATTCTTTCGTTGCATGGAAGACGAAGAAGCAGTACACTTTCCCGCTTTAATATTGAGGCTGAGTTGCGAGTTTTGGCATTTTTTTTGCGGCTGAGGTGACCTAGCTACGCTGGCTCCTAGCATATTTTTGTGTTGTTACATCCATGAATAATCCCTAAACCCTACACTATCTAAAATAATCCATGAATTATGAATTTTCCATAATTTAAGTGTTTTACCAACATATGTAGTGTAAACCTTCAATTTATGAATGTACCCAAGGGATCTATGTTATGAATAGCACTTGTATTAATACGAGGGGCAAGGGCCAATATATGTACTGTAGAAAAACCTAAACAAGGTAGGAAAAACCTGTATAAGGCAAGGACTCACTATCCTAATATGAGAAAGGAACCTAATACAATCCATTAAATATGCCGAAATCCAGAAGAACTCCATCCATCTAGAATTGTGAAGTAACCAAGATAAGCACACGGTGCAAACGCAAAACCACGACAAAAAGATCAAAGGAGGCTAAAAATGTGGCAAGATATCGAAAAGTGTCAAATCAATCGAGGAAAAGCATTGCAGTGGAGATCGAACCCTTAAAAGTCAGTTGAGTAAAAGAAACACGCAATGACCAAAAACAAGGTGATGTACAAAAAACTCTTCTAAGAATAGACACCGCATTTAGGAGAAAAAAATTGATTGACTGATGGGGACTCGCACGATATAAATGAACTAAGGGAAAAAGAAAAAGGTGGACTTTGATGGACACGATGAAAAAAACATCGACTAAAGAAACCCAAAAGAAAGACCGAAGATGCTTGCAGTAACAAAACAGAGGGAGAGATCAACGATTACAAAAGGAGACTAAGAAGGTGGCAAGATATCGAAAAGTGTAAAATCAAATGAAGGAAAAGCATTGCAGCGGAGACCGAATCCTTAAAAGTCAGTTGAGTAAACGAAACACTCAATAACCAAAAACAAGGTGATCTACAAAAACTCTAGAAAAGAAGAGTTGACACTACATGCAGGAGAAGAAAAATTGATTGACTGATGTGGACTCGCATGGTATAAATGAACTGACAGAAAGAAAAAGGTGGACTTTGATGGACGCAATGAAAAAACATCGACTAAAGAAACCCTAAAGAAAGACCGAAGATGCTTGCAGCAGCAAAACAGAGGGAGAGATCAACGATTATGGCGGAAGTGATAAGCCGATCAAACTCCTAGATCAGTGAAAAGCTGTATACACATGTAAAGGTCAAAAGAAAAGCAAAGGGAGCCAACAGCGCCGTGACTCGAGTCGGCAGTTGCAAGAAGCAACTGGATCCAAGGCTCGAGAGCGGCGATGGCGATAGGAGTGGAGCCGGCAACAAGTCGTGTCAGTAGAGGAGCATGAGCCGATCGAGGCGAGGTCGGTGTGTCGGCCGAGAAGAGGCCAGGGTGGAAGACGACATCGGCGCAGCGCGTAGTGCGATCTAGAGGAGAATCGACGAATGGTGGCAAAGGATGACGAGCGATGCGCTACAAGAGCAAAGCGGCTGCGGCACAAGGATTGACTGCGACAGCCATGCTGAGGCCGAGAGGCAGCAAAACTAGCCATGACGAGGCCGAGTGAGGCGACTAACAGCGGCGACAGTGACCAACAAGCTCGGACCAATCCAAGCGATAGCAATCCGAGCGGCCATCTGCGGCGGGAGACACCGCGATAGAGTGGTGTGATAGCCACGGCAACCGACGTACGCTCGACTCGGTGCTAGATCCGGCCGGGACGATGTCGGATCGGGGTCGTCGGCGTGGTTTGTGATAGCCAGGACGAGGCCGAAGCGACGATGCGACGAAGACTGGCGGGCGGCAACGAAGGAATAGCTAGCGGTGGTGGAGAGCTAATGCGGCCACGGTGATATGCAAGACGACTTCACCAGAGTTGCGTAACCACGACGACGGCGGCGGCCAGCAACGGCGAAGATCGGCAAGGAAATCAGCAGCGGCAACGAGATCTGGTGGCAATCGGGACGATGCTGTGGTGCCCAAGACGAGAGCAGCCAGCGACGACGAGATCCAGCAAAGCAGCAATTGCGTCGGTGGCCAGAACAAGGGCGACGAGATTTGGCGGCAGCTGGGAAGAGATCGCGGCAAGATCCGTGGCCGCGGCGCACGGCGGCCGGGACGAGGCCAGGGCGGCGATGGCCGAGATGAGACTGAGGCGGCAGCACGCAGCTGCCGGGACGAGGCCGAGGCCGAGGCATCGGCGCGCGGAAGGGACAAGGCCAGATCTAGCGTCGGCGGTGCGGAGATGAGCCCGATGATGAGCAGACGACATGGGATCCTGATCCAAGCAAGTGTGGATGTGAAGAGCAGTGGCCGCGACGGATCTACATGAGCAATAGCGACGAATCAACGAGCTGCAGCGGTGGATCCCTATGACGATGCAGAAGATGAGTAGCGATGCTAGTGACGATGAGTAACGTTGATGCGGAGGATGAGCAACAAGGTCGATTATAGAAGATGGTGGGCAAGGACGACGCAAGTACAACTCCGGTAAAACCCTAACACTAATTTTAGCTCTGATATCATGTTAGAATAGCCAAGGGCCAATATATATATTTTACAAGAGAAGCCTAAGCACGGCAAGAAAAGCCTGTATAAGGGAAGGACTCTAATACTATCCTAATATAAGAAAGGAACCTAATACAAATCCTATTATATCTCTAACAATCTACACCCCACAGTATTATGTCAATATGGTATACAGTGGCCATGATGTACAACAAACTAATTCTTTTTGGTTTTTTGTGTAGGTTCCAGCAAAACCAAATTATAACTTGGTTATGTACTATGCAGCTGAGAAGCCGGTGAACAATGATTCTTTGTTGGGTAGATTCATTGATGGAAGTGATGCTTTCCGAGATGCCAGATTTAAACTTATACCAAGCATCGTTGAGGTAAGCATTACTTTGGTGATGTATCTTATTACCTTGGATGCGACTATTTTTGCATCTGAACTGACTTATAAAATGATCTCAGGGTTATTGGATGGTAAAGCGTGCAGTTGGGACAAAAGCTTGCCTTCTGGGCAAAGCGGTGACATGCAATTATCTTCGCCAGGACAACTTTCTGGAGGTAATCAGTACTACGTACGTTGGTTTTGTTTGAACAGTCTGGATATCTATTGCACGCTTTTAGTTCTGTTTATTGTCACTGCATCCTTTGTGCACCCATGGTATAGTCCAAAATATTTCAAACTTTCTCAGGGGCTGTTATGCCTGGTGACAAACATCAACTTCAAAGTAAAAGTTCAACTTCAGTTTATTTTGCATTTTTGTCTTTCCCTATCTTCTAGCGCAATACTTTACATTGGACAATATCCAGTGACCTTACAACTGGAGTTTACTTTGCAGATAGATGTTGACATTGGTTCTTCGTCTGTTGCACGGAGCATTATTGGCCTAGTCCTTGGATATGTTACAAGTATTGTTGTTGATCTTGCTATTCTAATTGAGGTATAAACAAGTTAGGCCTGAAGCAACACTCGAAGTGCTTTTTAAATTTTTTCATGATTTTCTACCTGACTGGATTATGGGGGAAAAAATTCCACGAACATCTACAGTACTCGTATATGCTTTGACTCTATAATTTGCCAATACCCAATAGAATTCAGAACCGTGAAACTCTGAAAATTCTTTTATCATTTTACATTTTATATCCCTGTGAATTCCAATGGTAACTGCAAATTGGAGATTCCCCACATTTCACAGCGAAAAGACCAAATTTTTTAAACCCAGAACATTTTGCCATTCATAGTGCTGAAATCCCAATTCAGAATGTTTGCAAGACTAGTCATCCATTTTGACTTGATCCTTCCCATATCTGGTTTACGCCATACATGTCTTAAATCCTAATCCTCCCCTCTGTCCCCTCTGACTCGATTTTGCCCAGGACTAGAATGAGCATGACCATATTTTGTTTAGAACAATTTAACATTGCAGGTTTAGTAAGGCAAATTGCTTAGACACTGCCCTTCACCTTAATAATTTGAGTCATGCTGACGTTTTATATTTTCAGGCAAAGGAGGAAAAGGAGCTGCCTGAGTACATTCTTGGTACTGTCCGTCTAAATCGCGTGGATCCCAACTCTGCTGTACCAATCTAAAGTTCATTCGGTTTATTCTGGGAGGCGGCATAACAGTTATAAGAAGAAATTAGCATCACTATTAGACATTGGGATGATTTCCAACCGATAGCAACTCATATGTGCAGAATTGAGACATGCCTAATGCCTTTCGTACATAGAAGAATGGAAAGGGCGAGGGATGGGGATATACTACTTTTTCATGCCCTTTTTGCTCTCAATTTTTGGCCACGGCAAAGGTACCATTAAAAAGACGCAGAACGTCCATTTGTCTGTGCTATATTGGTTGTCACATTGCATGCTCGACCATTTGGTTGTCTATATTGGCAGCTTGAAAATTTGCTGATTGGCACAATATGATATTGGTCAGCATATAGAGTATACTCCTCGCAAGTATCACATCATATCCAAACGAAGAAGCTTGCGTTGATTCCCCTTCGTTGGGTCTCGCTCCATTCGGTTGTGGCTGTTAACTGTAGCTTGTATAAGGTCTTATCTACATTTTCTGCTTTACATGTACTTGTACATATTTAACTTATTGGCCCATTTGGAATGTGAGATGCCCATTTCACATGGCACCGGCGCACATGGTGCTCCCTAGGAGCTCTAGGGTTTTCGCTCGCTTTGCAGCCACCGCCGCCGTTGGTGACTCCGGCTGCAAATGTCGGTGATCCTCACCGGCAACGCCATCTTCCTTCCCTCTCCTCTCCTTATGTCGTTGCCTTGGTATTTCCGCATGCTGGCTCGACAAATGGTCGCCTCCTCTCGACGCATCTACCTCGGTCGCCGCCTTTGTAGCTCGACCATGGCCTTCTCTTGGCATGCTTCCCTGCGCGCTAGCCTGACCTCGGTTGATTTGTTGATGGTGGGCCCCCACGACGCCATCATGTGCCTCCCCACGCCAGCGTTGTCCCTTCCCATGTCGGTCTCAACTCGCTCTAGCTTGGGCGTCTCTCCACAGACGTATCTCTCCATGACAAGCCGCACATGGTCAGTCACCGCTAGTCCTCCCCCGTTGTCGTCATCGTCGCCATTGCTACATGCACTTCTATCGGCGTGTCTACCTTGGACACTGCCTCCACCGTCTGACGCTGGCCTGTCGTCGTACCTTCTCCACCAATGAGCTCCTCTTCACGCCACCCGTCGTCTCGATCACCAGCCTAGGATGGCCCACTTCACCATGGCCTTCGCCTGAGCCCGGCCTATCACGGACGTCGCCGTCCCCCGTTGCCCAAGACGGGTTCGACCACATCCATCACTATCTTGCGCTCCTCCACCATCGTCGAGATCGCTACAACACCTACTCATAGCCTTCTTGGGATCCTCGGGAGATCTAGCCGGCCACCTAGTGCAGCGGTAGAAGGGCAGCAACCGTTTGCCATCGTCAGCCACTGATTCGGCTATGGGAAGGCAATATTCGTCACCATTGAGATTCTTCCGCCATTGGTCCTTCTCTCCCATGCCATTGGGCCTTCTCCAGCGCCGTCATTGTCTAGGTTTGCATCCCTTGGTAGGAGAAATCGTTGGCGAGCTAAACCGTCATCGCCTATCTATGGGCTATGTGCGGCGAGATATGGTTACCATCGAAAGTCCTCCGCCGGTCTTCTTTCCTTGCTCAGATCCATCATGTCTAGCCTCTGCCTGTCCGGATCCGTGCTAGTTCTTGCGTCGATGTCTACTTTGGATTTGCTTAGGTCGAGCTCAAGTGATTTCCTCTCTACTACTGCAGGCCTATTGTGTTTCCTTGGATGCTTACATCTCTTCTGCTCCTATGCCATCAGCATACATTGCCCCAACGGTTGTTTCAGTGGCTTGAGAACTTGGAGTATCTGCTAGACAACCCCTTCCCTAGCCTCTTTGTGTCCACTAGTCCTTATCAGTTCTCTACCAGTTCTTCTACTTGGTTCATTGATTCTAACCCATCTTTCAACATGGCACCAAACACCACCCATCTTGGTCCTTTCTGGCCTACTCCGTCCTCCCTCCCTCTCTCTCTCTCTCTCTCTCTCTCTCTCTCTCTCTCTCTCTCTCTCCATTCGAACCATAGATGGCACTTCCCCTTCGAGTCTCTAATCTGGGTGCCTTCTCTACTTGCATACTCCGTGTGCCTGCACTCTCTCATATTCTTGGAATCAATCTACAACTCATCTATGCTGGCCAGCTCACAGATCACGGTTGTCGCATTATCCTTGAGCATGATTCTTGTTTTGCTTGGCACCGGCAAGCGCAGCCCTAGCTCCACGAGGATCTGAGAGCTTGATTAGTTTTTTCCCCTCTGGTTTCGCTACCTCTAGCCAGTCTACCACCACCATCCTTTTCACTGCTTCTCCTGTCACCACTTCCACTAGTCGTGCTTTCTAGCATCATTGTCTGGGGAACCTGTGTGGCTCTCCTTTTTTCCCTTGTTAGGTGTGGTGTTCTTGGTTCTGTCTCTGAAGATATTACCTCAGCTTCCATGGGTTGCAAGCTCAATAAGCAAGTCTGTCTCCCTTACCCTTTTAGTGACTCCACCTCTTCGTGTCCTTTTAATCTAGGTCCACTATGATCTTTAGGGTTTCGCTCCCTTTGTTTCCAAAGGGATTCATCATTACTATGTATCTTCATTGATGATTTTACTCATTTTATTTGGATCTATCACTTGTCCTCTCGACATCATGTGTTGGCTACATATGAGACCTTTGTTTTTATGCTTCACACACAATTTGGCTCACAAATTCGTGTCTTCTGTGCTGACTCTGCTGGTGGGTATGTGTCTACCTCTCTTTGTCGGCTTCTCCTCAACTTGGGTACTCTTCCACGGCACTCTTGTGATGGTGCTCACGCTCAGAATGGTGCCTCTGAGTGCTTAATTTAGTGCTTGATTACTGACAAACCTCTAATATGTTCATTATGAAGACTGATCTATTCTCTTCTTATTTAGAGAAAATCTTATATATCAAGTGAATAAGCTAATCATTCAATGCAAAAGTACGTATTTAGGTAATTTTGGTAATAATATAAGACTAAGGTAATCTTCTTAAGCCTCACGCATGTAAATAGAATGAATATGCAACATTGAGGTATGAAATTTAATATTTATCTCAGACTTATTATTGCATTCCTCATGTGCAAGTGTATGTTGAGCTCCAAATTTATAATTAATTAATTTATGCACATTGCTCTTTACTCGTACTTTTGGATACATGCCTATATTGCCCTATTCATATAATCCATCAATTAAATTTCAACATGCTATTTATTGTATTTGTGCATATATGTCTAAATAGCATATTCTCATATTTGCCTCTTAAGTGAAGTTTAATTTGTTTGTTTTATTATCTCCTATATCGATCTACGCTTCTATTTTTCTCTTTTTTATTCGATCAATTACTTTGCATATAATTTAATTATTAAATACACATGTTTCCTTTATATATATTTATTCGTGTGCAAATTTTATGAAGATGGAGATTAATTAGATTGATTTATTGTTGTGCCTTGAAATATAATATAAATATGTTTTGGCTTCCTCTCACTAGTACATATAAATCAAATATATCATCATCATGATGCACTTAGTAGAGAGTTTCATATGTAAGAGTTTCATTAATGTTGCCCTTCATTGTCCAACACTTGTTGAGTTTAAACCTTGTTGATTATCAATCATATCCATTTATATCCATCGAGCATTTGGGACTAATGCCTTTCTTGAAGTGTGTTGAAGAGAATTAGGTCCCGCAAAGGTGGATGACAATCAAAGGTGCATTAAAGGATGGTGGCCAAGTCAAGGTCAACAAGATGGGAAGTCACAAGTTAAGGACTAAGTCAAGATCGATTTGGCAGGATGATCATCGAGGAGGATGATCAAGTCAAAGTCGATAGGACAGAAAAGTCTCATGATGTGAACAAGTCGAGGTTGGCAAGACGAAGACATCATCGCAAGTCGAAGGTCGTCATTCACGGTGCATGAAGGAGTGATGCATGACGAAGGTATGGATAGTTGGGGCTAAGGATGTTTCCTACGAAGGTATGGATAGTTGGGGCTAAGGATGTTTTCTAGACTTTTACCGATCATGGTGTTGGTGGGAGACCGGGTTGTAAGATAAATGTCATATTATTAGAAGGGGTCCGGGTCAGTGTTGATCAGATTGGCTTCTTACCTTGTGAATGATGCACATTAAGTCTCCTTGTCCCTAGTTGAGCCTTGTGAGGTGGGAGGCGTGTAGCGAGGAAGAGAGGTGTTGGGGTGTCGAGAAGTGTAAATTTTAGATATTCCTTTGTTTTCTTCACATTTTGTTTGGGTTTGAGGTGGTCAAACCTTGATGGTTAGATAGCCCTCAATCTTAGCTTTTCGTAGAGTCCAAGATAACTGAATTCCAAGCCCGGAGCAAGAAGTTATGGACGTTTTACTGCGGAGGCCAAGTGGAGACAGTGTTAGGCGGACCATCCGGTTGGGGATTCGAATCATCCAGGTGTCTAGTCCCGTGGTCTGGATGGCCCATCTAAGCCTTCCACCGCTCTGTCTTTTTTGTGTTTTTGGGCAGTTGTTTTGGGATGGTCCGGGCCGAATTTTGGGATAGTCCTTATTTTGTCCGCGTCCTTCCAATGACTAGTTTTTCGGATCTAGTCTTTTTAATCCCTTGAGTGGGTCTTTTGTCGGGTGATTTTTCGAAGGGGGTTTGAGCATTGGTTTGGTGAAATCTTGAGCGTGTCCCAAAGTTTGAGAAATAGCTAGTGTGAGAAAAAGAGAGAACCAAAGATCCATGGAAGGAGGGGTTTACCGAAAGATCTTGTTTTGGATTTTTCAAATATTCCAGCAGGCAAGCATGACAATTTCAGCAAATAAGCTGCCATGTGAGTTGGTATTCATAAGCATGAGACGTTGATGAATATCCATTGGGGTAGGAATTTGGATCCCAATCTTAGACCAACAACGTTTACTGAAAGGGCTGTCAAAAAACAAATGATCTCTATTTTCCAGAACATGAAGTGAGCATAAATCACAGGTACGGGGTCCCGTAAAATTTAGATGTTTCCGCAAGAGAGTATCTTTTGTATATAAACAATCTTGAATGAGAATCCAGGCAAAAGCCTTGATTTTTGGAACGCAGCAGCTCTTCCAAATATCCTTGAAGCTTGCAGGAGCACCAATTCCACTGAAGATATGGTTATACAGACTAGTGGATTTAAAGGATGCACCCAAATGTATGTCCATGAATCCAACCTTTGCTCGTTTAGGTCCAAGGAAGATTGTTCATTAGCAATGACCAATAGTTCATCTTGCATGAGACTGAGTCCAGCTGCCGTTGTCACTTGTCAGAGATAGAGGTAGCCAAAATGATCTGAAGGCAATGACTCCACCTTGAAGGATATTCACGAACTGTGGCATGTTGATTCTTAGCAAAAGAAAAAAGCCTGGCATGAAGATGAGCTCTTATAGTTCCATTCCAAACATTTTTTGGAAAAATATTGAATCTCTCAAACCACAATTGCCAGCCGAGGCTCCACAAAAGAGATCAAGCAATGACAAAATAGTTTTCCATTGGAATGACCCCTTAGCCATGCTGCTTTGAGGCGGTTTGCAAGAGTAGTAAGATTGTCAGATTAAATCAATCCAAGGCGGACCAGTTTTATTGAAAAACCTATGCAAGAACTTCATTCTCGAGCAATCATTTTGAACCTTTAGATCAGCAACTCCTAGGCCTCCTTTCATTTTTGGCGAACAAATCTTTTTCCTATAGACTAGACATTGGCCTTTATTCGTGCCATAATTTCCCCAAAAACAATTTCTTCTGGCTCTATCAATCTGTTTAATCACCACGGCCAGAGGGTCGAGGGTGCACAACTGCACATATATATGGTAGCTGAGACAAGCTGAGTTGATCAGTGTAAGACGACCACCAATTGGGAACATTGATGTGAAACCATTTAATCTTTTATTAATCTTAGATATCAAAGGAGCAAAGGCAGACAAACCAGGATTTTTATGCTGAGAGATAAACCAAGATAAGTGAAGGGAGAGTCCCCAATTTGCATCCAATCATGTCAGCCAAAGTTGTTGCTTTGTGGAGATCCACATTAACTGGTGTCATGCTGAATTTGGCAAAATTAATTGATAATCCAGTAGTGTTAGAAAATAGTTTCAAAGAATCAGACAAATTCTTCAATTGACCTTGATCAGCTGGCATGAGAATGAGAGTGTCATCTGCATACTGAATTACTGGATTGTCCTTGATGGCACTATTATAAAAAGGATGTTGTAACGATCCTTGATTATGAAAAGAATTCAGTAGGTTTTGAAGATCTGCAGCAAAGACAAAGATCAAAGGAGAGGGGATCTCCTTGCCTGACACCTCTTTTGCAATGCAAAATTTTGCCAGGAGTGCCATTAAGAAGAATTGAGGAGGTACCCGAAGATATTATAGATTTCATCTAAGAAATCCTACCAAAACCTTTTGCTATGAAGAGATTGATGATATAATCATGATATATGGAATCAAAGGCCTTGGCTAAATCTAATCTGAGGACAATGATTTCCCGCTTGGAGTGATGACACTGATACAAATATTCATGCGTCCATGGTAAACAATTCTGGATAGTCTTATCTTTGATAAAGCCATACTGGTTTGCATGGATTATCTTATGCATTTTGGGTTGTAACTTGTTAGCAAGGTTTTTCGTGATGAGCTTCATGCGTGAATTAAGAAGTGAGATTGGCCTGAAGTCATTTGCTGCTTTTGGTGTATTGCACTATTTAGGACCAGAATAATGAAAGAAGGATTTATGCTGGTGTCGTCAGTTGGGAATCAGCCTCCCGATGCCGAACTTGTTTGAAACTTTGAATGGTGATCAACCAAGCCCCTTTCCGTGCTGGGTGAGGACTTTCAGGATGGCTAGCTCTCAAGGATCAGAGGAGGGAGACGGTGATTTTACCCTGGCTCGGGCCTCCCATTGCCGAGATAACAGCTCTACGCCCAGCCTTGCATTGATATAGGAAAAGATGTACAAGAACAGGTTAGCTGAGCAAGGGTGAGCTTGATCAGGGCCAGCCTCCGAGTGTTGTAAAGGTTGTGCGTGCGTGTGTATGGAGGATGCAGAGTGTGTTGTCGTCTGGCGTTGCCCCGCTTACAACGGTGCGCACAGGTGGGTATTTATACTAATGAAAAGGAAAACTCCTGTCCCGCACGGGCAAAACTTTAGGGAATGATGGTAAAACTGCTACTGTAGCGAGTACGTTGATGACAAGATTCGTCCTGCGTGGAGGGCTAGCGACGGCGGAACAGTGACGAGCGGCATGGCATGATCATCCGCTTTTGATTTTTGTGCCCTCCGGATTGGTCCGACGCGCAACGACCGATCGCAAGCCTCGACATGCGGCAACTTGTTACGTGCGCGCCCGAGCAAAGGGGTTTCTCGGGCCTAGCTAGTGAGGTCCCGAGCAAGGAGTTGATCGAGTGGGCTAGTAGGGTAAGGCTTCGGTTTTGTCTGCTGTCAAGCATTGGTCCGTGTCTCTTAAGAGAGAATTCAAAGTCGAGAAGTCTAGTAAGAGTGTACGATGTGAATTGTGTGTTGTCTGATTGTCCATGGTGCGTTCATGAGAAAAGTGGGTGGATTATTGGGTTTGTTCGATTGTGAAGCAGCACAATTGTCAGATGGAACGTGTGTAACAAAGGCATAGGAATATAAATTAAACTTTTGAGAGTGGACAACCTCAGCTTTGAGCCTGGATCAATAATTTGAGCCATCGAGGAAAAAATTCAAGACAAAATTCGTTATCCGTGTGCTTGGAGGTCAAAACCAAAGGCTTTGAAGATGAGATTCGGGGCTTACGAAGCATCGTATGTCAACCTACATGCACTTTTAGAGGTCATAAGATCACGGAATCTAGGGACTTACTTCAGTATTAAAGAGTACCCTGCATCAGAAGCAAACACCGAAAATATGGTTTTGTAGCGGGCATTTTTTACTTTAGCCCCTTGCATCCAAGCGTTCACATAGGAGTTTTTTGGTTGCCTGCAAATGCCTCAACCTGACCCAGTTGGTGCAGCCTCAGCTTGTTTGGATAGCTGGAAACACTGTTTCAGCCAGGCTCCACAGATGCAAAATCACTGTAGCAGTCAGGCTGAGGGAAAACACATAAAATGGGCGTTTCCCTGGATGCAGCGCATGGCGGCCTCGTGTTCTGCGCAAAGGGCCACGGCCAGACACCATATCAAGCCATGCATGCGCTGCTACATGACAGGTAAGTTTTTTTTCTTTTTTGTTTATATATTTTTATTAGCATCTCCAATTACTGAACCGATTTCAAAAATGGGTTCCTGACATTTTTTTCGAACAAAACTAGACCACACTCGCTACATAATTTTCAAAATATTTGCCTACTAAACACTCAACCAAACACCGTCTCTAAATCTGCACATCCCGTATCCCACCAGCCTGGCTGAGTCGGGACGGGCCAAGCTAGTGAGAGAAGGCAACCAAACAACCCCATATTGTCCACCTTTCCTGTGCGTGGATGGTACTTTCCATACCGGCAAGTACAAGGAACAAATATTGACAGCTATCGCGGTCGATGGAAATAACCAGATATTGTCGGCGACATTTGCCTTTGAGAAGGGTGAAAACACTGATAGTTGCTACTGGTTTTTGGAGCATGTGAAGCATGCTATAGTTGTCGACAAGCAAAATGTTTGTGTCATACATGATATACATGCAGGACTGTTGCGGGCAAATGAAGAAACCAAGAATGGTTCTCAAAGTCGTGGGAATGCACAGTGGATAGACATACAGAGCAGGTAGTGCATGAGACACATGTGTGCCAATTTCTACAGCCACTTTAAGGATAAACATTTAATGAATCTTTTCAATAGGCTTTGCGTGTATAATCAACAAAGGATGTTCCATAAGTTGTGTAAGGCACTCAACGAGCTTACGACATGACAAATCGAAGATCAAGCAAGAATGAGTCATTCCGCAAGGGCACATATCTTAGGCACATGTTCATTTTTGGATTGGATCAAAGATGATCCAAAGGAGAAGTGGGCTTTGTTATATGATAAAAATAGGGCTCGATTTGGAATAATGACCATAAACCTGGCAGAGGTATACAACTAGGTGATGCAAGGGTCGAGTGCATTGCCTCTTGTTGCAATTGTTGAGGGGATTTTTTACAATGCATGCAAGAATTTCATGAAAAGGTATCGTGCAACATATATTTATATGGGCGACAACCGTTTGAATACTCACATGCCATGACAAGGTACATGGAGGAGAAGATATCCAAGGCTCAGAGACATGTTGCAACAACCCAAGAAACCGATGTGCTAAGGTACACGGTAATATCCAGAGACAGGGGCCACCAGGGGGGCAAGATAGAGAGAGCAAAGGAGGAGTGCATCCTCCGTGAAGACAAATGCCTTTGTTCTTGCCGAAAGCCGAAGCTGCTACACAAGCCATGCTCTCATTTTGTCGTGACCCCAGTACTTGTAATGGGAATCCAACATCACGAGCCGATACTAATCCCAGTTTAGTATCTCGTGATGGACAACACGGTGGAATCATCACAGTATATTTAATTAAAGTGAAATAAGAGTAAACCATAATGTTTTATTACAAAGAAACGAACTGGCATACTAGTCGATGGTCCATTACAGGATTAAGCATTAAGTAGAAAACATCAGAGTACTCAAATTAAATAACTATGATGGGTTCCAAGGTGTCGACCCGAACACCTTAGCTAGTCTTGCGCTTCCTCGATAGGGCCTTCCTGGTCCTGGCCGTAATCTGAATAAAAATATGTCCGCGAGCAATCTAATGAGTACGCGGCTACCCAGCAAGCAGTCCTTAAACATGAATGCAGGGTCAAAGAGGGGGTTAAGGTTATTTTACCCAAATCCTATTTCTAGTCATATTTTAGTTGAACCAGTCAAGTTTTATTATTGTGTATGCATGATCATATAACTCCAGTCTCAAGTTCAACAAAAGGTGTATCTCACACCAGGCCAATCCCAGTCTAATCTAGTCAGATTTAATTATTGAAAATGGTGAGTCTACATGTGCAAACCTTTCCAGACACGTCCATAACCGCGGACACGGCTATCATGATAGTTTTAACTCTGAAGAGTGTGTACAAGTTTCCCCACAAGCCCCGTCTTATCCACTAGGAGAAACGGTACAAGACTGTTCCAGCCTATTACGCCCACCACTTCGCCAGTCCTCTCTTTAGGTTTCCCCCCCGGTGTTCGCCATAAATGAGGCGCCCCACGTCTAGGCACCACCCGTGGGTCGTTCCCCATTTAAGCCATTCGGTCTCGGGAACGCACCTACCCCTCAGAGGAGATTGCAAGCCTCCTCCTAGGGCAGCGGTGTCGAAACATAACCGGACAGCCTACGAGCCAGGGGTTAGTGGGTTTCATAGTGTACTAAGCCAGGGCCGAAGGCACAAGTGGCTGTACGGTAAGGTTCGGTCCAGCAATACACAAGCTTGAGTCCTTATTAGAGGAGACCGTCTTATCCCCACCACAATCCCGGAAACATCACTGCCGGGTCTCCCCTAAATCCACTACAACTTTTAGTTGTTTAGGTTTTTACCACAAATACTAACGTGAAGCAAAAGCCTCACCAAAGCTCATTTTTATAGTGGATCCCAAATGCAATCCTACACATCTAGTCAAGGATAGGCTAGGAAATATTCAACGGGTTCACAGGGTGGCTAAAGCATATTAATAGATGATTAACATGTATAGGTACTCACGCCTAATTATATGCATGCAGGTAATTCGGAAAAATAATCAACAGATAATTATATCATAAAACTAGGATGGAATATGAAATTAAGCTTGCCTTCGAAAAATTCAGCGTTCTGCGAGTCCCACTGCGGCTCCGGGCAACAATCCACGCAACAATCACACCCACAGTCTATACATACAACAACAACCAAATAAACAGCAACATCAATACAGAGAAAATAATTATTTAAATATAAAGAAAAATTCTAGGATTTAAATGTGATTTTTAGGCTCCAAAATCATCCAATTTGGAGTTACGGAGCTCCCTAAACAATTCGGGGAAGTTTCGGAATAAAAAGGAAAATCTAGGAAAAATAGGAAACCCAAATAATCCCTAAACGGGCGAACAATGAATCGCCCGATTCTCCCAGCCTTCGGCCAGCCGAGGCCAGTCCGTCTTGGCGGCGCGCGGTCGACAAAGGGCCCATCGGTCGGCGACTCAAAGAATCGACGAGCGGGACCCACGGGACAGAGGTGACGGGCGTCTTGGTGTGGCGGTGACGCGGCGGCGGCGTGGCGATGGTGGCACGCCACGCGGGCGGTCGGCGGTGGGATGTCGACGCGTGGCGCGACACGTGGCGATGATGTGGCATGCCACGTGGGCTGCGGCGCGGCTGCGGATGACGTGGCTCGACACGTGTCGGCCACGTGGCTCTCGGGCCGACGCAGACGGCGAGCCGGCTGGTCGATGACGCGGTGTGAATCACGCAGCGTCGCGGCACGCGGCGGCGCGTCGTGTGCTAAGCGGCGGCATTACGGCTGCCTCGACCGGCGGGTCCGCGGATTGACCGGCCCGCGTCGCCGGCGGTGGCTAGATCTGGCGGGTGAGGCAAAGCGGCGCCGGCATCGGGCGGTCCGCGGGGACACGCGGCGCTACGGGATTGGGCGGCGGCGACGGAACGGTCCGACGCGCCGACCGTGGCGAGGCCCATGGGGACGGGTGTCGCGGCTTGATTGGTGGACGGCGGCGGCGCGGTCGGACATCGCTGCGGCAGTGGGGTCCACGGTGACACGCGCCGAGGCGCGATTAGTCTTTGTCGCCGGCGCGTCCCGCCGGATGCGGTTTGCGGACCCGCAGGACGAAAGCGTCGGCGGCGGTTCGGCGGCGCGTGTGGATGCTAGCTTCAGACAATGAAGCGCAATGGCTGGGCGACGTGGCGGGCACGGGTTGGTTCCGGATCTCCCGCCGGCGGCGCGAACGGCAAGGATCGCCGGCGACTGTGGAAGCAGCAACCTACGACGAGCTCTAGCGGGCGGAAAACAGCACCAAAATGGGTGATCCGCATATGCATTTTGATCGTCTAGACGAGATCTATCTACTGGAACCATCTACAGTACGATCTACCTACAGGAAAGGGAGATTTACCTCGAAAACGCCTCGGGAGGGAGTGTCTTGTGCTGTAGGGTTTAGGAGTGGCGGTGGGGAGGGGAGTGGTCGGTGAGGAACAGTGGGTTAGGGTCTTATAGGGTGCTGGGCGCAGGTTGGGGTCAATTGGGCTTCTCCTCATGGGCTTAAAGTGCTAAAACCTCCCTTATGGGCCCTAAATCACATGCACTAATAGCCCATTAGCATCTAACTCGAAATTAGACTGATGTTAGCAGCAAAATGAGAAGAATTACCTACGTTTTCTTTTGGAAAAATATTGGGACACCTAATAATTTTATTAGGATGTCACACATTTACTTGCTGCTGCATCATTGACAAATCATTCCACTATCGAGTATGTGTCACCATATTACATGAAGGAATCTATTGCGAGCTATTGGCATGCAGAGGTATACGGATACACCATATTCGAGACATTTAATGAACCGTCGGGGCCAAACAGTTGTCACGTACCTGATAGGCAGATGTTGAAGTGTTTTTTTAGGTTGGCGACAACACTGTCGAATTTGAACGACATGGATCAGTCGGAGGCAGGTCGCCCACAGAAGAGATGTAGCCGACACAACGAGGAAGGACACATACATATCAATTTCCAAAAATACAGGGGAACTGGGTATTCCAATTTGGGCCCTTTCGATTCAGGAGCGGATGGACTTCGACCTGATGATTGTTGAAGGTCCATGTGGACGCCATGATGAATTACCTAATAAGTGAATTATGATTTCTGATGTGTTTTATTGTGCTATTTACTCATGTAGTAAGTATGTAATAGATGTATGAGGACTTATCATGCATTTTAATAAAGTAGTTTTTATTAATGTTGAACAAGTTTGCTTGTATTAATGTTGAATCAATTACGTTGTATTATTGTTGAACCAGCTAGGTTGTATTAATGTTCATTTAGTGTTTTGTATGTATTGTTGCGCACATGTCACTAACGATCGTGCATTGTAGGGACATGTCAATATGGCAGACGCTGGTAGTGACCCGCAGCGGCGGTGGCCCCTTGAGCTTCTAGACCCCTCTGTCAACGGTAGGCATCAGTCGTAGAAGAGTGCGGTGGAAGGCATTCAGTTGGGTGTGTTTCGCACTAGGACAGCTAGTGAGCTACACACACTTGACCACCGCTGGATAGAGAGGTAACAAATCAACATCACATGTGAAGTATGTCTTCATAATTTTTGCATTTACTAATGTCATGTGATCCCTTACCAGGTTGCGCCTCGCCAGCCACTGTGCCGGATGATCGAGGCTAGCGCTCGTGTGCAGCCACGCACAAGAAAGCGAGGGCGACCAGATGTGCTTCTGCTATGACAAGTACCTGTTGGCCGCCCTCGTCGATTGGTGGAGGCTGAAGACGCACACCTTCCACCTCACTATTGGTGAGATGGAACCTACTCTTTAGGACGTGGCTTTTCTTCTAGGCTTTCTGTGTGCAGGTGTACCTGTGGTAGCTATGGACGCCTCGCCATCCTAGTATGCGGACCTACGGGCCCATTTTGCTAGGATCATAAGCCAGGAGGGGTTGCCGAGGGACGTCTCTACCGCGGAGATGTACGAGCCACCTAAGTGGTGGCTACTTAAGTTCGTGGTAAGACATTCATAACACTCCATCTCTAGTTTTGGTACTTCCTAACATGCTTGTGACTCTACTAGGACAGGCTGAGAACATCCATCTAGATGCGGACGAGGCCAGTGTCTAGGCACCTAGATGCTTACATGCTGTGGTTGTTTGGGTGGGTGTTGTTGACTACCAGGGAAGGGCACGCGGTGGACAAGTCCTTGATCTACTACACTCGGGCGATCATCGACTCGTCACTAGACCAGGTGCCGTAGTACAGTTGGACCTACGTAGTTCAGGCGGCCACTTATAGAGCACTTTGTGACTTCTGCCTGAAAACACGGGATGCAGAGCCAGTGCTTATCGGGTGCCCTCTCCTTCACTTATGGTCGTATGAGAGGTTCCCCGTCGGGCGACCTCTCATAGATCACCGTTTCTACGGGGCTACCTTGTACCATGAGCCTTCGGAGCACAGGCCAACGATGGGGTTTTGGTGGTTACACCATATGATAAGACTTTAACACAGTTGTTTGAAATTTGTGTTGTATGCTTGGAGCAACTAACACATTGGATATGTCTATTTTTGCAAGGTGCGTGGGCTCATATTCAACCGCATAGGGACTACCCGAACTTCACACGCCTGTTCGGTGAGCTACTGTCACGACCCCGGCTTCACCTGGATCCACCCACAATCGATTGCTAGTCCCAGAGATCAATGCTAGCAACTTGTGAGCGACAGCTTGTTGAACATCATCACACAATCACAATTAACTAAGAAAATAACATAATATGCAAAAGTAATTATTGCACAACCACTTATTACAATAGTTTGATTCTAAATGACATAGTATTGTCCATAGTATATCAGAGTGCGGAAATTCAAATAATGCAGCGGAAATAAGGTATGACGATGCTCCAATCCAACCCTTGAGCGTCAACTAATCTTGATCAAAATCCGGCACAGAATCCTCCTGATCCTGTAGGTAGACCGGATCTACGTCTTCTCCTGAATAAAAATATATCCATGGTTTGTATAGTGACTACACGGCTACCCAGTAAGAATCCTTATAATGATGCAAGGATATTAACAAGAACAGGGTGGCTATTTTGCATAAACACCTACTCTAGTCAAATTATTAAGGTGTTGTAAAATAATTTTGTAGAGCAATTATTTATGATAAGGATTTTCCAAGATAAACTTAACAGAGCTCGGCTTCTCAAGCCCCTCTGTAGACCACACTTGCCTCGAACAACACAAATAACACCAACCCATCAGGTTTAATTATTAACACATGAGACTACCATGTACGACCTTCCTCCCCTCCCATGACCGTGGGAATGGCTATCATGATAGTTTTAACTCTGCAAAGTGTAGCACACTTTACCCATAAGCCTAGTGGTACTTTTATGTCTTAGATCTTCCTTAGGAGCCTAGACCAAGTAACGATACAAGCCGATTCATTAGTTCCTTCTGTTAACACCGATACCTCCTCTAAGGTTTCGACACTACGGGTCCCCCTCTTGAGCCAACGGACTGCAGCCCGATCTTTTCAAAGTATCGTGTGTTAACCAGTTTTCCCTAACTACTAAGCCAGGACTAGCACATGTTGCGCAACATGCTATTCTAGCACTTATGGTTGCGCTTGTTTAGTTTGGCCAGATAAGCACACGCCAAAAGTCCTTAGACCAAGGTGACTACCTCCACCACAAACCACATGCCAACAAAACCACCTGTAAGATCAAGCCTCCCATGGGCTAATTGATTTTGGTAATTGATGGCAACTAGGCCGTACAGCTGGAACGCCAAGGATAAGGATCTTTGTTTAATAGTTCTTCTATTTTCCTTGTGTGCGTCTTTAGCTCAACTACATCTCTCTGGTTGCAAGAATCCCAAGAGCACAAGACCGGAGACACTCACTCAACCCTCAACCCACCATGGAGGATGGCAAGGCAACCATGGAGAGGGCACAAACCTTGGAGACGACGACGAGGAGGCTAGGGGATGCTCTCTTCTTCTTCCTCACTCTCTCCCTTAATCTCTCAAGCACATGGAACCCTAGATGGAGGTGGGAACCATGGGAGGAGCTCTCTAGGTGGCTAGGGCAATAGGTGGCTGCTAGGGTAGGCTCTCTCAAGTTTCTCCCGTGCACCTAGCCCCTATTTATAGGCCCAAGGCGAACCCTAGAAATGGACGGCTCAGATTAAATCGCGAGATTCAGATCGCCCGATCGGACGCCGTCCGGTCGCTGTCGGACGCCGTCCGACAGAGGATTTGGCCAAGATTTGGGCTTCGTCGGACGCCGTCCGGTGGCTTACCGGACGCGTCCGACAGGGCGCTCCCGCGCGTGAATAGGTCGCCCGCCAGGTGTTTGGTCGTCGGTTTAGCCTTCGTCGGACGCCGTCCGGTGACTCGTCGGACGCGTCCGACAGTGTGGATGGCGGCCGTCGGACGCTCGCCAGACGCCGTCCGATGTGCCTCGCCGTTGATTTTCTTCTTCACCGGACGCCGTCCGGTCCTGATCGGACGCCGTCCGATCGGGACAAAGCGTTTGGGACTTAGCCATTTTCGTGCTCGCTCTTTGGGACAACCTTGCTGTCGGACGCCGTCCGAAGGTGGTCGGACGCCGTCCGACAGAGAGGGTGCGTCTGGGACTTGGCCAAAATTTTGGCTTGTGCTCACCGAACGCCGTCCGATGGGGATCGGACGCCGTCCGACAGAGGCTAAGTTTACCGACTCGCCTCGCTCGCCCTCTCTCGTCACCACGCTTCGGGTCAAGGGACAATATGTCGATTTGTGGACACGGCGGGAGGTTCAAATCATTTGGGCGGGAGGTTTCGCGCCTAAACAGAATATTTGGCTTGGGAACTTGGCAGCTACGAAACCCTAGACAGCTGTCACTCCCCCGAACACTCTCGAACCTAGAGAACCTAGACAGGTGGACTCGCTCTAGATGATTCGCTAAAGGCTAACACCTGGCACTCTAGGAACCCCTATGACCTGTGCTCAGTGGGACCCTGCAACCAGAGAGATGTAGTTGAGCTAAAGACGCACACAAGGAAAATAGAAGAACTATTAAACAAAGATCCTTATCCTTGGCGTTCCAGCTGTACGGCCTAGTTGCCATCAATTACCAAAATCAATTAGCCGATGGGAGGCTTGATCTTACAATCTCCCCCTTTTTGGTAATTGATGACAACACCTGCAAATCCAACATGACAAAGCACAAATACAATCTCTGGTGCAATGGGTTAGCTCAGAAGCATTGCATCCCAGCATAGACCAATAAATAAAATGCAATGTACACATGAACATGAGCTCCCCCTAGATTAATGCATACCACTTGTACGACACGACAGTACCATCACATCACATGGAGCAAAGCATCTCCATCCTAATTTTTCATCCTAGGAGCCAAGCATCTCCTAAATCTACCACCTGTGAACACCCCAAATTCTATTCTCCCACCTTTGCATCCCAAAACATGATAATGCCCAAAACATGGATTTGCACTAATTTCTCCCCCTTTGGCATCAATAACCAGAAAGTAGCAAAGTATGGGATTAGCAAATGAAGCGCTTTGGAAGTTGTACTAGTGCACGTATGCCTATAAGTTCATCACACTCAAAATCTAGCCATCTCAAGGTCACAATGTCACAAGATCAACTAAGGCACAATTATTAAACGTGTGATGCAAGTTATTTATGACCTAGAGCAAGTATAAGATGAACAATAGCGAGAAGTATCAAGAGTTGCTCCAAAACTTCGAAGGGACACATGATGCACCATAGCACTAGACAATGCGCTCCAAGCTACACTAGCTATCACCAAGCCTATTTGAGACTAAAAATATTTTGGTTGAGCTCATTTTTGAAAGGTTGCACATTTTGCATCTTGAATTTTCTCAAATTTGCCATGTCTCAAACCATAGGCGACGCCACCCAGCATGACACTGAAGGTGAACGTCTCGGTCATCCAAAGCTCCCCCTAAGTTCATGCCTAGTGCAATGGCAAGCTATCTCATCGAGGAGTCATTGGTGAGACATGCTTAATCATATTTTAGCACATTTTGCAAATATGGCTCAACATTTTCTCACAATTGCTCAAATTTGCGAAGTAAAGACATGTGCAAAATGGAGAGACACACTCTAGACTAAGAAGCACATGATCAATCAAAGAGTTCAGAGCAATCAAATGAGACTAGAAGCTATAGCTCTCTTAACACATGCTCATGGCTTTCAATTACATGATATGTTGAGTTAAACACCAGTTGAGCTAGTGACAAGGTAAACACATGCTATAGCTATCAATTTAATGTGATGAAAATATAGGCAATGAATAGCATCCAGTATAACAGTCAGAGCACCTAAAAGCTAAAACTGGCTTCAAAAGATTTTCAATGAATGACATAGCCACGCGACCAACTCAGGCAATGTTTGACTTATCTAAAATATTTAGCTCATTTCTCAATTTGCGAATCGTGCCTCATCGAAAGTGGCTTGGTGAATATGTCGGTAAGTGGTCCTCTGTCTCAAGACATGCTCAAGCACAATGTCGCCCTTTGTCACATGATCCCGAAGGAAATGGTGACGGACATCAATGTGCTTGGTCCGTGAGTGTTGGACCGGTTGCACGCTATCTTCACCGCGCTCATTGTCGCATAGGAGAGGCACATGGTCAAGTTTTAGCCCAAAGTCAAACAGTGATTGTGTCAAGTAAAGCAATTGTGCACAACAACTCCCCGCCGCTATATACTCAGCCTCAGCGGTAGATAGCTCCACGGAGTTCTGTTTCTTTGACGCCCATGACATAAGACACCTACCCAAGAAGTGACATGCCCCGGAAGTGCTTTTGCGATCGATCTTGCACCCGGCATAATCTGAGTCAGAATAGCCAAGGAGCTCAAACCGCGCACCTTTCGGGAACCAAAGGCCTATGCTAGGTGTGTGTTTTAGGTATCTAAGTATTCGTTTCACCGCAGTCATATGCATTTCTCTAGGGGAGGCTTGAAATCTAGCGCACATGCACACACTAAACATGATATCCGCCTAGATGCGCCAAGTAGAGCAAAGCACCAATCATGGAACAGTAAAGCTTTTGGTCGACATATTTACCTTCTTTGTCGAGGTCGAGGTGGCGATTCGTTCCCATCGGTGTCCGGATTGGCTTGCGGTCATCCATGTCGAGCGCTTGAGGAGGTCGTGGATGTACTTCTCTTGGCATATGAATGTCCCGGTCTTGAGTTGCTTGATTTGAAATCCCAAGAAGAAGTTCAACTCGCCCATCATCGACATCTCGAACTCCTTGCTCATCATGTCGCCGAACTCTTTGACCAAGGTCTCATTTGTGCCAAGATGATGTCATCCACATACACCGCACAGAATAGGTCTGCATCCACCACCTTGGTGAATAGTGTCGAGTCGACCCTTCCAACCGTGAATCCCTTGCCAATGAGGAAGTCCTCGCCTTTCATACCATGCCACAGGTGCTTGCTTGAGACCATACAAAGCCTTTGACAATTTGTACACATGATCGTGGTGACGTGAATCTTCAAACCCTGAGGTCGCTCCACATACACTAGCTCTCCTATGTACCCGCTGAGGAAAGCACTCTTCACATCCATCTGCTTGAGAGCGATGTTGTGGCACGAGAGAACGCCACAAGCGGTCTAATAGCGTCGGGACGGGCCACGGAGCATAGGTGTCTCCACAATCTATACCCTCGATCCGTGTGAAGCCCCGAGCGACCAACCTAGCCTTGTTGCGCACCACCAATCCAAACTCATCTTGCTTGTTCTTGAATACCCACTTGGTGCCAATCACGCTGCGCCGCTCGGCCTCTTTACCAAAGTCCGGACTTTGTTTCTCTCAAAGTTGTTCAGCTCCTCGTGCATCGCATTGATCCATCTGGGTCATTCGATGCCTCCTCCACTTTCTTTGGCTCAAGCTCGAACACAAACGCCGTGTGCTCACGTGTCGGGTCGTCCTAGACCTTGTTTGCACACCGTGAGTCAAGTCCCCAATCACTTGATCACCGGGTGATCACGAGCAATGGTGTGATGGGTCTTGATCAACTGGGGTGGTAGCTCATCCGATTCGCATCCGCTCACATGCTTGCCTCTCGCCTCGAATCGATCAAGGCTTGAGCTAACCGCCGAGGTGAAACTCCCCGACTCTGTACTCGCTCAGGTGTGAGGGTGGAGCAACAACCTCGGTCTCCTCTGAACCTCTACGGTCTCACATCACCACCGGCATCTCCTCCACCGCTCTAGCCAATCGCTCACCATCCACATCATCCGTGTTCTCATGCTTCCTTGACTTCCATTCGACTCGTCGAACTTCACATCACAGTCTCTTCAATCGACCATTGTTCTCATTGTACACCTCAAGGAAGACCCTCCGTTGAATATCCCAAGAAGACTCCGTGTCCACTCTACTCGAACTTGCCCAAGTGCTCCCGCTTCTTCTTGATGTAGACCTTGCACCAAAAACCACAAGTAGGAGACATTGGGTCGTCTTCCCACAAGCAACAGAGGGGCGCCTTCTTGAAGCTTGTGAAGGTACAACTGTTGATGCAAAGGACAAAATCAGTATTGATTGCTTCACCCGAGCAATGTATGTGAAGTCTTGTACTCATCTAACATTGTCCTTGCCATCTCAATGAGCGTCCTGTTCTTCCTCTCAACCACCCCATTTTGCTGAGGGGTGTAGGTGGCTGAGAACTGGTGATCAATCCCTAACTCATCATAGAACAGCTCAACAGAAGTGTTAGTGAACTCCGTTCCATTGTCACTTCTCACCTTCTTGAGGGTACACTCAAAAACATTTTGGGCTTTCTTTACAAACTTTTTGAATACATCTCCAGTTGGAGTTTTATCAGGTAAAAAGAAAACCCAAGTGTATCGGAAGAAGTCATCAACAATGACCAGGCAATAAAGATTTCCCCCGATACTCACATATGTTGTTGGCCCAAAAAGATCCATGTGTATAAGCTCGAGAGGTCGAGATGTAGACATGACATTCTTGGCAGGATGTGAGCTTGCCACTTGCTTGCCTACCGACAGAACCTTGCATAGCTTGTCTTTCTCGAATGTCACATCTTGCACCCCGAGAATCAACTCGTTTTTGAAAAGTTTCTTCAAATTTGCCATGCCGACATGCCCAAGACGCCTATGCCAAAGCCAACCAAGAGAGACTTTGGCGACAAGGCAAGTCGAGACAGATGCGGTAGGTTCATTAAAGTTCACAAGAAACAAGTTTTCAAACCGAAAGCCTTTAAACACAAGATTTTCATTTTTGTCCAAAGCCAACAAGCCCTCAGGTGAGAAATTACAATGGAACCCCAAATCACATATTTGGGCAACAGAGAGAAGATTATAGCTTAAAGTTTTTACTAGCAGCACATTGTCAATTGAAATATCAGAAGAGATTGCTACCTTTCCAACTCCAAGTACCTTGCTCTTGCTTCCATCTCCAAAAGTGACCTTGGGGGGAATCTTGCCTTCCTCCCCTATTGAGATGAACAACCGGGGTTGCTTGGTCATGTGTTGGGTGCACCACTGCCGATGATCCAATGGCACCTCCACTCCGGTAGTTCACATCAAATGAGAAGATCACTTATGTGACTCGGGACCCACACAGAGGTCCCCGAGGGTTAGCCTTCAAGCTAGAAGCAACAGAGCAAAGCGATCAATCAATGACTTGGGCACCCAAACATGTGCCTTGTGCTCATTCTCACCTTGAGCCCAACAAATCTAGCAGTCATCCTACCTTGAACATTTTTCTTGAGCGGTAGTGACCGTATAATCTTAATGTGCTCTAGGAACTCTTGGTTGTGTGTGGTTGGGAGTGTTGCGATTTTGGTTCCTAGTAGGGATTGGTCTACCATTGTTGTGCCTAGGAGGACCATGCCAGAAGTTTTGCCTAGGTGAATGCCAAGTGTTGAACCTAGGACCTTGCCAGTTGTTGTGAAACCTAGGACCATTCCAAGTGTTATACTTAGCACCATATTGCCAGGCACGATTTCTTTGTTGCCATGTGGAGTTATAGTGCCTAGGAGGTCCTTGCCATGTGCGGTGTCCATTGTGCATCCTAGGAGCATTGTTGCTAGTGTGCAATTTGTTAGACCCAGAGTTGCTTCTCTTCTTAGGATGAGCATGATGGTAACCTTGCCCTCTTCGGCGGATGCTCGAGGAACACCGGATTTCTTCCTCCCTTTGGCTTCTCAGGGGTAAAACCCAAGCCACCCTTTAAGGAAGGTTTTCTTTGTTCCTTGAGCATCTTATCCAAGGCTAGACTACCCTCATAGCACTTCCCAAGTCCTTTATCAAATTTTTCAAGTTTAGCTCTAAGTTCACCATTCTCAATAGCTAATTCCCTAGCGCCTAAAGCAAATTTGCAATTATCAGAGTACAATGATGAGCATTGCTAGAGGAACCACTAGAGCTAGAAGCAATCGTGGTCAAGTCAATCAAATCATCACATGAAGTAGAGCTATCAACCCTAGGAGGTGCAACAATTATGGAACATGCAGAGCATCATCAACAACATCACTAGGAACAGCAAGATAGCGGGCAAAACATCAACCAAAGCATGACAATCGGGGACATCAACAGATTGAGCAACAGCAAAGCAATCATGGAAGCATTATCGGCTAGAAGCCGCTCATTACTAGCCCTAAGCTCATGAATTGTAGCAAGAAGATGTTCTACCGACTCATTCATAGCCCTATTCTCTTCTTCTAGCACACTTGTTTTCTTAGTCATAGCATTACTAGAACCCATCATGGAGTCATGTTCAGTTTCTAGTGATTCATACTTAGACACAAGATCATTGAACCTAGCATTTAAGTCATTAAGACGCTCCTGAAGTCTCATGTTTCTTGATATTTCCTTTTCAAGAAAGTCAAGTACTTGAGCAAGGTAACCTCTAGCAACTTCCGCCTCATCTTCGGGTTCAGAGTCAGAGTCACAAACCTCATTTCTAGAGAGTCAGAGTTAAGCACTAGCAAACTATGCACAAAGGATAGGCTAGGAATTATCTAAGGCGGCAATAAATGGCTACAATTCACAGGGTCAATGACGCAGTGTGAATATAAATGGGTTCTACCCCGACTCATCATTTTATGCATGAGATAAATAAACAAAATAGTAAACAATGTGAGTTTTGCAAAATAGGAAGCAAGATGCAATCTATCTTGTCTTGGTAGAAGTACTGGTCTTGGGATCCTCTTTTGAACGGCTCTTGGAAACCTCTCGAGCAGTGCGAACACGGACGATCTACATGTATATGCAAATATATAAGAACAGCAAAACAATCAACATAACATATAGCTCAATAAAATATATAAAATTCTAGGCTATTTATGAAAAATAATGGCTCTGGAATCATCTAATTTGGAGTTCGGATACTCTCTAAATAATTCCTGGAAGTTTCTAGAAAATAAAAAATTCCAGAAAATAAATAAACCGGTTTAACCGATTAAAACCGACGGGACCAGCGAAACCAGCGCTGGAGGGCGGATCTGTATTCTGCGGCGAGAAGGGACACGCGGCGAGAGCCGATTGGCGGCGCGACCCGGGGCACGGCGGCGGCGACGCGTGGCGGGCGCGGCTGGCTCGACACGGACGCTGGCATCTGGCGGAACGCGGCGCGTCATGGGACACGCGCACGGGCTGGTTGGCGCGGCGGCGGGCGAACGGGAGGCGACACGCTGTCGGGCGCAATGGGCCGCGCGCACGCGAATCATCTTGGCGACACGTGGGGGCCTTGGTGGCGTCTTTCGTCGCGCAACGGCTCGGCGGAGGCGGTGGCAGTGGGCCAGGTGGTGGGCGGGGGTTGGCTGGCACGGAAAGCGGGGCGGTGCACGACGGATGAGGCGGCCGGCGGTGATGTTGGCGGCGGCGGCGGCTGCAAAATTCCAACGAAACTTCGGCGAGCTTTTCTGGGGACGATTATTCACCAAAATATGCGATCCATATATCCATCTTGACCGTCTCGACAAGCTCTACAGAATGGAACCATCTACTCTCAGGTTTGGGCATAGCACAGAGAGAGATACCTCGAAAACTCCTCGACGGCTAGGGTTTTGGCGGCTAGGGTTTGCGATCTGGGGTTTCTCGAGTTGTGGTGTTGGGGGAGGGGTCTTGGGGGCTTATATAGTGGTGGTGGATGACTTGGGTCAGGCCTTAAGGTGAGGGAATTTGATTTGGGTTCAAATTCTACTCCAGGTAGGACTAGGACTCTCCCATATTAGGAATTTGATCAAATTCGGGATTCTTGGCTTGGGCTTCTATCCTAACATGAGATTAGGCTTCTAGAACCTCCCCTCCAATGTTGGGCACGAAATTCTCTTGTTTGCTCATTATTTCATGAGTTTACGAGCTCTCGGCAAAATGGCAACATTTCATGGAATCATGAGCTAGCCTTGGAATCTGGGCTTGAAATTTGGGTGGTGGCTAAGTGTTGGCTTCTAATATTTACTGGAATTTTCCTAGATTTTCCTAAAAGTTTTCCTTGGGTTTTGGGTTTAAACCTAAATCAAACTAATTTAAAATAGGGTTTTGTATATAACAATTCCCTTTTAATTAGTTTTAGGTTTTTAAAATACAAGTGACATACGATAAAATAGAGGATGTCACAGCTATAGGCCTCGGACGTCATGTGGACACTGTACAGTTCGGACAGGATCGAGGCACGCGGACCTCTCGATCTTTTCTCCCTCTGCCAGTGTGGCTCCGTTCTAGCTTACTATGAGGCTCGTACTCTTCGACATCATCGTCAAGTACTCACCCCAAAGGATGATGCAACAATTTGGGTTATGTCAAGAGTTCCCTCTTACTTTGGCCCGCATAGTACCTTCCAACAACCACATGTAAGTTTGTTGCCCTTATTTGTTAATTAATTTTGCCTTCGTTATAAATGCTTGTAACCATGTATTTGAGGCACACCAGATGGGGATTGAACACATGCCAATTGTGGGTGCCTATGATGCAGCCTGTCAATGTTTGTTGTCGGCAATAATATATATGGGGCTATGCGCTGGATCCAAACTCGATGGTAACACAAGACAAGGGATTATACAGGTTTAGGCCCTCGCGGTGGAGGTAATACCCTAGTCCTGTGCTCTAGGATTATGATAGTGGTGATCTTGCGATCGTATGTGTTCTGCGTATTGCGTGGTATTGCGTAGTCGTGCCTCTAGGGTTCCCTGCCCGTCTTTATATAGTGGAGGGGGTAGGGTTACAGGGGGGACATCTATCTATAAACCCTTGCCAAATACATTAACTTTCAAGATTACAATCATGCCTTTCCTATTCGGGATAGACTTCTATCTTTATCTTTTACTTGCCGCGCAAGGCAAGACAGCAATCCGGGTAATGCTCACATGTGTGCGGTCGGCTTGGCCCACCCCCTATTGGGTAATCCTCGAGGCCCGTCATGCAGATACCCGGGGCCCATGTATCGCACGGTAGCTCCCGAGTCCTTTACAGTTGAGTTGCCGCCTGTGATTACATCCCAGCCGAGTCACGCTTCATGCCGAGTGCTTCCAGTTTTTGACACCATTCCCCGACTAGTTCCTTCTCTTGCCAAGTGCTCCATTGCATGCAAGGAGACTGTGAAGGACTCAATAGAGCTCCACGTGTAAGATTGCCCGAGTGATACCCTGTCCCATATTTGGAACATTGGCAGCCGGCCCTTCATGAGGCGTACCGTTAAGACGGAGCTTTAGCCGAGTGGTACCTGTACCCGAATGTCACGGTGTATAGCTAGCGGCTCTTTTCAAAGTGTACCCTCAAAATCCTAATCCAAAATTATGGACTAGTTTTTAAGTTGGCTTGGTTGGTACCCGAGTCCCATTTGGTATGGTGACTGGTAGTTGGCCCATCACGAGGCGTACCTTATCCCAAGTTAGGTTAGGCCGAGTGGTACCTGTACACGACAGTTGCGGTGTACAGCTGGCGGCCCACTTAAGACGTACCTTACCTCGGGTTAAAATTTGATTGAGCAGTACCTGTTCCCATTTATCATGGTTTACAGCTGACGGCCCACTTAAGGCGCACCACCGTTCATGGAAGCCCAAACGTCGTTCCTGCCCATAGCGAAAAACTGCGCCTCTTTGTCCGCACCTTGATCGATCTCACGCCGTCTTGACCAATTACACCCGTCATCAATGTGTCTCATCATTACAATATCCGATATGACTTCAAACTGTTCACCCGAAAGGAAGTCGAAGCAAAGGCGTCCCTTTGCCTCCCTCAGCCTATAAAAGGCCCGAGACTTTTTACCATACTTTTCACCTGCTCTTCACAAATCTAGCACTCCATCTTGTTTTCTTCTTCTTCTTCTTCTTCTTCTTCTTCTTCTTCTTCTTCACTTTTCGCTGTGGATTCTCCGTCGCGCCCAATGTCCTCTATGGAATCCTCAGCCCCCTCCATCACTTGCCGCGATTCGTCGCCCGCCAACCCCTCCGCGCCTCTGATCGCCATGGAAGTGACACCAGAGGCCATGGAGACGCCGTTGGTGCAGGCGCTGATCGCCGCCCGCGCCGAGGAGGTCCTCGTCTTCGGGGACGAGATGGAGCCGCCACTCGCCCCAGCCCCCACCACTGAAGCGGAGATATGGGCTCAATTTGATGCCACCATGGAGGAGATGACCGCCGAAGAAGCTGCCTCCGCGGCCGCCGCCGCCAAACCCGAAGAGGGAACAGGGCCCCTCGGCGGCAAGGACAACGACGCCGCCAAGAAGGAGGGCGCTGCCAGCGACGCCGCCACCAACACAAGCGCCAAGGATGCCGTCAATGGTTCTGCGCCGCCGGTTTAGATTCTAGGCTTCATTTTTATGTTATTTCGTCTTTCCTATTGTCAGACCAGCGCCGAGCCCTAGCTCGCAATGTAGCTGTCGGTTTGACTAACATCTTTTGTAATCAGCCTAAAGCTGATATGTTCAATTGAAATGGCTTCTAAAAATGTCAAGCACATTCTTTTTCTTTGAGATTCATCGGCCTAACTATTCGGTGGGCACCCAAGCCCCGTTTTATGGTGACTGGCTGTGGGCTTATCGTGAGGCGTACCGTATCCCAAGTTAGATTTAGCCGAGTGGTATCTGTACTCGACTGGTTCGGTATACAGCTAGCGGCTCACTTGGAGCGTACCATGTCCCGAGCCAAACTTGGCCGAGTGGTTCCTTGCCCGACTGCGGCTTACAGTCAACAATCCACTTAGGATGTACCGTGTTCCAAGCCAAATTTTGCTGAGTGGTACCTGCATCCTTCTATCGCAGTGTACAGCTGGTGGCCCAAATAGTGCGTACCATTAAATTTCAGGCCTAGGCCAAAATCATTCACAGAAGTTAGCATTGTTCCCGCTCAAAGCGGAAAACCAAGCTCTGCTCCTTCTAAATCCTGGGCCCGAAACGAATCAAGGGTTTACCCTTCATTTCCGCTCCGCTCCTCCTCATCTTCTAAATCTCGCAGTGCGCTCCGCCGCTAGGGTTCACGTCCGCCGCGCTCCTGATCTTGCGCCGCCGCTGCTCAATCCCTCCGCTAGGGCTAACAGCCGCCGCGATCTAGATTCCGCGCCACCTCCAAGCCATCCAGTTGCTAGGGTTAACCTCCGTTGCGACGTCCCCCAGATCCCATGCATTTTCCATCAAAGATGTCTTCCGCCAAGGACGCCCCCACATCGGAGTGGTCAACTTCGGTAACGACGGAGGAGCGTCTGGAGGAGATGGTAGCCACCAGGGTCCTTCTGACGCAAAAGCTGATCCGCTGGCGTCCAGCGGCGGGTGAGTCTTCCCCTACTCCTCGCATCGAGGAGATGTTGTTTTTGAGTCTTTCTTCCAACACGGTTTTGGCCTCCCTGCCAGCGCATTTCTCCGCGGTCTTCTTAATTTTTACAAAAATGTATTGATCAATCTGAACCCCAATTCAATTCTGCAAATCGCCACTTTTATACATCTCTGCGAAGCCTATTTGGGCATTTTCCCCCATTTCAATCGCTTCCACCACCTTTTCCTTCTTAAGCCGTATCCCAATAAGAACGCTCCCAAAGTGATTGGGGGTGCTGGCTTTCAGCTTCGGGACGGATTGAAGAAGCTTTACTTCTCCATCCCATTCAAGACCTCCAATAAGGGATGGCACCAAGAATGGTTCTACTATACCAATCCCAATCCTTCTCTTCCTTCTTTTGTTGGGCTTCGGTCCAAAGTCTCCGCCTCTTGGACCTCGGTCCCTTCCACCGACGAAATAGGGCAGGTCGTCGAGCTCCTGGACGTCATCGACAAGCGAAAAGCAGAGGGCCTGACCGGGATCGGAGTCGTCATCCATTTCGCCAAGTGCCGAGTGCAGCCTCTGAAGCAGCGTGTGCACCCGGGGTTTGAATTTCCAAGACTACGGATCCCACTTGGGAAATACCCGAGGTTATTCCAGAGGAGATGCTGCTCAACCGAAGCCCGATGCCCACCAACATAAAGAAGCCCCCACCAGAGGTGAATTTCTGTCGTTTACTAACGCTTATCCTTCGATCGCTGAGTGGTTGTATTCTGAAGCCTTGTTTATTGTCATCTACAGGATCAGACTACCTTCTTTTCCGATACACCGCTCCCCGACCTCCCTTAGCATAAGGACTCCAGGCCAAAGCGGTCTGCGAGCGACTCGGCCGTGGAGCCGAGTGCCAAGAAAGGGAGGAGGCGGGCAACCAAGGACCGACAAGGAAGCCGTCAAGCCCCCGGTGTCTATCTGGGGGCCCAACGTTCTGTGGGCCAGCAGCCCAGCCCTCGGACCAACCGGCTCCTCCACCAACAACGGCCGAACCGCGGCCAGTTCCGTCTCCGAAGTCTGGCGCACAACTAGCGCCAACTCCAAAAGCTAGCAGTCAGTCAGGCGTCTCGTCGAGTGGCGCAGCCACTCGGAAAGGACCCGGGATCAAAGTAAAGAAGTCCAACATGGTTAGCTCTCCCCATTGACTCTTTATCTGTCTTGTTAGGATCATTTCCTAATCGTCCCATTTTGTAGGGATCCTCCTGTTGAGGTTCCCATAGATGCGCCGTCGACGGACCCTGAGGAAGCCGAAGAGCCGAAGGACATTGCTGGTCCGGCCAAGCTGACCTCGCCGACTGCTTCTCCACCCAGGGGCACCGAAAGCCGCCCCTGAATCGATGCCGCCTACCTCACCGCCGCCTCAGGATCAACCAGAGACAACCGCAGAGCCTGCTCCGGATCAAGTGAGCGCGGAACCCACCGCTGACGAGGAGCCTGCTCCGAGGCCAAAGAAACCGGAGCCGGGCGCCTCCAGCGCAGCGCCTCCCGTGGAAGAAATCCCACGAGAACCACAGATTCTCCCACTCCCCCAGGCCTCATTTAAAGCCAAGTGGAGCAATGACAGGCTCGAGTGGGAGGTGTGGAATACATGGACCCCGGGTATCTATAAGGCGGGTGTTGACACCTAAATTTGGCATAAAATCAAATATTTAGAAAGGGCAATATGTTGGAATTATTGGGCTAAATCGGAAATGGGCTTCATGGGCCAAGGAGAAATATATTGAAGAAACCGATAGAGATAAAACTTCGGAAAAAATACGATCTGATCGGGAGCGCCGCACGGTGAAAGAGGTCGTATCGGTATCGGCTTTGTAATAGTATAAATAGGATCTTGGACCTCGAGAATAGAAATCTAATACATCAAACACAAAGCACTTTTCTCGAATCCAATCGACCTCGTCGAAAGGCTTCAACTCGCAGGTAGAGCTATCTCGATGGGATAATCGATTCTCTCCTTGTAACCCGTGTGCATGGCTGCATTGTCTTGATCTCATGTATACAAACCATGTTAAACTGTCTCGGGATTTACCGATCTTTAACATGTTCTCGTATATTGCACTGTCTCGATTCAATCGATCTGCAATGTGTGTTTATCCTGCAATGTCGATTGTCATGTAATTTATATGCTTTTTTTTCCTGAATCCGATATATACGACTGTCTCGTTTAATCGATCTTGTGTATGCCTTGTTTAGGATTTTGCATGAATAAGTGTTTGCCGATCAGCATCGCATCTATTGGTTTTAGACCTTTAAATCGGTTTATTGGTTTATATCTAGAATTAGGTCTAAATACTGTCTTGGCCTGACCAATCTATTCAATCTATTTCCTAGTTTAATTCAATGCACTGACGCGAAGGTTTATTGCTAATGTTATATAAAAAATACCAAAAAGAAATAAAGTTTTAAAGTTAAATGCTTATTTACATTTGTTTGCTCTATCAGGCATTAAGCCGATAGATCTTGTAATCGAGTTCGTTAAACCCGATTACGAAAAACCTGATCTGGCTATACTGAAAAGCCGATTAGGGTTGTATTACTGACGATTTTCTCCTTGTCAATTTACAGGTCAAATTGACTGGCACGTTTGGTTTTTTGTTGCGACGCAATCATAGAATTGACACTTCGGCACGTGTGTTCACGAAAGGTTCACTTTTCGTGTCAACATACTTTTTGGCATGCCCGGTGGGACACAAAGGATCAAAATCGACAACATGACGCGTATCGACACCGAGTCGGCGTTGGAGGCGCTCAAGCTCGCTGCCGAGGCAGTGACGTTTGACGAATTGAGCCCAGATCAGAAAAAGGAAATCGAAGATAGGCTCGCGGAGATCCATGAAGAGAACAAGAAGAGAATGCTGACTGGCTATCGGAAAACCCGTAGTGGTCAGATTACAAAGACTTCCGTTGGAGATCCGTTGCTCACTGGCGATTTTTTCAAAGTTATTAGGGATCAGATCAATAGCTCTGTTTACCGATCGATGTTGGATCAGTCATCGGTTTTAGGGCGAATCGTCCAGGAGGGAACCAACGCGGCGCTTCACAACATCATGACTGGACAAGCCCATCAGGTGAATCGGAATATTCAGCAAGGGATGAATCCTGGAAGCCAATATCCAGCTTACGCTCAGCCAGGGGCATCGCATACTAGGACCGCACAGCTAAGTCCTCCACTGAACATTAACCCAACTCCGATTCAAATGGTATCGAATAATCAGGCTATGATTCCGGTCCCTGATCCGATCTATCAGCCGATTAATCATGGGGTGAACGAAAATTTAGAAGAGATGACAAAGAACCTGGTTTACAATATGATGAAGCAGTGCGGGTTCAACACTCCCAAGATTGCACCACATTATACTATGCCGTATCCATCGGCTTTTAATGAGACAGAGTATCCTCACAAGTATCGAGTTCCCGACTTCGCTAATGCCAAATTCAGCGGGAGCGACAACACCTCTACGCGCGAACATAATGCCAGGTTCCTTGCGCTGTGCGGAGAGGCTGCATCAAAGGATACTCTCAAATGCCGATTGTTCCCACTGTCGTTATCGGGATCGGCATTTAATTGGTTTACTTCGCTCCCTCTGAACAGCGTCACTTCCTGGCCTGATCTGGAGAAGAAGTTTCATGAATACTTTTCTTCTGGAGAGAATGAAGCAAGGATTACCGATATCATGATGATTAAACAGAAGTTTGGGAAATCGGTAAATGATTACTTGCGTCGGTTCAGGGATGTAAGAAACCGATGCTATAGCCTTTCACTGTCCGACAACAAATTGGCAGAATTAGCTTTCAAAGGGTTATTGCCCGTAAATCATAAGAAAGTGGGCAATTAGGAGTTTGCTGATATTTCGCATCTGGCTCACAAGATCGCGCTCTATGAAAGTCGATTCTCTGATAATTCATACCCAGGTCAAAGGGAGTATCAGAATAATAACAATAATAATAAAGATAAAGACAAAGCCGTCAATGTTGTTGAAGCCGAGGAGGTCGAAGACTCAGACGATTCTGATACAGAAGACATGGGTGCTTATGTTGCTGAATGGGTGAATAACAAGAAAGAATTTGAACTTGGGTGGATAAAGCCGAAAGGCCCCGAGAAGGGAAAGTATTCTTTTGATACATCTAAGTGTGATCGGATTTTTGATCATTTACTGCAGGAGAAGCAAATTCGGCTTAAACAGGGACATGTAATTCCTCCACTTGAAGAGTTGAAGAAGCAGAAGTATTGTAAGTGGCATAATTCTTACTCTCATACGACCAATGAATGCAATGTGTTCAAGCAAATAGTCCAGAAGGCGATTGAGAGCGAACAACTTCGCTATCAGGGTAAGAATTCGCAGATTGACACAGAGCCGTTCCCAGTCGGCTTTATTGGAATGATTGATACTAAGAGAAAAGCCGATGATCCAGAGAGTTCCAATCAGTTTAAGGTACTTGTGGGTTCTAAGAGGATTGTAGTGGAAGACAGGCCAGAACTAAAATTCCAATCCGTAGGCCGACGTGATGAAAGAACTGGTGAGTGGCACTGTGACATCCTAATAAATATTAGAATGTCCCAAGTTTTCTTTAAACATAAAACTACGTAAACTAATTTCTATTGTTTTCTATATGAAAATCCCTCAATTTTCAAACAAATATTTACGTATAAGAATTTGTTTTATTAATTATTTTCATTATGATTTACAATTTAGGAAAAATTCCAAACTTTACGATTTCAAGATACAAAGTCTCTCTCCTCACTTTTATTCGTTCCTCGGTTGGAACTCTAATCTTCTCTCTCTCGATTGAAAACTAGCTCGACCAGAATCCTAATTCCCTGGTCGAATCGGCCGTCCATCCTCTCCCTCGTCCGAAACCCTAAGCTCTAGGTCAAGTCCACCTTCCTCTCCTTCACCCAAAACCCCAGTTTCGGTTGACCTCCGTCATAACCCTCACTTGTCGAATGTCCGGTCCTCTCGACCGACGAATCCTGAAACCCTAACCCGATCGATTCCCTTTGTAACTCTCTCAACCGAAACCCTATCATGGTCGACCCGACCTGTCCCTCGATCAAAACCCTTATCGGTCGACGTCCTCCAAAACCCTAATTCCAACTATAAAACCTTCTCGACCAAACCTAAATCCTTCGGAGTCCTCGTCAACAGACCGCAACAATCACCGGAGCTCAACCCAAATTCTCCAAACCCCATTTTCAATTCGACCGCAGAAACCCATCACAAACCCAGCGGCGTTTATCCTAAAGCGATCCACAAACACCTCCAATGCCAGCCTCCACGTACAAATACCTGCAAACCCTAGCAATTTCTCCCAATTCCCCAAACCATCCACAGCCGCCGCCCTGGCCTGCTTCCTCACCAAGCTGTCGCCGCCGCTCTGCCCGTGGAGTCACCCGAGCCGCCGCCCCTGTCCCATGGAGCCATACCACCGATGCTGCCCACGCCCACGCCGGAGCCGCTGCCGAGGCCGCCGGGCCGTGGGAGGCTGTCGGCCGCCGCCCTGCCCTGCCGTCGCGCTGCCCTGTGGAGCCGCGCCGCCACCTCCTCCCCTGGACGTCGCGCCGCCTGTAGCCGCCGCAACGCCGCCACTACTGGAGCGCCGCCGCCCAGCGAGCCGTGCCGCCGGAGCCGCCCCTCGCGCCCTAGCCGCGCCCTGCTCCCAGGCCGAGCCGCGCCGCCGCCCTGGTGCCGCCGACGCCCCGCCCTGCGCCGCCGCCTGTAGACCTGCCGCCGGGGGGGACCTCGCCGGAGCCGCCATCCCTTTCTCCCCCATGGCCGCCGCCATCTCCCTCTTTTCCCTTTGTGGATCTCCCTCTCTCTCTCTCTCCATCTCTCCTGTGTATGGCTGTGTGAGGAGAGGCGAGGAACAGGGGAGCTTTTCCCCTTTTAATTTCATCTCACGGCTGGGCAAGATCAAATGGGTACAGTTTCTATGAACAGTGTACCTTCAACTTTTTATTTCTCCTAGACCGTAAGCCGAATCCCCTCCAAACCAATTTTGTTGATCCTCGTTTGATCCCTGTTACCTTCCATATTAATCTCGTATTTTTCGAAATTTCCCTTGCAGCAGCCTCTGCGCGTGTGTCGCGTTTCGTGTGCGGTCATCGCCGACCTCACCGAACGGGCATTTAGCGACGCCATCGAAGGGAAAAATATTCTGGTCAGAGTTTGCTCAAATTCCGATGTGTGTTTTGAAGACCGAGGTACTAATCGTAGTATTTTGTTCATTATGGTTAATAAAATATATTAGCCATGGTTGATTGGTTTGCACCTCGTTTTGCGTATAGATCGTATTGGTATTTTTGCTGGGAATTGCGAGTGCCGATAGAACCCCGAGGAGTCGTCGAGATCAAGAGACGGGCTAAGATGTCGTCGTCTACGCGGGAGTCGTGGATGCCGACAGCTTCCAGAAGGCGTGGGTTTCGGACCAAGGCGTCACCATTGTAGATGGTGGCCCGAGATCATCAGCAATATCTTGAGAAGCGTGCGAGGCCGATCGCTGCCAGGCAAGCACTAGTTGTTTGCATATTCTTGTCCTATGTTTTACTATCTTCGTCCGTCCAAAAACATGTGCTCTCTTGACTATTATTTAGGGCAACAGACTTTGGGCAGAGGGAGCTTAATCGTATTTACTTTTCGTAATTAACCTTTGCATGCATATCAGAATAGTGTGTGTGCCTTATTCATGTTAGTCATCTACTAGCATGATTAGACCCCATTTGATAATCTCTTTACTGTTCCATAGCCTATCCTTTGAATAGATGTGTAGGATTGCATTGGGATTGACTATAAAATATGCCCTTGTGAGGCGTATGCTTCGTGATTGTGTTTTTGGATAAACCCTAAACAACTAAAACTAGTGTAGATTGTTTAGGGGAGACCTGGCAGTGATGGTTTCGGGACTGTGGTGGAGATTCGAGGGTCTCCTCTAATAAGGACTCAAGCTTGTGTATTACTAGACCAAACCTTACCGTACAGCCACTTGTGCCTTTGGCCCTGGCTTAGTACACTACGAAACTCACTAACTCTGGCTCGTGGGGTCGGCCTTCATGTTTATCACTATTGCCCTAGGGTGAGGCTCATGACCTTACCTGAGGGGTAGGTGCGTTCCTGAGACCAAATGGCTTAAATGGGGAACGACCCACGGATGGTGCCTAGACGTAGGGCGCCCTACTGTGGCGGGCACCGGCGGGGCCGGGGAAACCTAATGAAAGGGCTAGGGAAGTGGTGGGCGTAGTAGGTTGGAAAAGTCTTGTACCGTTTCTCCTAGTGGATGAGACGGGGCTTGTGGGGAAATTTGTACACACTCTGCAGAGTTAAAACTATCATGATAGCCGTGTCCACGGTTATGGACGGGGCGAGAGGTTTGCACATGTAGATCCACCTTTTTAATAATTGAACTTGACTAGAGTAGGCTGGGATTGGCCTGGTGTGATGACGCACCTTCCTTTGATATTGGGTCTGGTGTGATGATGCACCTTACCTTGTTCGAGATGTTCGGATTAATTCATGCATTCAACAATTAAAACTTGACCACTAAAACTTGACTAGTAAATAGGCTTTGGTGTAAAATAGCCAATTTCCCCGATCTTTGCCATTGCATACATTTATTAAGGATTGCTTGCTGGGTAGCCGCGTACTCATTATATCTATCGCGGATAAATTTTATTATTCAGGTTGCAAGTCTAATCAGGACTGTGAAGGGTCCGAACTTCAGTGTCTTGAGGACTAGTCATGGAGTCCGGTCAATCGCTTGATATCGTCATTTGAAGGTCATTCTTTGCTCGATGTTCTTTTTATTCGTTCTTAAGATTTGGTAATGTATGTCTTATGGTATTAGCACAAGATGCTATCTTGTTATACTTCGTTATCTTAAATAATAATAATGGAATGCCAGCGATGATAGCCGTTGAATTATCCATCATGAGGTACTAGTCTGGGCTAGTATCAGATCATGGTGCCGAATTCCCTATGGAGACGCAGGGGGTCGTGACAAGCACGAGGTGAAGCGCGGACATAATTATAATCCGATTTCTAAACCTAGGCCAAAGCCAACCTTTGATCAACTCCTCGAGAAATATGACCGGATGGCTAAAGAAACACCTCGCAAGAGCGTTAAATCAGATACTCCAGAGATTGTATACGGGGATTCAAGCAATCAGGATTGGGAGATGGAGCACTGGGATTGTCCTTTTTTTCGATATTGTTGGGAAGAAAGGATGACGTTACCTAATCTGGAGGATTGCCCGATGAATCATGCCTTTATCCCGCCAAAGAGAACATCGGTAAAAGATCGGCTGGTATTTCCTAGAGAAAGGGCCGAGGATGTTCCGATGAACAAAAATACCGATGTGCATCGGCCTCCTAAGGTGTCGTTGCCACAGTGGTGCCCGAGCGGGATTACGAAGTCTCAGAAACGGCGCTTACAGCGGATGAGGCACGCTGAAGCTAAGGAAGCAGAAGCTGAGAGGTTTAGGGACGCTCTGCTGGAACAGGTATAGCCGATAAAGCCAGCTAGGGGCAAGCAGGAATGGAGGCCCAAGCTGAGATCGGCTGTTATTGTTGAGAAGGACTCTGATGAGGTGTCAATTGCCACTAACATGGTTTGCGTGTTGCCTCGGGAATTCATGTGTGATTACGAAGAGGCTGCTGTAGAGTTGGTGGTTGGAGCTGAAGATGCTATATTCAAGAAACCAGAGAGCTCTCATTTACATTTAAAGCCGTTGTTCATTATGGGCTATATGAATGGAAAGCCGATTTCCAGAATGATGGTAGACAGTGGAGCTACGGTAAATCTAATGCCATATTCTGTGTGCCGTAAAATCGGAAAATCGACCAAGGATTTGGTTAAGACTAATATGGTTTTAAGTGATTTCATTGGAAATTCGACTGAAGCCAAAAGGGTTCTCATCGTGGAGCTCACTATAGGAAGCAAAACAATCCCGACAGCTTTCTTCGTAATTGAAGGAAAAGGGAGTTATAATGTACTGTTGGGAAGGGATTGGATACACGCTAATTGTTGCATTCCATCGACATTGCATCAGATTCTAATCCAGTGGATTGGCGATCAAATAGAAGTGGTAAGAGGAGAGTCTCTAACTGCGGAAACCGATTGTGCCGATATACATCATAACCTGGAGGCACTATCGGGAAAACCTTTAGAGGATTGTGATTTCCTCAGTGTCTGTAAATTGGGGTTCAAACCAACGATGCTGGAAGGACAATCGGTAAATTAAGGATGTGAGGGTTTTTTATGGGAACCGCGGCTCTAGAGGGCACTGAATATAAGATGGGCCAGGGTTTTATGTCGGCTAATGAACTTGAAAAGATCGATATTGGAACCGATGGTAAAGAAAGGCCCACTTACATCAGTAAAAAGTTGCCGCGGGAGTACAAAGATCGACTTATCCAGATACTCAAGGATCGGGTTGATTGTTTCGCCTGGGAATATCATGAGATGTCTGGTCTAGACCGATCCATAGTTGAACACAAAATTAAGATGAAACCTGGGTTTCGGCCAGTAAAGCAATCGCCAAGAAGGATCAGTTGGAAGATTTACGATCAGGTGAAGGCCGAAATTCAGAGGTTATTGGACGCAAAATTTATTCGGCCGTGCAAATATGCCGATTGGATCTCTAACATCGTACCAGTCGGTAAGAAAGATTCTGATAAAATTCGGGTGTGTATCGATTTTCGGGATTTGAATAAAGCCACGTACAAAGATGAATATCCGATGCCAATTGCCGATCGACTGATCGACGCAGCCTCAGGCAATCGGATTATCAGTTTCCTAGATGGCAATGCTGGATATAATCAAATCTTCATGGCCGAAGAAGACGTGAATAAGACTGCATTTAGATGTCTTGGCGCTATCGGTTTATTCGAATGGGTTGTAATGACTTTTAGACTGATTAGTGCTGGAGCTACCTATCAGAGAGGGATGAACTTGATCTGCCATGACTTAGTCGGTAAACTGGTTGAAATATATATTGATGATGTGGTGATCAAATCTCAAGAGGAAGAACAACACTTGGCTGATATCGTGACCGTATTGGATCGGTTTCGGATGTATGGTATGAGGATGAATCCAAAGAAGTGTGCTTTTGGGGTATCGGCTGGCAAGTTCTTAGGGTTTATGGTACATCAGAGAGGAATTGAAGTTCATCTTGATAGAGTGAAGGCAATCCTGAGTACTAAACCTCCGGATTCGAAGGTTCGTCTACAAGAGCTTATCGGTAAAATTAATTACTTGAGGAGGTTTATTTCGAATTTATCGGAAAGGATCATCCCGTTTTCCCCATTGCTTAAATTGAAAAATTTCGATAAGTTTGTTTGGGGGTCAGAGCAGCAGAAAGCGTTTGATAATATTAAAGAGTATATGGTTAATCCACCTGTTCTGGTTGCTCGAAGAAAAAGTTTGCCGTTTAAATTATATCTATCGGTATCGGACAAAACAATAGGAGCAGTTCTGGTCCAAGAAATCGATGAAAAAGAGCATGCAGTCTTTTATCTTAGCAGGAAGCTATTGGACCCAGAAACCCGATACACGGTAGTGGAAAGGTACTGTCTTTGTTTATACTTTGCTTGCACTAAATTGAGACATTATTTGCTGGGTGCGGAGTGCAAAGTGGTTTGTCAAACTGATGCGGAGATTCATACATGCTTAATGCCCCGATTATCAAAGGACGTCTCGGCAAATGGGCATTTACTCTCATCGAGTTTGACTTGACGTATAAATCTCCGAAAGCTATCAAGGGGCAGGTCTTAGCCGATTTTATCACGCACAATCAAGATGTTAATTTGTCGATGCTTTTGCCCTGGGTAATGTTCTTTGATGGATCAGTGTGTGAGAACGGATGTGGAATCGGTATTTTCATTGTTTCTCCTGGTGGTGTTCCTTACCGATTCGGTGTTACAGTGGATTTTGGGTTGACCAACAATCAAGTAGAATACGAAGCTTTGATCCAAGGGTTGGAGTGGTTAATCCAAACTGGTGCTATTGCCGTGGAGGTGTTTGGAGATTCGCAGCTAGTGGTTTTCCAGATAATCGGTAAATATGAATGTCATAGTGATCTGCTCCGGGAATATCTGGAAAGAGCTTCTGATTTGGCTAAGTATTTTAGTATATTCACGATTCACCATATTCTGAGAGAACAGAATTTTGAAGCCAATGATTTAGCTCAAGAAGCGTCCGGATATAAATTACCGATTATGGAGTTGGAAATTGTGCCGATCGCAAATCCAGTACCGATAGGATGGCAGGCAGAAATTATCGGCTATCTTAAAGATCCTCAGGGGAAAGCCGATAGGAAGCTTAAAAGGAAAGCTCAAAGGTACGTGCTAATCAGTGACAAGTTATACTACCGAAGTTTTGATGGGTTGTTACTTAAATGCCTGAATGAGGAAGAGGCTAAAGTTGTAATCGGAGAAGTTCATGAAGGGTTATGTGGAACCCATCAATCGGCATACAAAATGAGATGGATGTTAAAACGCGTGGGGTATTTCTGACCGACGATGGTGGAAGATTGTTTCAAATACTACAAGGGTTGCAAAGACTGTCAGAAGTTCGGAAATATTCAGCATGCGCCTGCATCAATTTTGCATCCGATTGTGAAGCCGTGGCCTTTTAGAGGATGGGGAATTGATATGATTGGAGAAATATTTCCTTCCTCGTCCAAGGGGCATCGGTACATTTTGGTAGCAACGGATTACTTTACCAAGTGGGTCAAAGCCGTGCCGTTAAGGAAAGTAACTGCTACTGAAGCGATTGATTTTGTCAGGGAACACATAGTTTACCGATTTGGTATTCCTCAGACGATTAATACAGACCAAGGGTCGGTATTTATGTCAGAGGCGTTTCAAGATTATGCTTGGAGCCTGGGAATTACGACAATCAATTCATCGCCGTATTATGCTCAAGCCAACGGCCAGGCGGAATCTTCAAACAAAAGTGCCATAAAGTTGATCAAGCGAAAAATCGATGAAAGGCCGCGGGGTTGGCATAGTACTTTGGCGGATGCGCTATGGGCTTATCGGATTGCTAAGCATAGAGCTACGAAGGTGTCACCATTTGAGCTAGTTTGTGGTCAGGAAGCTGTCCTGCCAGTTGAAGCGATCATCAGATCTACAAGAGTTGAAGAGCAAAATAACATAAAAGCCGATGATTACAAAAATCTGATGGTAGATAAACTCGATGATATGGTGGCAGTTCGGTTAAAAGCTCTGGAGCATATCGAACGAGATAAGCAAAGAGTTGCTAGGCATTATAACAAGAAAGTTGTACCGAAAGCTTTTGAAGTGGGAGAGCTCGTATGGAAAACATTTTTACTGATTGGTTCTAGAGATCCTAAATACGGAAAATGGTCGCCAAACTGGGAAGGACCGCAGAATCAATCGGATTATTCCTAGAAATGCGTATATCTTGGAAACGCTTGATGGGGAAGTTTTCGGTAAAGCAATTAATGCCAAGTATCTGAAGAAGTATTATCCTAGCGTTTGGGTTGGAGTTTGAGTTGTGATTTGTTAAAAGCCGATTCTAAGGGAATCGCCTATAGTTCAAAAAACTGTTCAATACTTGCTGTTGAGTAAAAGCCGATTCTAAATGAATCGCCTATAGACATAAAATAAAAACGATTGCATGAAGGGAAGTTATTACAGAGGCACGAAGGCCTTAATTGTTTTCGCCCAAGGGGCAAGATCAGACATCGTTTGACAATCGGTAAAATACCGATTCACACAACAGTTTAAAACTTGGCTCGCAGGCCAATTACTCACAAAATTCATAGATAGCCGCGGCAGCGCTGGGCATTGTATCCCGGATCCGATTGATAGTTGCAGTATCTTCTTCAGCTGATCTGGGAATGATCGGAATTTTCTTCTTCGTGTCGAGAATCGCCAGTCCGCGAGCTTTCCGACACCGTCTCGCTTCCTTGGTCGCTGATTTGCTTTCCTCAAAACTTGAGCGGCGGCTTCTTGGCTTTTCTCGCTTTCTCGGTTCAGCCTCGAGGACTTAACCTTTGAAACTGCATTGGAGACAGCTAGTTTTGCCGATTCAGCCTCGCGCTTCAGCCTGAGGAGTGTGTCATTCTGAGCATTGGCATCTTGGATCAGTCCTTTCAATTCGGCCTCCGCATCCTCCGCTTCCCTTTGATGGAGCCGATCTAATGCAGCATCGAAATCGGCTTTCTCTTTGGCGAGGGGCAGCACTCTCTAGATAGCCGAAGCCACCTGATGGGGAAGGATATCTTTGATAGAATCGGCTATCTCCCGTATGGCAGAAGGATTAGCCAAGAAAGTCGATTCATCACCAAATAGTTCCCACATCTGTTTGAGCTTGGCGATGGTGTCCGGAGAAAACCGATTCTTCTTGAAGATTTCCGGGGCTGCAGCGGGTGACTCGATGATGATGGCCGGCGGTGGTGAAGTCCTGAACAGAGATGAAAGGAAGTCCAGTTCATCATCGAGCCAGTCCATGCTCGAGGGGTCAAAATTCAGCTCGTCGGTTTTCTTGCCGTCATAGGTGATGACCTGCGTGGACACCACTGTTACCCGGACTGGGCTGTGAGGTTGAAACATATACTGGACAAAAATATTTTAAGTTACAACGTATCGGATTTTGAAAATTGCATAAATTAAAGGGAGGGAAATCCGATTACGTCTTGTGGGTTGAAAACCGGCGGGGTCTGAGAAGCCGGTGGAGGAGCAGGTGTGCCGTCCTTTTTCTTTTGGATAGGTGATGTGTCCTGAAGGAAAATACTGATAATGTAAAAGCTGATAGGAAGTGAGGATTTGGAAAGGAATCAAGTGCTTACTGTGTCACATACCGATTCGGTGGTATTAGGTGTACGCACCTTTTGGGGACGTGGCTTCTTGGCAGCCACCTTCTTCCGTTGGCCACCTTCACCTTCGAGTTTCCCTGTTGATTGGATGATTAAATAATTGAATTGTCAGGAACGTAAGGTATAAGCCGATTATACCTCTCTTTTTAGGTTGCTGAGAGGAGCTCTGAGCGAAAGCCGATGTAGACTTCACTGTTGAGTGTAGCTGGCCAGCCGCTTCTCCAATAAGCTTGGCCTTGGGACGCTTATCTCCGCTCTGGAAAAGGAAAATAATTTGAGATTAGTAATCGGCATAAAGATGACGTGAGTTAGCAAACACGCAAGTTAGTAACCTCGCTATCGGAAGATGATGCATAGTGCTGAGATTGTGTTCTTTCGTCATCTGAATCTGACGAGGAGGGCCCTGATTCAGAAGAATTTTCCTCCTTTTCATCATCCTCGTCATCGGAATCGTTAGGATTGGAGCTATCAGAGCTGCTCGTTTCCGATTCCGACGAGAGCTCTGTCATGCCAGCAATCTTTGGCCAGTTGGGTTTGTAAGTTTTCTTCTGGCCGGTGAGCCTTTCGATTAAGGTTGAGGCTCCACCTTCTGTGGCATAGATATTTTTTGCAGTACTTTCCCACCAGATGTCAAACTTCGGTGAAGTGTCAGACCACATGATAAATTATGATGGCATTTCAAGGTCGATGTGTGCGGCTGACAAGATTCCATAAGCCGATTGAGGGTTTAAATCTTCTCTGGCATTCAGTTGGCGATAAATGAAGAGATCGGGAATGTCCTGTCCGAGATTGAACTGCCGAGCGACCACTGCTGGGTGATAGAATTCATACGATGGTTTTCTGTTGTGAGTCTTGCCAGGGGAGATGAATTCTTTATATACCGATAAAGCCTTGCCTTTTAAGGTACTGGCTAATCGGAAGAAAGAGGGAATCGGATATCTGTCCAAATCAGTGTATGGATTGAACTGTTCCAGACCATATTCCGATTCCGACATTGCAAAGAAAGCAGCCAAAGAATTCGCAAGATCATCTTGGTTTAGGCGTCGTCGGTTGCAGTTGACTGATATCATTTCTCCGTAAGATCTGCATGGACGATTTTTACTATCGGCTTCGCGCTCGTTCAGAAAATTCAGGCCGAAGTCTAGTTCTCCCAAGGAGTTATATATCTGAAGTTTCAAGAACATGCACATGAACCAGAAAGGGCCGCCATGATTACCAACAGAGTAATTGACTTTTGGTGAGCAGAGACCTTCCCTGATCTCATGCATCATCCGGTAGGTGGCTCCTAGCAAGTATTTTCCGATTGCTAATTTTTGGCCCGCTGCCAGTGCTTCGGCTACTCCTTGGTAAACCTTGCTGGGACTAAGAGATTGCCCACAGAAGAAAAACCGATCGAGCCACATGTTCAGAAAAGTGATGTGCTCTTCATCTTCCACGTCGCCCGTCTGCTGGTGGGTGCTGATGTAACGCTGCCATCCAAAGTTCTTCTCGGGGACCAGCTTCAAGGTGGCAGAGAGATCAAACGCGGATAGCATCTCGCCATCAGGACTAAGACCAGTTAACATGGCTACATCGAGAAGTGTGGGGCTAATTGGTTCGGTTGGGAAGAGAAAGGCGTTCGCGGGGTCGCACCAGAAATAAGCCGATGCTACCATAAACGGTTCGTCTGCTGGTGGTGGAGATAAGGAAAGAAGAATGGCATCGGTTATTCCTAACTCGTCCCTTTGCTCTTGTTTTTGGCCATAGACCCGAATCAGCCAGTCCTTATATCCTTTGATTGGGCTAGGCCAAGAGGTTATTCCAGAGGAGATGCTGCTCAACCGAAGCCCGATGCCCTCCAACATAAAGAAGCCCCTACCAGAGGTGAATTTCTGTCGTTTACTAACGCTTATCCTTCGATCGCTGAGTGGTCGTATTCTGAAGCCTTGTTTATTGTTATCTATAGGATCAGACTACCTTCTTTTCCGATACCCCGCTCCCCGACCTCCCTTAGCACAAGGACTCCAGGCCAAAGCGGTCTGTGAGCTACTCGGCCGAGGAGCCGAGTGCCAAGAAAGGGAGGGGGCCGGCAACCAAGGGCCGACAAGGAAGCCGTCAAGCCCCCGGTGTCTATCTGGGGGCCCAACGTTCTGTGGGCCAGCAGGCCAGCCCTCGGACCAACCGGCTCCTCCACCAACAACGGCCGAATAGCGGCCAGCGCCGTCTCCGAAGTCTGGCGCACAACTAGCGCCAACTCCAAAAGCTAGCAGTCAGTCAGGCGTCTCGTTGAGTGGCGCAGCCACTCGGAAAGGACCCGGGATCAAAGTAAAGAAGTCCAACATGGTTAGCTCTCCCCATTAACTCTTTATCTGTCTTGTTAGGATCATTTCCTAATCGTCCCATTTTGTAGGGATCCTCCTGTTGAGGTTCCCATAGATGCGCCGTCGACGGACCCTGAGGAAGCCGAAGAGCCGGAGGACATTGCTGGTCCGGCCAAGCCGACCTCGCCGACTGCTTCTCCACCCAGGGGCACCGAAAGCCGCCGCTGAATCGATGCCACCTACCTCACCGCCGCCTCAGGATCAACCTAAGACAACCGCAGAGCTCGCCCGGATCAAGTGGCCTGGAACCCACACGACGAGGAGCTGCCCGAGGCCAAAGAAACTGAGTCGGGCGCCCAACATGGCGCCTCCGTGGAAGAAATCCCACGAGAACCACAGATTCTCCCACTCCCCCAGGCCTCATTTAAAGCCAAGTGGAGCAATGACAAGCTCGAGTGGGAGGTGTGGAATACATGGACCCCGGGTATCTATAAGGCGGGTGTTGACACCTAAATTTGGCATAAAATCGGATATTTAGAAAGGGCAATATGTTGGAATTATTGGGCTAAATCGGAAATGGGCTTCATGGGCCATGGAGAAATATATTGAAGAAACCGATAGAGATAAAACTTCGGAAAAAATACGATCTGTCGGGAGCGCCGCACGGTGAAAGAGGTCGTATCGGTATCGGCTTTGTAATAGTATAAATAGGATCTTAGACCTCGAGAAAAGAAATCTAATACATCAAACACAAAGCACTTTTCTCGAATCCGATCGACCTCACCGAAAGGCTTCAACTCGCAGGTAGAGCTATCTCGATGGGATAATCGATTCTCTCCTTGTAACCTGTGTGCACGGCTGCATTGTCTTGATCTCATGTATACAAACCATGTTAAACTGTCTCGGGATTTACCGATCGTTAACATGTTCTCGCATATTGCACTGTCTCGATTCAATCGATCTGTAATGTGTGTTTATCCTGCAATGCCGATTGTCATGTAATTTATATGCTTTTTTTCCTGAATCCGATATATACGACTGTCTCGTTTAATCGATCTTGTGTATGCCTCGTTTAGGATTTTGCATGAATAAGTGTTTGCCGATCAGCATCGCATCTATTGGTTTTAGACCTTTAAATCGGTTTATTGGTTTATATCTAGAATTAGGTCTGAATACTGTCTTGGCCTGACCAATCTATTCAATCTATTTCTTAGTTTAATTCAATGAACTGACGCGAAGGTTTATTGCTAATGTTATAAAAAATACCAAAAAGAAATAAAGTTTTAAAGTTAAATGCTTATTTACATTTGTTTGCTCTATCAGGCATTAAGCCGATAGATCTTGTAATCGAGTTCGCTAAAACCGATTACGAAAAACCTGATCTGGCTATACTGAAAAGCCGATTAGGGTTGTATTACTGACGATTTTCTCCTTGTCAATTTACAGATCAAATTGACTAGCACGTTTAGTTTTTTGTTGCGACGCAATCACAGAATTGACGCTTCGGCACGTGTATTCACGAAAGGTTCACTTTTCGTGTCAACAGCGGGCCGCGAGAAACACCCAGCAGGGGATGGGCCGAGCCGGCTATACGCTTACAAGGGCCACCCGGCCTGCTATCCGACTTGTACAGCAAGAAAAGGATAAAGATAGAAGTGTATCCCAAATAGGCAAGATATAATTGTAAACACCGGATATAGACATATTCGGTAAGATAGGATAGAGGTAGAATTCTACCTAGAGTAGGACTCCTTGTAATCCCTGAAAGGATCGCTATGCCTACTAGAGGGGGGGTGAATAGGCGAATAAAACAAAATTGCGGAATTAATAAACTTGAACAATAACCAGTTGGTCGGATGTTCCGATGGGGATCGGATGTTCCGCGTGGTACAAGACACCCTCTTCGGATGTTACGATCCGTTCGGATGTTCCGACGGACGTCGGATGTTCGATCCGGTATTCGGATTTGTCGAAAACTGCGATAAAATCTGCTTTCTCAAAAAACAAGGTTAGATCTATTCAAGAATACTCGAATGTGCCAACACAAGTAATAAAGACACCAAAACAAGATCAAGACAAAAACACGGTGATTTTTGTTTACCGATGTTCGGATCTTTGAAGGGAGATCCTACTCACCGTTAGGGAAGGCACAAAGCCCGGATCACCAAGACCCTAATCCCCCTTACCAGCGAAGCACAAAGCACTCACCGGCGATCACTGGTTGAATCCTTTTCCTTGCGGAGGTAGATTCGCACCTTCACAAACCCCGGAGACACGCCACACAAAGATCGGCGACTCAACGGCGACACCTAGCCGTCTAGGAGCCCTTCAAGCCTCCAAGAGTAACAAATGCGATAAAGAAATTAGAATCGCTATGTGCTCAAGAATTGGATCTCTAATTCATGGAGCACTTGGGTGCCTTGATCTCTCTAGATCTAGATCTCACAAGATGAACAAGAGAGAGACAAAGGCTAAAGCTTTGAGAGAAGATGAACAGGAAGAATTAGGTTCAAATCAAGGTGTAATCAGAGTGAGTAAACAGTGTCAGCAACCTTTGGAAGGTATTAGAGAAGGATTTAAATAAGGATTCTCGAAAGTAGCCGTTGCTGCAGTTAAACCCGCATCGGATGTTCTGATCCCCCGTCGGATGTTTCGACCCGCGTCGGATGTTCCGATGGAAGTTCTGATGGACCCCTTACTGGATGGCTTGAGAAACTGGCAAACTGGATTACCATCGGATGTTCCGACCCACGTCGGATGTTCTGATGGCATAGGTTCTGTATGAGGTGTATTTTGAGTGGAAAACTCACATGAATTTTGAAATACCTATTTTGAGCACTTATGAACCTTTATAAGCTTCTCCATTGATCCCTCTTCATAGTACGACATCCTAGGACTCAATAAATAAAGATTTACAAATAAATACTAGTCTTGATGCCTTCTTGCAATACATCCACTTTTGAGGGGTACACAATCACATGTAAACATGTACCTCATGGAATTAACCTGTATAACATCTATGCACAATTCTCCAAAAGAAATATTAGCTCTATAATTGTAGCTCATTAATCACCAAAATCACTTATGGCCGAGATGCACTTTCAATCCCACCCCCTCCACAATATAAAGGGGGGTAGGGGGCCATAGTTCGGCATCCAATCCGATCTCATATCATCATCTCGAGACACAAATAGACCACTTGGCCGCCTTGTAATCGAGAACCCTCCGTATAATTCCACAGCACAGGACTAGGGTATTACCTCCACCGCGAGGGCCTGAATCTGTATAATCCCTTGTCTTGTGTTACCTTCGATCTTGGATCTAGCGCATAGCCCTATATAAACCATTGCCGACAACACCCCCCCGGTTAATAGAACGTCAATAGTTGGCGCGCCAGGTAGGGGATGCGCTAAGATCATCTTCATCAAGCCCGATGGCAATAATCAATGGGGTCATCGCCACCTTCGCCGCCAGCCAGGTGTTCCACTTTGGAAGCCTGGACTTCATCACCAATGGTGTCGGCAAACTCTCTCTCTCTCTCTCTCTCTCTCTCTCTCTCTCTCTCAGATCCACCTCAGATCCGATCTGAGGGCGACTCCAACAACGACTCCAGCAAGTTTTCTTCCACCGATCTAGATCAAATCCGATCTGGTGGAAGCCTTGACGACATTCAGCCCGGAGCTCACTTCGGGATGGAGAATGCTGCCGCCGCATATCAGCAAATAATGCGTCGGGGGCTCAACCTCACCTACTCGGACTCAGACCAGATCCGATCTGGGAAGGGCTATGACAACATCCCACTCGAACTCCCGTTTGGGTTGGGGAACGCCGCCGCCACATACCAGCGAGTATTGTGCCGGGGGATTATTTCCCGATCTGGATACGGTGAGGGACCGACCGAAAGCGGATCTCGCATGGTAGGCGTAATCGCCAGCGAACCACTCGGGATTGACGACCAAGACAATTCAACTCTTCGTTTCTCCCACTCGGAGACCGAGTCAGATAGCAGTTCGGGAAGTTGTCCTGATTTTTGAGGGATTTACGTAATTGAAGATCAGCGGACTGAATCCCAACATCATCAGGACGAGGAAGCGACGGAAGCCAATCGCCTCCGCCACGAGACATGCGCGGGCTCTCTTCGCGCTAGAGCCCACGCTGTCAATGAAGATATCTTGCAGACAAAGATGGGAGATCAGGCTATTTTCCCCACGCTGCAGCAGAATATCGTCATCTCCAAGACGCTCCTTGATAGCCTAAGTCCGATGATCCCAGCAGACAATCCCGCTACATTGATCGTAGAGCCATGGTGACGGCCGCGACCATTCAACATAACCAAGGGGATCCAGCGGCGAAGGCGAATTCCGGCACTCAGACGATCACCAAAACCACTACCAGACGGGCTGAACGCAGTCGACGCGAGCCTCATCTTCATGGTGACGCTCGCCGTAGCATCAGCTGCGACCTCCGAGAAGATCTCAACGCCAGGCGACAAGAGCGAGATGTTGACGAATGGCGGCGGCACAATGACGATTATGAGCATTTCGGCATCAATCAGGACCGCCACGACGTTCGAGGCTACTGTGATGATCGGCACGAGAATTGCGGTGGACATGGGAATCACCAAGCAGGCTGGCATGACCATCGCCGAGTGCAACCCCGCCGGTCTCCGCCGCGTTACGGCGACAGGTCCATTGATGGGATTCGCGCATTTACCGCTCGGCTTCGTCGAGTGGTATGGTCGGAAGGATTCAATCCCAAAAGCATTACCAAGTTAGATGGGGAAAGAGAGCCGGAGGCTTGGCTACAAGTGTACGCCCTAGCTGTCAAGGCGACCGATGGTGACCAGAATGTGATGGCAAACTATTTGCCAATCACACTCACCCCAGTGGCTCAAACCTGGCTCACAGGACTTCCTGAGAGTTCCATTGATTCCTGGAGAGATCTGTGTGAGCAGTTCATCGCCAACTTCCAGGGCACTTATGAGAGGCCTGGGACACCGTGGGATTTACATCAGCACCACTAGAAGAAGAATGAGCCCCTTCGGGAATTCGCACAATGCTTCACACAGAAGAAGAACACAATTCGTGACGTCTCAGAGGTAGTGGTCATCGCCGCTTTCCAGAAGGGAGTAAGCGACCCTGACCTGATTAAAAAGATGTCCCGAAAACCACCAACTACAGTAAGGGAGATGTTCGCTCTGGCGGACCACTACGCAACGGCCTCCGATGCCCTAGCCAAGTGCCAGGATGACCGTCCCTGACAGAAGGACAAAAAGGATCAAGCCGAGTCTTCCATGCAGAAAGACCAGAAAAGGAAAGGTGAGGAGATGGTCGCGGCGGCAGATCGTGGCCGGATCCGACCGCCGCGCGCGGAAGACTATAACAGGGAGATGGACCCTTTAGTCGCTCGGATCATCCCGATCATGTCCCGTATCCAGGGAGGTACCCTTTGGTGCTAGACCCTGTGGTTCGCGGCTCTAAACTGACGAAGGTGTTAATCGACAAGGGGAGTGAATTAAATATCCTCTTTTCCAAAGCTTTTGACGACATGAAAATCCCACGCCACGAATTGCAGCAGGGCTCGTCGCCGTTCCATAGGGTAATCCCCGGAACCTCAGCGATTCTACTCGGACAGATTACCCTGCCTGTCACGTTCAGGACAAAAGAGAATTTCCGGACAGAGCCCCTAAGCTTCGAAGTGGCTGATTTCGAGACGGCGTTCCACGCAATCTTGGGACGGCCGGGCTTGGCCAGATTGATGGTGGTGCCTCACTACACCTATCTAGTACTCAAGATGCCCGGACCGAAGGGCATTATCACAATATGTGGTGATGTCAAGCAATCTTTTGTATGCGACAAGGAGAGTTGCGAACTCGCCCAAACTCCGGAGGCGTCTGCCGAATTGTACAGAATCCGAGTAGTAGCCGTGGTCCTGGAGGATGAAGGCGACGTCCCCACCAAGAAGCAATCCAAGTCGGGAATCAGGCCCGACGAAGAAACCAAGAAGATAAAGCTCGACCCGTCCGACTCGGCTAAGACAGCCTTGATCAGGACAGGGCTCAACCGCAAATAAGGAGACGCGCTCGTCACCTTCCTCCAAGCAAACTGGGACATATTTGCTTGGAAGCCGTCCCTTATACCGGGTGTCCCAAGGGAGGTGATCGAGCACTCTCTGAACGTGGACGAGAAGGTAAAACCCTTTAAGCAGCGGCTCCGCCGGTTTGCACAAGATCGGCGCGAGGCTATCAGGGAGGAGATCACTAAACTTTTAGCTACTGGCTTCATTAAGGAAGTGTATCATCCCGATTGGTTAGCAAACCCAGTGCTCGTTCGAAAAAAGAATAAAAGTTGGCGCATATGCGTTGATTACACTGATCTCAACAAAGCGTGTCCCAAGGATCCATTCGGATTGCCTTGCATCGATCAGGTGGTGGACTTCACCGCCGGGTGTGAGCTTCTGAGTTTTCTCAATGCATACTCGGGTATCATCAAATTAGCTTAAAGGAGGAAGACTGCATTAAAACTTTGTTCATCACGCCATTTGGAGCCTTTTGCTATATCACAATACCATTCGGGCTAAAAAAACGCTGGCGCAACCTATCAGAACATAATACAGCGGTGTTTTCACACTCAGCTCGGACGCAACGTGGAGGCATATGTGGACGATGTTGTTGTGAAATCCCGAGTAAAGCAGGGCCTAATCGAAGACTTAGCCCAAACATTTGAGAGCCTTCGAGCTTACAGAATGAAGCTTAACCCTGAGAAGTGTGTTTTTGGGGTCCCTTCGGGAAAGTTACTCGGTTTCATCGTGTCTTATCGCGGTATCGAGGCTAACCTGAAAAAGATCAACACCATCATGAAGATGGAAACCCCGGCTTGCCAGAAAGACGTCCAGAAGCTAACAGGGTGCATGGTGGCACTCGGCAGATTCGTTTCCCGACTCGGGGAGCAGGGCATGCCATTTTTCAAACCCCTGGAAAAGCAGGATAAGTTCCAGTGGACCTCGGAGGCAGAACAGGCTTTCGAGGATTTCAAAAAATTCCTAACCTCACCCCCCGTGCTGGTTTCGCCAATGCCCGAAGAATCTCTTATGCTTTACATAACGGTGACGACTCATGTAGTCAGTGACACAATCGTTGTGGAGCGAGAGGAACTAGAACAAATACAGAAGGTTCAGCGCTTGGTCTAATTCGTGTTGACACCCAAATTTGGCAGAAAAATCGAATATTCAGAAAAGGCCAAATGTGTTGGAGTTATTGGGCCAAATCGAAAATGGGCTTCGTTGGTGAAGAAGAAGGACATATCAAAGAAACCGATAGATACAAGACTTCGGAAGAAATACGATTTGATCGGAAGCGCGACGCGGTAAAATAGGTCATATCGGTATCAACTTTGTAATAGTATAAATAGGACCTTAGGCCTCGAGAAAAAGACATCTAATACATCAAACACAAAACACTTTTCTCGAATCCGATCGACCTCGTCTAATACATCGAAAGGCTTCAACGTTGGGTTGGAGCTTGAGCTGTGCTTTGTCAAAAGCCGATTTTGTGAATCGCCTTTAGTTTAAAAGCCGCTTAACGCTCGTTGAATTGATGGTTGAATTGATGGCGATGAAGTTCCAACGCGTTGCTGTTGGGTAAAAGCCGATTCTAAATGAATCGCCTATAGCTTAAGAATCTCTTACAATTAGTCGATATTGATATTTCGCTCAACACGTTGCTGTTAAGAAAAAGCCGATTCAAATGAATCGCCTATAGACATAAATAAAAGCGATTGCATGAAGGAAATATTATTACAAAGGCACGAAGGCCTTGATTGTTTTTGCCCAAGGGCGGAATGGAGCATTTGTCTTGCAATCGGTAAAATACCGATTCACACATAACAGTTTAAAATTTGGCTCGCAGGCCAATCACTCACAAAACTCATAGATGGCCGCGGCAGCGCTGGACATTGTATCCCGGATCCGATTGATAGTTGCAGTGTCTTCTTCAGCTGATCCGGGAATGATCGGAATTTTCTTCTTCGCGTCCAAAACTGCCAGGCCGTAGGCTTTCACAACACCGTACTGCTCCTTGGCTGCTGATTTGCTTTCTTCAAAACTTGAGCGAGCGGCTTCTTCGGCTTTCCTCGCCTTCTCGGTTCGATTCGAGGATTTAACCTTTGAAGCGCCTTGCGGCGACAAGTTTTGCCGATTCAAATCACGCTTGATCCGAGGAGTGTGTCGTTTTGAGCATTGGCGTCTTGTATCAGCCCCTTTAATTCGGCCTCGGCATCTTTAAGTGCTTCTCTTTGATGGAGCCGATCCAAAGCAATGTCGATATCAGCTTTCTCTTTGGCGAGGGGCAGCACTTTCTGGATGGCCAAAACCACCTGCTCAAGAAGAATATCTTTGATAGAATCGGCTATATCCCGTATGGCTGTAGGATTAGTCAAGAAAGCCGATTCGTCGCCAAATAATTCCCACATCTGTTTGAGCTTGGCGAGGGTCTCCGGGGAAAGCCGATTCTTCTTGTTGGTTTCTAGAGCAGGTGAATCGATGACGACGGCTGGCGGCGGTGAAGTCCTGATCGGAGATGAAAGCAAGTCCAGCTCATCATCAAGCCAGTCCATGCTCGAAGGGTCAAAATTCAGTTCGTCGGTTTTCTTGCCGTCGTAGGTGATGACCTGCGTGGACACCACTGTTACCCGGACTAGGCTGCGAGGTTGAAACATATACTGGACAAAAATATTTAAAGTTACAAGAAATCGGATTTTGAAAATTGCATGAATTAAAGAGAAAGAAATCCGATTACGTCTTGTGGGTTGAAAGTCGAGGGTGTTTGCGATGCTGGAGGAGGAGCAGACGTGGCGTCCTTCTTCTTTTGGACAGGTGAGGTATCCTGAAATCAAAGTTATGATAAGCTAAAAGTTGACCGAATGTTGCAAAAATTTGGATGAGAAGCAAGTGCTTACTGTGTCACATACCGATTCAGTGGTATCGGGTGTACGCACCTTTTGGGGTCGTGGCTTCTTGGTGGTCACCTTCTTCCTTAAACCGACTTCACCTTCGGGCTTCCCTGCTAGGCAGAAGTCGTTAACCAATCGGATTTTTGGAAATATGAATTATAAGCTGATTATACCTCTTTTCTTCGGTTGGGAAGAGCCCTGGGTGAAGGCCGATGCTGACTTGGCCGTCGAATGGATCTGGCCAGCCGCTTCTCCAATAAGCTTGGCCTTGGGGCGCTTTTCTCCGCTCTGAAAAGGAGAATAATTTGAGGTTAGTGATCGGCAAAAAGATGATATGAGTTAGTAAACACACTCAGGTTAGTAACCTCACTATCGGAAGACGATGTATGGTGATGAGATTGTGTTCTTTCGTCATCCGAATCCGATGAGGAGGGCCCTGATTCAGATGAATTTTCCTCTTTGTTGTCATCGTCCTCATCATCGGAATCATTAGAATTGGAACTATCAGAGCAGTTTGTTTCCGATTCCGATGAGAGTTCTGTCATGCCAGTGATCTTTGGCTAGTTGGGTTTGCAATTTTTCTTCTGGCCAGTGACCTGTTCGATTAAGGTTGAGGCTCCGCCTTCGGTGGCATAGATGTTTTTGGTGATAGCTTCCCACTAGTTGTCGAACCTCGGTGAGGTGCTAGCCCACATCACTAGTTCCGTCGGCATTTCAAAGTCCAAGTGAGCGGCAGACAGAATACCATAAGCCGATTTAGAGTTCAAGTCATCTCTAGCATTCAGATGCCGGCATATGAATAAATCAGGTATGTCCTGCCCAAGATTAAATTGCCGAGCAACTACAGCTGGATGGTAAAATTCATAGGATGGTTTTCTGATGCGGGTTCTTGTGCTCAGAATGGCAAAGAAAATGCCTGGAGATATGAACTCTTTATATACTGATAAAGCTTCACCTTTTAGGGTGTTGTCCAATCGAAAAAATGAGGGTATTGGGTATTTGTCCAGCTCAGTATATGGATTGAATTGTTCCAAACCGTATTCCGATTCAGAGATGGTGAAGAAGGATACCAAGGAATGAGCGAAATCTTCTTGGTTTAAGCGCCTTCGGTTGCAATTAACCGATATCATTTCTCCGTAGGATCGACATGGACGTTTACTGTCATCGGATTTTGTCTCGTCTGGAAATTTTAGGCTGAAATCCAATTCTCCTAGGGAGTTGTATATCTGAAGCTTTAGAAACATGCAGATAAACCAGAAAGGGCCACCTAAGTTTCCGACTGAATAATCGGTTTTCTTTGAACAGAGGCCTTCTCTGATCTCATGCATCATTCGATAAGTGGTTCCTAGCAAGTATTTTCCGATTGCTAATTTTTGGCCTGATGCCAATGCCTCAGCTACTCCCTGGTATACCTTGCTAAGGCTAAGTGATTGACCGCAGAAAAAGAACCGATCAAGCCACATGTTCAGGAAGGCAATGTGCTCTTCATCGTCTACCGTGTCGGTTTTCTGATGGGTACTGATATAGCGTTGCCAGCCAAAGTTTTTCTCGGGTACCAGTTTCAGAGTGGCGGTTAAATCAAAAGCCGATAGCATTTCGCCATCGGGACTTAGACCGGTTAGCATCGCTAAATCTAGGAGTGTAGGGCTAATGGGTCCTGTTGGGAAGAGGAAAGCGTTTGCTGTATCGCACCAGAAATAAGCCGATGCTGCCATGAAAGGTTCATCCGCTGGGGGTGGAGATAAGGAAAAGAGGATAGCATCGGTTATTCCTAACTTATCCCATTGCTCTTGTTTTTTACCATAGACCCAAGTGAGCCAGTCCTTATATCCCTTGATCGGGCTAGGCCAGGATCTAAAAGCCGATTTCCAACTGTTTACACTAAGCTTATCGTCAAATAAGGGGAGTCTCCCTACGGAATGAAATATGAAATCTGATGGATCCCTTTCCCCTATCGGTCCCAAGGAATACAATGCTTCAGTATCAGAGCATCGGGATAGTACCTGAGACATGTTGCTGATTGGAAGTATAGAGAAAAGAGGCTGTTCGCTGGAAGGCTTGAGAGCTCCGGAAATTCCGATGCAAGAGACGTGTGCGCGGAGGAGACTGTGAAAATGACGGCGAATGGGCGTCTATTTATAGCGCTGGTAAAAATTAGGGTTTTACCGCATGTTTCGGCGTTACAGTTTCGGCCCATATCGTCTGTTAGGCTGACACGTGTTCTCCAAATGGGTCGAAAGTGAGAAGTTACAGGGGTAAAAATGTGAAATGTTCCGGTATGGTAAATCCGATTTTTACTTAAAAAGTTCGCCTAATGAGATACTCATTGCCAAACTTAGGGGCATATGTTGACACCCAAATTTGGCAGAAAATCGGATATTCAGAAAAGGCCAAATGTGTTGGAGTTATTGGGCCAAATCGGAAATGGGCTTCGTTGGTGAAGAAGAAGAACATATCAAAGAAACCGATAGATACTAGACTTCGAAAGAAATACGATCTGATCGGAAGCGCGACGCGGTAAAATAGGTCATATCGGTATCAACTTTGTAATAGTATAAATAGGACCTTAGGCCTCGAGAAAAAGACATCTAATACATCAAACACAAAACACTTTTCTCGAATCCGATCGACCTCGTCGAAAGGCTTCAACTCGCAAGTAGAGCTATCTCGATGGGATAATCGATTCTCTCCTTGTAACCCGTATGCATGGCTGCATCATTTTGATCTCATGTATACAAACCATGTTAAACTGTCTCGGGATTTACCGATCTTTAACATGTTCTCGCATATTGCACTGTCTCGATTCAATCGATCTGTAATGTGTGTTTATCCTGCAATGCCGATTATCATGTACTTTGTATGCCTTTTCCTGAATCCGATATATGCGATTGTCTCGTTTAATCGATCTTGCGTATGCCTTGTTTAGGATTTTTGCATATATAAGAGTTTGCCGATCAGCATTGTATCTATTGGTTTTAGCCCTTTAAATCGGTTTATTGGTTTATATCGTGAATTAGATCTGGATACTGTCTTGGCTTGACCAATCTATTCAATCTGTTTCTTGGTTTAATCTAATGCATTGATGCGAAGGTTTATTACTAATATTATATGAAAAATACCAAAAAGAAATAGAAGGATTAAATTTAAATGCTTGTTCACCTTTATTTGCTCTATCTGGCCTTAAGCCGATAGATTGTGTAATCGGATTATTCAAAGCCGATTACAAGTTGACCTGATCTGGCTATATCAAAAAGCCGATTAGGCTTATATTGCTAACGATCTTCTCCTTGTCAATTTACAGGTCAAATTGACTGGCACGTTTGGTTTCTCGTTGCGACGCAATCACAGAATTGACGCTTCGGCACGTGTGTTCACGAAAGGTCAACTTTTTGTGTCAACAATTCGTCAGCGAGGTACTAGGTGAGTCGAAGAGGCGGTACCCGCAAGTACAAAAGTTGTTATACGCCGTGCTGATAGCATCCCGCAAGCTCAAGCATTACTTCCAAGAGCATGTAATTTTGGTAGTCACTTCTTTTTCGATTGGGGACATACTTCACAATCGAGAAGGCACTGGGAGAATTGTGAAGTGGGCAGTCAAACTTGGGGCGTTCGAAATTTAGTTCAAATCACGGACGGCCATCAAGTCGCAAGCACTAGCCGATTTCGTGGCCGAGTGGATAGAACTGCAAACACCAACAGCCGTTGAGGATCTAGACTACTGGACAATGTACTTCGACAGTTCCCTCATGCTCAGCGGCGCGGAGCTGGCATATTACTCATCTCCCCAAAAGGTGAAAGATTAAAATATGTTCTACAAATCCACTTCCCAGCATCAATCAACGCCACCGAGTATGAGGCACTCATCCATTGTGGACTATATGGGTCCCGAGTATCCTTTAGAAGGCCCATAAGGGAGCAGATAGGGGGCGACCCGAGTCACCCGGTTGAGGATAAAGACCACTCGCTACTCGTGCGGCAGCCGCAAGGAAGTTCCCGAGGATATAATCTATCTCCATGTAATTAGCGAGATCGACACATGCATTCCATGTAGCGCATAACGAATTAGTTACGAGGGATCGAGATATCTCAGTAACTCTATCTCCCTACACTATATAAAGGGAGGGTAGAGGTCATCGGCATAGACCCGATCATATAGTTTCATCTTGCATCTCGCATCTTGATCCACCATATAATCTCGAGCAGCACGAAGTAGGGTATTACCTCCTCCGTTGAGGGCTCGAACACATATAACTCGTCTTGTGTTACCCATCGGCTTAGTTCTTGATTAAGCGTCCCTCGTACAAATTCATTGCGGCGGTGACCCCAGCTTAGTCACACATCGGCGGTTAGCGCGCCCGTAGGGGCAGCGTCAAGATCATCTCTCAAGTTAGATGGCTTTTCCAAGATCGTAAATGCGTCGCCATGAGGCTAGGAGAGTCTCTTCGCCGGCGACTGACTTCATCGCCCGGCGGCATCGGCAATCTGCACCTCTCTCCCCGGAGAGATTCGCCCATAAAGGCGCGATCAATGTGACCCATTGCCTTCGGCTTGGAGAATCTAGCAAGCGCCTTCTACGGATTGACCCCTCATTTGTTAGCCTTGGCGCCTCCACGGAGGCCGACGAAAAGAACTTCGGCGGGCTCGACCGCTTCGAGCGTGAATTCTATTTCGCCAACAACCCTTACTGCCTCATTGGATTTCCTCCGGACTCGAGAATTCCGTCGCGATTCTCGCCTTTGGGTTCCTCGGTTATTCGGATAGGAGATAACCCGGTCGGCGCCGTCGAGATCCACTCGGATCAGATCCATCTATGTTCGTGGGTGTCATCAATGGTGGCCAACCCATCGGACGAAGCGAAACAAGTCGACCTCTCCGCCTCTGACTCGGAGTCCGACGGGAGCGCTGAAATTCGAAACTACCGAGAGGTTTGCGTCCTAGGCGCGGATGATCACCACTCCGTCTCTCCGATCGTCGCGTACGAAGAAACAGACGCCGGTGCGATTCCGGATCCTCGTCCGTGGAAAACGAGATCGCGTCTGACAACCCGCGCCCGCGGCCGCGATGTCCAGAATGAGCTTCACGCGGTGAAGCTGAGGGATCAGGAGGTCTACAATACTCCCGAGGCTAATGTCATCGCGTCAAAGACTCTTCTCGAGACTATCGCGCCACAACTTCTGGCGGCCCCTCGTCGGACCCTCGCTCGGCGGCGGCCATGGTCGAGATGGCGCCATACAATGAAACGAGGCAATGCCGCTCCGACCACTTGCAAGCGATCGATCTACCAGAATCGAATCAAGGGCTCGCGCCTCGGCAGGCGGCTCCCACCAGTCGCCGGCCCATGATCTTCGCCAGGATATCGAAGCCAAACGGCGGGAGCGCTTGATCGGCGGCGGAGCTCGGGGCCGTCAAAATCGCGCGCGACGATGACCAAGCCGAAACACGCCGATCGGCATGACCACCGCCAAGAGGCGCCAAGGCAGGCAGCGGGGCGTCGCGATGAGATCCCAGCGGAGGCGGCCACGCCCGTTGGAGGATTCGGACCTTCGCCCGGACCTTGGCAAAGTGGTTTGGCCGGATGGTTTCAACCTCAAAACATCGACAAGTTCGATGGCGAGAGGATCCAAAGAATCGGCTGCGAGTTTACGCCTTAGCGGTCGGCGCGCAGAGGAGATCGAGCGTCATGGCAAATTACTTGCGGTCGCTTTGACCCCAACCGCCTGACACAGCTAACGGACTCGGGAAAACTCTATCGAGTCTTGGGGCGACCTCGAGGAGCGCTTCATCGCCAATTTCCAAGGACCTCTGAAAGGCCAGCGGGAGATGGGAGATTGGACAGCTACCGCGCAAGAATGAGACTCTTCACGAGTTCATCAAGCACTTCACCAAGAAGAAGAACGAGATCCGGACGTTTGAAGCGAGCGATCATCGACGCTTTCTTCACGGATGCCAATCCGAGGAACCGTCGAGCGGATGGCCGGACCCCGCATAATCTCAAAGCCATGTTCACGATGGCGGACCAGGAGGCCGAAGCTGAAGAAGCCATCGCAAATCATCATGGTGGCAACGACGGAGGCCCCAAGAAGAAGCCTCACGACGGGCAAGGCAAGCCCAAAGATAAGAAGCGGAAGGGGGACGAGATGGTCGCCAACATGGAGCGCAACCGGCCTAAGCCCCCCAACGACAACGATTACAAGAAAGTGATGGATTCGGTATGTCCCTTTCATCCCAAAGGAAAACATTCCGCCAAAGATTGCCTCATCCTGCAGAAGTTCGTCGACAAATACGAACCCGATCGGCTAAGGCGGTCAAGGCAAGAAACCTGATGAAGACTACCAAGACGCCGAGCGAGATCAACTATATCTTTGGGGGCTCGATGCGTCTGAGTCAAGCGGAAGCAAAAGCTTACCACTCGGAGATCAACGCTATCATGCCCGCGACACCAAAGTACTTGCGCTTGGTCCGAGTGCGCATCACCTTCGACCGATCGGACCACCCGGACCGTGTCGCCTTCCACGGAGGTACCCAGCGGTCTTTGGATCCGGCGTGCGAGGAAGCAAGTGAAAAGAGTCTGATGCGATGGCGGGGCGGGATCAACGTCCTTTTCGTCAAGACCACGGACCAAATGAACATTCCCGTTCGAAGCTCGGCGAGATCATCTCCGTTCCACGGGGTAATCCCCGGGACGTCCGTAGTACCACTCGGACAGATCTCTCTGCCGGTCACGTTCGGAACCAAGGATAACTATCGGACCGAGAGTCTGAGCTTCGAAGTGGCCGATTTCGAGACGGCATATCATGCCATCTTGGGAAGGCCGGGGATTGCCAAATTCATGGCGGTTCCCAACTACACTTACCTCGTCTTAAAAATGCCAGGTCCCAACGGTGTAATCACCCTCCCTGGTGACGTTAAACAGTCCACCTTTCTGCGGACAAATGAGAGTGCGAAATAAGGCGCAGCATTGGACTCATCCGCCGAGATGGAGAAGATCCGACTGGAGGTCGCAAACCTTCAAGAGGAAGGGATGTCCCCGCCAAGAAGCGTGCCAAAACCTCCATCCAAGCGGTAGAAGAAACAAAGAAGATTCTTGGACCCGTCGATCCACCAAAAGCGGCCGTGATTGGGGCGGGGCTCGACATCAAATAGGAAGACGCGCTCGTCACTTTCCTCCGCCAACCGGATGTGTTCGCTTGAAACCTTCGACATGCCCTGTTCCGGCGAGGTGATCGAGCACTCTCTCCACGCCGATTTAAAAGGCGGCCCGCAAACAACGCCACGAAGATTCGCCCGGATCGGAAGGGCGCCATAAGGAGTGAGATCACCAAATTGTTGGCCGCCGTTCATCAAAGAGGTGTATCACCCCGACCGCTCGCTAATCCGGTCTGGTCGGTAAGAAAACAAGACATAAGCGCATGTGTGTCGACTACACCGACCTCAACAAAGGCGTGTCCCAAGGATCCTTTTGGACTCCCGCGTCGACCAAGTGGTGGACTCCACCGCGCGCGGTCTGACTCTGAGTTTTCTGGGCGCCTACTCGGGCTATCATCGATCGGTCCAAGGAAGAGGATTGCATCAAAACGTCGTTTATTCGCCCTTTGGTGCTTTTGCTATATCACAATGCCATTCGGGTTGAAAACGCCGCGCGACTTATCGGTATACGACGATCTGGTGGTGTTTTCACACTCAACTTCGGACGCAGCGTGGAGGCATATGTCGATCGTCGTCATAAAAACCAAGTCCGGATGGGATCTCATAATGATCTAACCGAGACATTCGAGAGCCTAAGAGTGTTTGGATGAACCCGAATCCCGAGAAGTGCGTTTTGGGGTTCCGTCGGCAAACTATTCGGATTCATCATCTCCATCGGGGATCGAGGCAAATCCGAGAAGGTCGGTGCCATCCTTAAGATGAAGCATCCGCCAACCGTAGGACGTCTTGAGCTCATCGGATGTATCGTGGCACTTAGCCGATTCGTTTCCGATTTGGGGAAGCGAGGCATGCCTTTCTTTAAGTTCTTCGCCGACAAGACGATTTTCGATTGGATGCTGAAGCCTGACAAGCCTTTGAAGATCTAAAGAGGTTCCTCACCACTCCTTGCGTGTTGATCCCTCCCATGCGCCAGGAGCCCCTCTTACTCTACATTGGTGCAACGACCCACGTCATCAGCAGCGCCCTGGTTGTGGAGCGAGACGAAGAGGCTCCTTCAAAAGGTACAATCCGGTCTACTTCGTGGCGAAGTATTGGGCGAGTCAAAAATAAGGTACCCGCAAGTTCAAAAGCTTCTGTATGCTGTGTTGCTCACATCGCGGAAGCTCAAGCATTATTTTGAAGAGCATAAAATTTCGGTGGTCACTTCTTTCCCGCTTGGAGACATACTCCACAATCGGGAGGCCACTGGGAGGATTGCCAAGTGGGCAGTTGAGCTTGGAGCCTTTGAAATAAAGTTCAGGCCTCGACTAGTCATTAAATCCCAAGCGTTGGCCGACTTCGTCACCGAGTGGACCGAAGCCCAAACCCCAGCAGCAAAGGAGAATCTCGAGTACTGGACAATGTACTTTGATGGTTCCCTCATGCTCGGTGCGAAGTGGGATTTTGCTCATATCACCGACCGAGAGAAGCTACGCTCGTCCTCCGGATATTGTTTCCGTCGGCAACAACGCCACCGAGTAATGGCACTCATCCACGGGCTCCAGCGTTGCCATATCGCTTTCGGCGTTAAGCGGTTAATGGTGCGCGCGACTCTCAACTCATGGTCAACCAAGTCGAAAAGAGTGGTCTTGTATCGGCGACAATATGGCGGCTTCTTCGTCGAGGTATGCATGGCGAAAGACAAGTTCGACGGATGGAGCTTACTCACGTGCTCGCCGCGACAACGGCGGCGAGACGAGCTAGCACGGATGGGATCCACTCGGGCCCAGGTCCCGAGTGGTGTTTTCGTCCAAGAGCTACGCGCACCATCAATCAAATTACCATCCGCACCGGGGGAAGATCAAGAAAAGTAGTCAGAACCCGACGCAGAGGTACTATCAGTTACTCCCGGGTAGACTCGGCCTTACTTAGATTATCTTCTCCGTGATGAGTCGCTGAAGATCGGCTTTGGCGAGTGCATCACACGCCGGCAAAAGCTACAAGGTAGTCGGGGGCGAGCTTTTGAAAGATTCGCCCGGTACTAAAGCGCCAGCATATCCGAGCAAGAAGGCAGGATCTACTCGGCGAAATCCACTCGGGAGAGTGCGGGCATCACGCAGTTGTTAGCACCACGGTAAACAAAGCCTATCGGCGAGATTTTTTCGCCAACCGCGATCACGGATCGCGGAAAATATAATCTGTGAGATGTGGCGGGTGTCGATTTTAAGCGGCAAATCCGCATGCGGCGCAAGATCTCTGAGCGATTCGATCTCCGGCCCTTCGCCGTGCGGAATTTGGACATGGTGGGCCCCTCAGCGGCGCAAAGGCGGATTCACTCATCTCTTCGTCGCCATCGACAAGTTTACCAAGTGGATTGAAGCCGAGCCGGTTGCAGTCATTACGGCGGCCAAGGCGTGCGATTTCTTCCGGGATATCGTTGTGCGTTTCGGCGTGCCCAATCGCATCATCACCGACAACGGCGTTCAATTCAAGAGCAGCGAATTTCAAGATTGGGGCGAGGAGCTAGGCATCAAGATCTGCTATGCCTCGGTGGCCCACCCAAGGAGCAACGGACAGGTTGAACGCGCCAATGGATTGGTGCTACAAGGGCTCAAAGCCCGAATCTTTGATCGCCTAAAGCCATACGCAACGCAGCTGGGTGAAGAGTTGCCTTGATGCTTTGGGGCTCGAGAATCGACCCCAAGTCGAGCAACCGGGCAGACACCCTTTTTCCTAGTTTACGGCTCAGAGGCAGTCCTCCCGACTGAATTGAAGTTCCGGTCCCCTCGGGTTGCCGGCTACGACGATAATTAGTCGGATGAAGCAAGGTACGAAGACCTCGACCGGCTCGAGGAAGCCAGGGAAGCAACAATGATCCAATCGCCCAAGTACCAACAGGGCATGCGTCGCTATCATCAGCGCAACATACGGGGCCGTGCGTTCTCCAAGGGAGATCTGGTCCTCCGCAGGAATCAGAAGCACGAGCATAAACTCTCCCCACTCTGGGAAGGCCCCTACTTGGTCGCTGAGGTGACCCTCCCGGGGGCTTACCGGCTGCAACGCGAAGACGGATCTGGCGTGCCTAACACCTGGAACATCGAGTAGCTACATCGTTTCTATTCTTAGAATTCTGTATTCAAGCAGCTTGTAATTAGTTTCCTTTCTTTTGACTTGCTACTTGGCCGTAAACGACCAAGCAGTAAGTCGGGGGCTACACTAAATAGTGTGCGGAGTCAACCGCACCCTATCCTTTTTAATAAAGTTGTTTTCTCTCTACATGTCTTGATCGCATTAGTACTATGAAAATTCTTGAGTAATGGCGTTTATATCCTTTCGACAATGTTTAGCTACTTCACGGTTGCATAGGAAGAAAGCCAAGTCTTCTTCCTAGCACTCTCGAAATTTGGACCGATCGGCGAATCGTCTCATGAAAAAGGATAAAACATATTATTCGATAAGTTTGATCACGATCTTGAGGATCAACGAAGTTTTATTACGAGACATAATTCTGAGTCCAACTGATCCACTATTTGGGCAAGAGTCGGATGAACCTCCTCTAATGAGAGCTCTGACCTCCTCTTCCGAGAGCAAGCAAACCCATCCTTGACGGCCCCGCATCTAGACGAGATACTTTGACTTTGCGATGGCGAGGCCTTGGTCGGTGCACGCGTTATTGCGACCTCCGAGTGAAGACCTTGATCCGCTCGGGAATGGCTTCAAGATGAGCCACCAGGAGGTCGGGATCGTTCGGCGGCTCTTCATCCGGATAGAGGCATTCAATTATTGGGGCAATCCCCGTCGAGGTTCGGCGGCGAAGCTCTGCGCAACCAGTCGGATGAGATATCAGTCGGGTGTCAATGAGGTTGAGCCAGGGAGAGCCAGTTGAGAAAGGTTACCTTCCAACTCTTTAGCCGACCCCTCGGCTCGAGCGTTGGCTCGGCGGACATCCTCTTCTAGAGCCTTCTGCCTCGCCTCCAGAGCCTTCTGCCTCGCCTCCAGAGCTGCACTCGACAGCAAATATTGGAGACCATCACCTACGAAACATCCTTCTTAGAGATTTAGCATGAGTTGGGGTTTATACCTCGGTTTGTGTTGGACTCCTCCACGTGGCGGAATCGAAGCTCAGTGACTTCGCGGTGGAGCTCTTTGATCCGGCCACGGAATTGTAAACAGCGGCATACTGGTAGCGTTATCAAACTCATCGCGCGTCTTTAGCTCACCCACCGTTTTCTCCATGCACCGGGTCTTCTGCTTCGACCTCTCCTTCATGCGCTGCGTGAAGGATAGAGGGTCGTTAGTGGGATCCCCCCCATGCAGAGCGAGGATTCGTAGAGAAGAAGTTACCTTGTACATCTCGGCTTGGATGGCGGTCACTTGTTCCAACACTTCTTATTCTTCGGCTTCCTACCCGTCGTCGACCTCGTAGCCCTCCATCTCTGTCCGCCATTTCAGTCGGAAGGGTGGAGTGAGAGCTTTGGCGGAGGGGCGAGGAATCTCCTCGACTTCGGGCTATGAGCTTTCTGGAGCCGGAGCTGGGATCTTCCCCTTCGCCGACGAGGATTGGCTTGTGGCGAGCAGGCCTGAGTGCGGGCGAGGAGAGCGGGCCTTGCCGAGCCTCCGGAAGGCTGAGGTTGTTCGTCATCGTCATCCACCGGTTTTCTGCAAGCATTTGGAGTTCTTTCAAGATATGCATCTCTACAAATTATGAAATCATGGCGTTACAAAAGAGTACCTGTGTGACAGGACGTATTTCATCTTGAACTTCATGCCCGAACCACTCGGACCGAAGCAGGGCGTCTCCTTCGCCCCAGATGCGGCCTTTGGGCCGGCAGACCGCGTGGCGGAGGGCTCTGCTGCGTGGCTTTGGCTTGAGTGGCGACTTCCTTGTGGGCGGCGGCAGCGAAAAAAAGCGGACGGTGTCGTCGTCCTCATCCTCTTCATCCGAGTCCTTGGAGCATCCCCCGCCCTTTTGGCGGGAGGCGCTCGTTGAGCCTTGGCGGGGCGCTGCGAGGTGCCCCTTGGGAGGCGGAGCCTCCGGGACCGGGGAGGCGGAGAAGAAGGCCTCACGCCCTGCGACATATCGTATCATATTAATTCGACTCTACAATTGACAAATCGCGGTTGAGTTGAGAAGGGTCTTCTCCTTACGGCTGGAGGCAAGTATCCCAAACTATCTGAGCCGGGCAATCCACTTGGAGTTATCTCCGTGCGAGCAAAAGTTCAACCAATGGTGATGACCTCCTTCTGCGTGAGGTTTTCATGGGTTTCCAGTGGTGTCTTGGGTCCCCGAGTACTCGGCGAGATGGACCCTCTCCTTGATAAATTTGGATCTGGCGTTGGGTATAGTTTCACACTACACCAACTCCGGTCAACCCAGCAGACTTAGCTCTGCGGAGAATAACAAGCTCCTTCACTTTGGCTCAACTTCGTCATCGGCGGGAGGGAATCCAGGAGGGGCGGATCGGGGCACTCGCCGGAGAAAAGGAAGGGAGGGGAGGTGAGTTGGCACAATAGAACCACTCAAGTGCCGGCCCTTGTTGGAAGTTTTAAGCGAAGATCAAAGTAAAACTTTTGACCCCTTCCATAAGAATCGATTCCCACGCGCTGCGGTCTTGGGATTGTCCTTTCTGGGGTAGGGTTTGAGAAGGAAGAGGAATCTAAAGAGGTCGAAATGAGGAGCGATCCCCAAATAAGCCTCGCAGACATGGACAAAGATTGCGATATGGAAAATGGAATTGGGGTTCAAATGCGAAACCTCAATCCCGTAAAAATGAAGCAAACCCCGGAAGAAGGAAGAGCAAGGAAGGCCGAAGCCGCAGAGGAAGAACGACTCAAAGACCACTGCCTCGTCCGGACGAGGGGTGGGGCAGGATTCGCCGGCGGCAGCCCAAGACACGAACCCTTCAAGGGAGCACGCCAAGGGAGACCAACCACAGAGCCTCCGCTCCGTCGTGATGGACTTCATCCATTTCTTCGCCTTCTCACCGCCTCGATGGCGGTGGGGAGGTGGAGCAATTGCGATTGGAGGCGGGTGGCGGCGGAGGTGACGGAGAAAGAACCCTAGTGGCGGAGTGTCTTTGGAGAAGCTAAGCGGTGGCGCGAAGAGTGGCGAGGTGAACTACTTTCGTTCCCTGTTCCTAATTTATCATAGCGGGCATAGTTTTGCATTCAGGGTGGGCCTTAGTCTAGCGCCGATCGACCTTTCATGAGGGCCAATAATTACTCGGCCGGCCGAGTGGTTCCCTCGAGGTCTGCTTGGCCGATCGCCCGCCTAGGAGCCAGACGAGCTTAACTACTCGGATGAGGCGATGTTGCTGATTCGAGATCAAGTCGAGGAAAAGCGGCATTGCAGATTTAAAATTGAAGCAAAGACGCAAAAGATTATGTATATCTAAAGGATCTTCATTAAAGGGCTCTTAGGCTGATTACATATTTTCATGCGCCTGACACATCGAGCTAGGGCTCGTCGCTAGCTCAGCGGAGGAACAAAAAAAAAAAACCCTGCGGGAGGGCCTCGGTTGTACCTCGTGCGCGAGGAGGGCTGCAACTAGTCGTCCTTGAGGGAGGCGCACCTTGAAGAGTTGCGGAGACCCCGTCGAGAACCTGAGGATTCTTCGCGGTGATTTCCACCCTCATCTGAGCGAACTGCCGCCAGAGCTCATCTTCGCGAGCTCTGGCGGCGGCTTCTTCTTCTTCCCTTGCAAGGGCCGCATCGATCCATCCCAGTATTATCTCCATGATGTTTGCCATTGCTCTCGAAGCGGGGCGGGGTGGAGATTCTTGGGAGTTGCCGAGGAAAAAGAAAACTCAGCAAACTAATGGCTGGTGGTGAAGCGATATTCCACCCCTGGGGTTTCTTTTATGCACGAGGAAATTCAAGGTTCGCGCCTTGGAATCCGTTTTAAACACGAAGAAACCATCATGGCGGTGGGGCCGAAGTGGATGCGAAACGGTCTCAAGCCAAAACATCGTCCCTCATTTGTGTGAGAAAAAAGTGCGCAACCGCCTTCCCTAATTGGGCTTGGGCTAAAATTGCAAAGGGCAACCCCTTAACGAGGCTTTCTTAACACGCCGCTAGCGGTGGCAATGTGTTAAAATCGAGCCTAATTGGCCTCGGTACACCACGGAGGGCATATGGCCGTGAATAAAATTAAAAGCGTTTCACGGCATACCCCATGTTGGGTCACTAGCCAGCTTCGCATGCTCGAGATTGGGTGTTGGTGAAACTTGGGTTCAATTTCTTGAGGTATGCCTTCTATAAGGTCGCCTGTTGTACACCGCTCCCCGGGTACAAATACCTCTCGGCAAAATTGCATCCGGTCAGTGCCCAGAGGGGCCTATGCTGATCCCTCCTCCGGTTGGGACAGGTACCACCCGGCTAAAAGGTGTGCCCCATGCTGGGCCAAGTGCTAGCTCTTACAAGTTAAGGCTAGGCGCCTGATGTCGATATCCTACATAGCGTTAAACTACAACATCTTTGCAAGACGAAGTTGTGGAGGCGTGGCTTAAGGCACGCCCCCATGATGGGCTAATCGCTGCTCTGCATTGCAGGAGTGGGTGTCAAGTAGCCGAAATCATCCGTTGTGGTTATGTGCCCAATGGGCCGAGTGATCTGGAGTTTGGTATTGCCAACCCGGGCATCGTTTCGACATAAAACTTAAGATTTCTTGAGTTTTTACAATCTCTTTTAGATTCTGAGGAGGTATTGGTGAAACCGATCGGTGGGACATCGACTTGATCGTAAAGCACTCGGGGACTCTCAGGACTATATGGGCCCGGGTATCCTCTAGAAGGCCCATAAGGGGAGCGGATAGGCGGCGACCGAGTCACCGGTTGAGGATAAAGACCACTCGAACTCGTCGGCTTGAGCGGCAAGGAAGTTCAGGATATAATTTATCTCCATGTAATTAGCGGATCGACACATGCATTCCATGTAATCGCATATGAAATTAGTTACGAGGATCGAGATATCATGTAACTCTATCTCCCCCTACACTATATAAAGGGAGGGGGTAGAGGTCATCGGCATAGACCCAGATACGCATAGTTTCATCTTGCATCTCGCATCTTGATCCACCATATAATCTCAGAGCACAGGAAGTAGGGTATTACCTCCTCCGTTGAGGGCCTGAACCTGTATAACCCTGTCTTGTGTTACCCATCTGGCTTAGTTCTTGATTAGCGTCCCCTCGTACAAATTCATTGCCGGCGGTGACCCCCCAGTTAGTCACCTGTCGACATCCATGGGCTCCGGATCGCTATATCACTTGAAATTCGACGATTGATGGTTCGTGGGGATTCTCAATTTGTGATCAACCAAGTACAGAAAGATTGGGCTTGCATCGGCGACAACATGGCAGCATACTGTCAGGAGGTACGGAAGTTGGAGGACAAGTTCGACGGTCTAGAGCTTGTTCATGTGCTCCACCACAACAATGAAGCAGCCGATGAGCTTGCAAAGATGGGTTCCAATCAGGCCACAACTCCGGCTGGTGTATTCTTCGAAGAGCTCCACAAACCGTCGATCAGCCGACAGCCTAAGCTAAACAAACAAGAGGATAAACAAGTAGAGGCAGAAGTACTGGCCATCGAGCCAGAGTGGACAACCCCGTATCTGGATTATCTTTTGAGGGACAAGCTTCCCGAGGATCGCGCCCAAACCGAACGTATCACACGACGGAGTCGCAGCTATACGGTGGGAGGAGAACTCTACAAGAAGAGTGCTTCGGGTGTGCCACGACGATGTATATCAGAACAAGAATGGAGAAATCTGCTCCAAGAAATTCACTCGGGAATTTATGGGCACCACGCCGCGTCCAGTACACTAGTCAGGAAAGCATATCGTCAAGGTTTTTTCTGGCCGACCGCCGTTACAGATGAGGCGGACGTCGTCCGAACCTGTGAAGGTTGTCAATTCTTCGCACGGCAGATGCACGTACCGGCGCAGGAGCTGCAAACTATTCTGATCACTTGGCCGTTCGCGATTTGGGGGCTCGACAAGGTTGGACCCCTGAAGAAGGCACAAGGTGGTTTCACCCATCTCTTCGTCGCTGTCGACAAGTTCTCAAAATTGATCGAGACCAAACCCGTAGCCAAGGTCACGTCCGCCAAAGCAAGGAAATTCTTCTAGGAAATCAGGGTCAGGTTTGCCGTCCCGAATAGGATTATCACGGACAATGTCACTCAATTCAAGAGCGGAGAGTTCCAAAGCTGGTGCGAAGAACTCGGCAACAAGATTTGCTTTGCTTCTGTGGCACACCCACGGAGTAATTAGCAGGTCGAACGGGCCAATGGCATGGTCCTCCAATGGCTAAAAGTAAGGATATTTGATCGTCTCAAACCGTATGCTACGCGATGGGTCAAAGAATTGCCTTCGGTGCTCTGGGGTCTTAAAACCACACTCAGCAGGTTAACCGGGCAGTCACCTTTTTTCCTGGTATATGGTTCCGAGGAGGTTTTACCTACTGAACTAGAATTCGGGTCCCTACGGATTCGGAGCTACAACTAAACATAATCAGACAACCACCGATTGGAAGATCTCGACCGACTGGAGGAAGCTAGAGATGTCGCAACAATCCGATCGGCCAAGTACCTCTAGGGTTTACGTCGCTATCACGATCGCAAAGTTCGAGGCCGTGCTTTCTCTAAGGGAGATCTGGTCCTAAGAAGGAATAAAAAAAGCGAGCATCAGCTCTCCCCAAATTGGGAAGGCCCTTACATCATCGATGAAGTGGCACGCCCGGGGCTTACAGGCTTAAGCGCCAGGATGGCACGATCGTCGACAACTCATGGAACATAGAACAGCTACGTCACTTTTATACTTAAATTTTGTACTCCATCGTCTCGATATAAATAAAATTTCTGTTCCTTAAAATCTGAGTTGTTTCTTGACTTGCTACTTAACCGGTTCTCCTGCTAAGCAGTAAGTCGGGGGGCTACACCTAATTGGTGCGTCTATGCGCACACTTTCTTTTCTTTTCCGAGTGGTTATTCCGAGTAGTGAATCTTTGACCCTATGAATGACAAACTCTCAGTCACTCGGCACGTGCGTTTGGAAGCGGCACGCGCGTATGGAAGAGCCACGAGCCGACTCCTGAGCACTCGGGGGCTAGACAAGACGGGCAAAGTGCTTAAACGAAAGGAAATCACTCAGAAGAGTTAGAACCACAAAAGAGCTTAAAAATACAAGCAGTCGGGTTTCATATGAAACAAATTTACGGCCTAAGTCTCGTTGCGTCATTTTACAGGAACCCCTTTTCCACCAAGGCAGTCGAAGTATCCCGGACCTCTTCGAGAAGGGCATTGACTTCCTCTTCATTAACCGTGCGAGCGAAGCCCTCTTTGATTGCGTTGAGATCCACTCGAGGATATAGTGACTTCAAAATCGCCAGAGCTTGGCTACCACTTGTGATCACCGACTCCTTCAAGTGGCTCATCAGCCTCTCAGGTGCCTCCTTCAGCTGTAAAGCGACTTGGTCTTCATCGCTTGACTCTCCGGCCTCGGGTAGCAGGAGTTTCCGTGGCAGCTCGGACGCTTCACAGAGCTATTGATAAGCTGCATCCGCGGTTTTGATCTTCTCATTCAGAACATCAAATTGCGCCTGCGTCTTCCGTTTATACTCTGCGAGCAAGATAAAGATCATCTTCGAGCACGCGACAAGCACGATGAGGGCGGATATGCTGAGTTCGGAGACTTACCTTCCAGCTCTCGTGTAGCTTTACTAAGATTGGCCTGGGCTTGCAATTCCGAGTCTTCCAGAGCCCTATATTGGTTCTAGAGCTGAGCATTGGCGTGGTTCCGGGCGAAAGCGAAACGGTTAACTGATGAAATTCAATGTGATAATCGAAAGACTATGAAAGCACTCGGTTCAAGGACTCACATGCGAGGGTGCCGACCAGTTCCATCTTCTCTTCCCACAGGGCCGAGGCTTGGGCCTAAAGATTGCACACCTGGACCTCAACCTTTGTTTTGGTTTCCTCCACCGCAGCCTTGTATTCATTGAGCTTTTCTACTTGAGGGAGCGCCTCTTGGAAGAATACAAATTTTCTTTTAGAGCGTTCTTCCATGCTCTAAAGGACAAAGAAGGATCGAGATTTACCACTCGGCAGATAAGGATTTACCACTCGGCGTGGACAGAAGCAAACAAGAATGAATGACATACCTCAACCAGTTTGGCGCACATGAGGCTGTACTTGCGGAGTTCGTTCCTCTCCCTCTCCTCCTCGTCGTCATCAATGACCTTCCACTCGAACTCGTCATTGCGCTAGTGGGCCTTGAATGAGGCTCGGGGGAGTGGGAGGACTTGTGGCTCTCGTGGGATCTCTTCCACAGGAGGCTTTGCATCAGAGGCTCCGAGATCCATGGCCCCTGGAGCTGCCGCTGCGCTTGAGGAGGGCTCCGGGCTCTCTAGCCCCGGAGCAGGCGTCGTGCGGGGAATGGGCTCTGGATCCTTCAGCTCCGGGGCAATCTCGGTGGCCGTTCCAGATTGCACCTGAGGAGTCGGCGAATAGGCGGCGCCGATTCTAGGATAGCCTCGGTGTCCCTGGGTGAAGAAGCGACCAGCGAGGTAGTCATGCCCGGCTCCGCGGTATTCTTCGGATCCTCGGCCCCTTCGGGGTCCGCTGGCGGAGCATTCAAGGGACCTCAGCAGAAGGATCCCTGCGAAATTTGATGATCAAGGCATAATCCTAACAAAATGGAATGGAGAGTCAATGGGGCGCAAACCTGTTGGACTTCTTTATTCTGATTTCAGTCCCTTTCCGAGTGGTTGCACCACTCGACAAAGCACCCGGTTGAGTGCCAGCCTTTGGAGGTGGCGCTGTTTGCACGCTAGACCTTGGGGTGGTCTTTGGTGATCGTCGACCTTTGGCGTGGAGGGACTAAATTGCTCCGTAGGCTGGGCTGTTTGCTCAAGAATCGTCGGAGCCCGGATGGGCACCGGAGGCTAGACGGCTTCTTCGCCGCCTTCTTGGTTGACGACCCCTTCCTTTTCTTGGCACTTGGCTCCTCGGCTGAGTCACTCGCGGGCCGCTTTTGCATGGAGCCCATGTGCTGAGGGAGGTCAGGGAGCGGAGCATCGGAAAAGAAAGCACTCCGGTCCTGTGAACAACAATAAACAAGGCTTCAGGGGATCCACACTCAGAAATTGGGGGATAGACGCTGGAGAGTGGCAGAAATTCACCTCTGGGCAACCCTCGTTTTGGATCTCGGGGCCTGGAGCAAAGAGGTCGACCAGTTGGCTGACCAGCATTTTCTCGGCCATACGCTCGGGAACTTCCCGAGTGGGATCTGTACTCCCGAAAAATTCGAACCGCGGGTGCACGCGTTCCTTCAGGGGTTGCACTCGGTGTTTAGTGAAATTGATGACGACTCCAACCCCTATCAAGCCCTCTGCTTTCCACTTGTCAATGAGGCCTAGGAGCTCTGTGACTTGTCCCATCTTGTCGGCAGAGCGAACCGATGTCCAAGAAGCAGAAACTTTGGGCCGAAGCCAGCAAAAGAAGGGAGACAAGGATCAGGGTTGGCGCAATAGAACCATTCCTGGTGCCACCCCTTGTTGGAAGTCTTGAATGGGATTGAGAAACAGAGTTTCTTTAATCCGTCCCGAAGCTGGAAGCCAGCACCCCCAATTACTTTGGGGGCGTTCTTGTTTGGATATGGCTTAAGAAGGAAAAGGTGGCGGAAGAGATTGAAATTGGGAAAATGCCCAAGTAGGCCTCACAGAGGTGGATGAAGATGGCAATTTGAAAGATGGAGTTGGGATTCAGATTGATGAACTCGATTTTGTAAAACTAAGAAGACCACGGAGAAAAGCGCCGGCGGAGAGGCCAAAGCCACGCTGGAAAAAGGATTCAAAGACGACGATTTCCTCGACCCGAGGGGTGGGGAAAGACTCACCCGCGGCTGGGCGCCAGCAGACGAACTCCTGCGCCGGGAGAACTCCGGAGGCCACCATTGCCTCAAGGCACTACTCCATCGTCACCGAGGTCACCCATTCCATCGATAGATCTGGCGCGGGGACATCCTTCACGGAAGACATTCCTGGGGGTGGCTGTGCAAGATTTGGGGATCGTGGTGGCAGTGGTTAACCCTTGCGATGGACTAGCTTGGAGGTGGCGTGAAATTTGGATCGTGGAAGCGCCCAACCCTAGCAATGGGAGTAAGTGGTGGCGGCGCGAGATTTGGGCGCGCAGCGGTTATGAACCCTAGCGGCGGAGCAAACAGCAAAGTCCGAAAAACCCGAGGGGTTCGCTTCGGGCCCAGAATTTAAAAGGGATAGTGTCAAGCTTTTCGCTTTGAGCGGGAACAGTACAAGCTCTAACGATAATTTGGGTTTGGGCCTGAATTTTGATGGTACGTTCCAAGTGGGCCGCCAGCTGTATACCGAACCAGTCGGATACAGGTACCACTCGGCATAGCTTGGCTTAGGACGCAGAACGTTCTAAGTATATTGATGACTATAAGTAGCAGTCGGGCACGAGAGTCACTTGGCTAAACCCTACCAGGGGTCTGGGTACTAACCAAATAAGTTCTCCAGCCAATTTCAGAAAAAAAAAAAAAGCACACATGGATTTTCGAAGGTCACTTCTATTCATTGAAACAACTAACTGAGCTGACTACAAAAGGAGCTAAAAAAACCGACGGCTACATTGCGAGTTAAGGCATGGCGTCGGTTCAAAAGAAGAAAAATAAAAAAAAGATACCTATCTATAGTAGCTTGGGGATCAACGCCTCGATAAGGAGGGCGGACCGCCTGTACCAGTGGTACTCCCACGTGGACGTCGATTGCTTCCTCGGCGGCTGCGGCAGCGATGGGCGGCTTCTCGGCGGACAAAGGCGGTGGCCGGCGACGGCGGCGAAGGCAGCATCCTCCGCCTCCTCATCGACCTCCATCTCGCCCTCAAGATCGCCCAAATAGACGATCACCTCGTCCCCCTCGAAATCAATGAGGGCGCCGGCCGGAAGAGCTTCGTTGACTGGTGCCGGAGCTGGAGCTTGCGGCGGAATTGGATCCTTGCCTGCGGATGGAGCACTCGAACCGAAGGGGTCCGCCATGGCGAAAAGTGGAAGAAGAGAAGGTGAAGTGCTAGATCTACAGAGAGCAGGTGAATAGCACGGTAAAAAGGTCCGGGCCTTTTATAGGCTGAGGGAGGCGAAGAGCCGCCATCGCTTCGGTGTCTTTGCGATCGAACAGTTCGAAGTCGTTTCGGCTTCCGTAATAATGAGGTGCATTGACGGCAAGTGGAATTCAAGGCAGCGCGAGACCGGTCAATGTTCGGCCAAAAGAGGCGCATGCTTTCGCTACAGGCAGGAGTGGCGTTTGGGCTTCTACAAACAGAGGTACGCTCAAAACGGGTCGCCAGCTGTACACCGTGTTAAACGGGTGTAGGTACCACAAAATTAAAAAACTTTAGCCCAAGACTTGGTACGCCCTAAGGGGGTCGCCAGCTGTACACTGCAATAGACGGGAACAGGTACCACTTGAGCTTAGCCCGAGATTTGGTACGCCCTAAGGGGGCCGCCAGCTGTGCACCGCGATAGTCGGGTACAGGTACCACTCGGCCAAACCTAGCTGGGACATGGTACGCTCTAAAGGGCCTCCAGCTGTGCACCGCGACAGACGGGTACGCTCGGCCGAATTTAGCTTAGGATATGGTATGCCCCATGCTGGGCCGCCTGCCAGTCACTGCGTCAAGTGGGACTGGGATACCTACCAAGCCGATTTAAAAATCAATTCCTTCTTGTGGTATGCCCACTCAGGGCCAACTGCTGGTTACTGCATGATGGAGCCAGATACCATGAGTTGATTCTGGATTAAGGGTTTTGAGGATACGCTCTAAAATAGCCGCCAGCTGTACACCGCGACAGACGGGTACAGGTACCACTCAGCCAAGCCTCATCCAAACAATGGTATGCCCCATGATGGGCCAACAGCCAGTACTCCGGTAAATCGGGCCAGGTATCACTTGGAAATTTCAATGAGGAGCTTTATTGAGCCCTTCATAGTCTCCTTGCATGCAATTGAGCACTCGACATGAAGGAAAAACCAGTCGGCAAGCCATGTCAAGAACTGGAAGCACTCGGCGTGAAGCATGACTCGGCTGTGATGCAACCAGAAAGGCAGCAACTCGAGTATGAAGCACTCGGAGGCTACTGTGGAATACATGGACCCTGGGTATCTATAAGGCAGGACGCGAGGAACACCCAGCAGGGGATAGGCTGAGCCGGCTATACGCGTACAAGGGCCACCCGGCCTGCTATCCGACTTGTACGACAAGAAAAGGATAAAGATAGAAGTGTATCCTGAATAGGCAAGATATAATTATAAACACCGGATATAGACATATTCGGTAAGACAGGATAGAGGTAGAATTCTACCTAGAGTAGGACTCCTCCTTGTAATCCCACCCCCTCCACTATATAAAGGGGGTAGGGGGCCATAGTTTGGCATCCAATCTGATCTCATATCATCATCTCGAGACACAAATAGACCACTTGGTCGCCTTGTAATCGAGAACCCTCCGTATAATTCCACAGCACATGACTAGGGTATTACCTCCACCGCGAGGGCCTGAACCTGTATAATCCCTTGTCTTGTGTTACCTTCGAGCTTGGATCTAGCGCATAGCCACATATAAATCATTGCCGATGACACCCCCCGGTTAACAGAACGTCGACAGGAGGTTATCGATGATGACGAGTAGGAGAGGGAAAGGAACGAGCTCCGCAAGTACAACCTCAAGTGTGCCCAGCTGATCAAGGTATGCCGTCCATTCCTGTCTTCTTTTGCCCATGCCGAGTGGTATATCTTCACCCTTCGTTATCTTCAGAGCATGGGCGAGCGGTCCGAGAGGAAATCCGCATTCTTCCGAGTACTTCCCAAAATGGAAAAGATTAATAAGTACGCGGCCCAGGTGGAAGAGACCAAGGCGAAGGCTGATGTCCTGGTGCGAGATCTCCGAGCCCGTGCCTCAAGGCTGTGGGACGAGAAAATGGAACAAGTCGGGATCCTCTCATGTAAGTCTTTGTGTCGAGTGCTTTTCCATTCTTCTGCTTGTCACATTAAATTTCATCCTTTAGTTCTTTTTCTTCAGCCCGAGACTGCGCCATTGCCCAGCTCCACAACCAATATAAGGCACTGGAAAGCTCGAAATTTCACACTCGGACCAGCCTCGACAGGGCTCAATGGGAGCTGGAAGGTACGCGCCCAATCTTGGGTTGCCTCTGTCTTTATCATGTTTGTGACACTCTTGGTGACGATTATTTCTTCCGCAGAGTATAAGAAGAAGACGCATGCGCAAGTTGACGTTCTCAATGAGAAGGTCAAGTCTGCGGGCGCGGCTTATCAACAGCTCCGCGAAGCCTCTGAGCCGCTGCGGAAGCTCCTGCTACCCGAAGATGCAGGGCTGAGTGATGAGAGCCATGTTGTCGTGCAGCTGAAGGAGGCGCCCAAGAGGCTGATGAGCCATTTCAAGGAGACAACGATCACGAATTCACGAGTGCCAGCCAAGCTTTGGCGATCGTGAAATCACTGTACCCTCAAGTGGATCTCAACGCCATCAAGGAATGCTTCGCCCGCACAGTCAACGATGATCAAGTTGACGCCCTTCTTGAAGAAGTCCAGGAGACTTCCGCCGCCCTGGTGAAAAACTTGGACCTGGGTCCCCTGTAAATGCACCAATAGGACTTAGACAACTCTGGGGGATTATATATTTGTCTATACGAAACCCGACTGCTTTTACTTGTGATTTTAAGCTCGTTGTTATTGACGGCGTGCTCACCGCTCAACCACTGCGGATCACACTCCTGGTCAGATTTCTTGTCTTGCTAACCTATCGGCCGAGCTCGATTCGATTGGCTGGGCCGCAATGAAGGAAACAACACACGCAGGATTACCTGGTTGGGACCCCTCGCGGCAATGCAGTCCTACTCCTGCTGAGCCTTAGCTCTTTGGTTGTGGTTGAATGGAATGTGTTTACAGAATGTTTTGAATGCACGAATGCTAGTGCACGTACCCCCTTTCCTCTCTCTCCTCCTTTTATACAAGCTTTGGGCTGGCGGAGAGAGAGAGGTAAGCGTCTGATACCCTCGGTACCTTGACAAGACCTGACGAAGAGGCAGCGTGCCTTTGCTGCCGCCCGGCAGCAGGCTCGCCCGCGTGCCGCCAAGTGGCCTCGACCCTTGCAGATCCTGCCGGTGAGTCTGCGGGTGGGGCCTACACTCCCTCACGGCAGGGCGGCCTCCTCAAAGCAAACCTTCTCTCTGCCGGTCAATTCTTCTGCGCCACAATGTGGCCCGCTTTCGGTGGCGAAGTCATATGGCGGTAATCATGTCTTGTTGTCTATCCGCGTGATGTCTCATTAAATCGCTCGTCCTCGCGGCGAAGTCTTGACGAAGACTCCTTCGGATATTCCACCACACATGGCCCCACTGCAGCGTGGGGCCCTACGCTGTCTTGAGGGGCTCGCCCGCGGCTGGGGCCTTGCTTTCGCCCGCTTGGCGTGGGGCCGGCAATCTGCCGTGGGGCCCGCCCAGCTGAAGTCCGATCGCCCGCGTCGTGTGGGGCCCTCGCTCGGCGCCACTGAGGGCTCGCCTGTTTGAGGCCTTGCCGCTTGCTTTGACAGCGTGGGGCCAGCAATCGCCCGTGGGGCCAGCCCGCCCTGTTGGGGTCTGATCGCCCTTTGTCGTGTGGGGCCCTCGCTCGGCGCTGAGGGCTTCGCCCAGCCCTGAGGGCCTTGCGCTTCGCTCGTCGTGGGCCAGCTTGATCTTCTCGGGACACTTTGTACCGGTATTTATTACACCGCAGTAGCCGGGACCACCATGATCTGTGAACCGTCGCGCCGATATCTGGCTATCTTTTGCGTGGCGGGAGATGAATCGTGGGGCCCAACCCCATAACGGCCGTCGTCTGATTACTGCTGCGCACGATCTTCGCTTGGGAACCGCGCGCTTTTGGCGGAACAGCAGCAGCGAGCAATGATGGCGCCAGCCAGCGTGGGGGCGGAATCAAACCGTCGGCGCTCGCGCCCGCCTATAAATACTTACTCTTGGCGTGCGGCTAATCCTTCCAGCGCGCTAAGTCCTCAAGCGCTACTTGCCTCCATCACTACCACCACAGAGCCTTCTCTCTTCGCCACCAAGTCTTTACGCCCGTGCCACGTCAAACTTTCCATGGCTCCCAAGCGAAAAGGGCCTCATGAGATCTGCGCGTCAGCCGGGCAGTTACTGCACTTCCACGCCGAAGGGGCATTTGTGTCCTGACTCCGAACGTCGATGCCATCTGCATATTGTAGATGCAAGTGTGCGCCTTGCCCAGCGGCAGAAGTCATGACCTCAATGCGGGCAATCTTGGCGGGGCTCGTCCGCCATATTCGGTTCTTCTTGGGGGTGCTTTCGCCTTCTCTGAAATCCAGGCGGCGCACCTTCCCCCTAATTCAGTGTCATGTGGCCATCGTCTCCGCCCGCCCTCTGCGAGATGTTAGTGAGAACC